>JAKNSD010000147.1:162500-367500 GCA_023525715.1 Cichorium intybus
ATGTTTAGATCTTGGTTACCAGTGCCTTCTTCTATTTTCTTATCGATTTGTTTCAAGTTTTCCAACCATCTCGTCTTATCTTCTTCCTCTTTTCTTCTTTTTTTGTTCGCCCATACTTTGATCTTTGTCTTTATTGCTTGTAGTTTTTTCATAATAATAAAAATCTTGAGATGCTGCCCTTCTATAACTGAGTTTGCCCAAGTGTCTTTGATCACCGTTTCTAGATCTTGATCTTCCATCCATGAGTTGAAAAACTTGAAAGGAATTTGACCATAAAATCTCCTATTTTGTTTCAAAATTAGGGGTTTATGGCCAGAATACAAGCGATCATCACAGTTAACTTCATAGTTGTTCCACCAGTTTCCAAAATTATCCGACACAAGGAATCGATCTAATTTCGAAAGTTTCGTTCCCCCACCTTTAATCCAAGTGAAATCTGTGCCCCGGATTTTCACATCAATTAAGTTATTGTCATTTATGAATCTGTTAAACACCTCTGTAGCAGTTTTATTGAGCACCGATCCTTTTCTTTCGTGTTCTCCTCTCACGTCGTTGAAGTCCCCAAAAACCACCGCCGCTCCTCTCCAATTGGCAAGAAAATTAGACAGATAGTTCCAAAGTTCTTCTCTCTTATGATGGTTCTGATTGGCATAAACGTTAACAAAAGAAATAGGAATATTGTTGTCCAACCAAGCTCCTTGAACAATGATGCAGTCTTCTCTAGTTATTTCATGATCCATTCTGAAGCGATTTTTATTCCATATGCTAACAATCCCCCCGCTTTGGCCATTGCTACCTTTGAAAGAATAATCAAAGTTGTTGCTCCCCCATATTTTCTTAATAACCATATCCGACAGAGTTCTCCTTTTTGTTTCTTGTAAACCAACAAAATCTATGTGATGCTTGTGAATAAGGTTTCGGAACCATCTAGTCTTAAAATCGCCAATACCAAAACCATTAGAGTTTAGGGAGAGTATATTCATGGATTACCTGAAGTTACTCCTCTGTGTATCTTGTTTCTGCCTTTGTCTTTTCGTTTTGTTTTCTTGAAACCGCATAAGTCTCCTACCTCGTCTAGTCTTTGTGATACTTCGTCACTGAGCGAAGAGCATACCTCCTTCATGGCTCCTGAGGTGTGTCGCATAAGAGATAGTTCTTTGTTGAGTAATTGTTTCGAGTGGCTTCTGGTAATTCTCTTGTCGAGATTGATTTTTGCCCCTTTGAAATCGTTTTCAAAATAGCTCTTTTCCTGATAGACCTTCTCTTCTCCTTCCGAATCCTGTATCATTTTTAATTTTTTTTCCACCGGGGTATCTATCGATAATAATAATTTCATTTTGTAGGAGAGCTCTCCAAATTGTCGACCGTCAACTTCCTTTTCACCTTTCTTATTGCTAGGGGTAAATGTGTCTTTTACTTGTGACGTGGCTGAATTATTGATGGAACTTCCAGATTCTTCTATTGGGTTGTTGAGTGTTTGGGTTGTTTTTTCAGCGTTACAGAGTTTATTTACGTCAACCGTAGGAGCGGATTTAATATGGCTTGGGCTAGATTTCTTTTCTTTTTGACGTCCCAACATTCCACCTTCTACATGTTCTGCACAATCATTATTATTATAAAACTCACCATCTACATGATCTGCACAATCTTTATTATTATAAAACTCCGCATCGTGCGTTTGGTCGGATAGTTTTTTAAAGCTAGCATTAATCTTTTTGATTGTCTCCTCACGCTTATCATTGGAATACTCCATCTCGGGACTTGACTCACGAATGATGGCTTCATCGAAATCCCCATCGACTTCGTCGTCGGAAATGAACGGCGAATCTTCATGAGACGCTTCCGGGAAGTCCTCCTCCGATGAGTCAGAGTTTTCCTCCCCCTGTTCTTCCCCGACTTCTTTAATCTCAAGTGACTCCTCGACAGGAATGAAAACCGTATTTTCCACCTCTTGTATCCTCACCGTGAATTTCTTATGATCCACTTGGACTTCGATAGTTTCATGGATTATGTCCATAGTACAAGTGTTAATGCATAATAGACCAAATGACCAGTCTTGATTCCCTGTCGCACATGATTCTGTGACAATTTGTGACAATTGTAAATTTTGGTCAACAAAAGTCAACTGTAGTCAAACGAAGCATACGTGAATCTATATGTTGAAAAGTTGTTTTCCACAACTTTTGCGTTGAATTATTAATATTATAGTATTACGTATGCTAAATCAAACCAATTATCGGTTAAAAATCGAAAATACGGGCAGCAGTCTACTGTAGCGTAGAAATTCGAAAATCGTACAATTATTATTTTGAAAATAATAATATTCATAAAACAAGCTACTTGTAAATACGAAAGTTTCGATATATAGAACGTCGAAAACGGAGTTCGTATGTGAAAGTTATAACGATTAAACCGCTGTGTACGGATAAATGTACACAGGGTTTGGAACCAAAATACAAAATGAGGTGCCTTAAACATCAAATATGAAATAACGATTCATATGATAAGTAACGTAATAACATCTAGTATTTGATTTCAAAGCTAAATGCATTTTCCGGTAAAATGCCGAAAATCGCGAAAACGGAAGAATACCGCGCTTAAACGCGTATTCCGGCACCCAACGAGTTATAATTCAATAAAAATAAATGTTTGGCAATGTTTTTATACAAAATAATTATTTAGAACTTCGTTTCGTCAAAAACGCACAAAATTTCACTAAAACGACTTACTATTTTATAAAAATCACTCATTTTTATAAAGTATGTTGCTATTTTATAAAAACCACACCACCCCACCCCACCCCCTACCCCAAAATCGGCTGCACCCCATCTCCCATGCAATCTAAGGTCACTATTCACTATCCTAGATACAATAAAGCCTAAGAGTTTAATAATACAAAAGAAATCAAAGTAAGATTTAATCAAATCAAAGAAAGATGTGATCATCTTTTCATTTGGAACCAAGATTCACCCAACACTCACTCTCCCTTCTTCTCTCCCTCTCCTCAATCTCGGCTCTCTCCCTCTCTTCTTCTCCTCCAACCCGCCACCATCAAACACCACCACAAACCTCCATTTTCAAGTATTTTTGCAAGTCCAAGTGGTAAGACACATTCATCTCTTGATTCTACTCCATATTACACAAGTTTTACACCTTTTACACACACTAACATCCGCCCATATCCATTGGATATTAGATTTGTCCAAGGGTCTTTGAGCTCAAAACTTCATCATCTTCAAAGATCTTTCAAGTTCTCTTGGTAAGTTATGATCATCTAGTGATTTAAGTTCTAAATATCTTCATATACTCTTTTATACACACATACTCACGGAAATCCATTGGATAATAGCTTTGTCCAAGGGTCCTTCGGGTCTTAGAACCAAAATCTTCAATCTTCTTCCAAGGAATCCTAAGATCCACACTCAAGGTGAGTTCATACCCCTCATTTTCATGTTTTCAAACCTTTTTGGGGGAGAATACAAGTTTATTTAACTATATATGTTGTTATTCAAGTTTATATGTGTTTAAATGATATATATGTTGATTTACACAAGTTTATAAAGTTAGTATTTGGGTAAAAATACCTTTGACATGAAATATGGTTAGATATTTGTAAGATATTCACCATGATACATGAAATGCTTGTATAAAAGTTACTAGACTATAATTAAAGTGTGTAAAAATGATAGATCTTGAACAAAAATGTTATAAATATGATTTTGGCATGAAATATGAGTAGATCCATGTATTATGAACACTTTGACATACTAAGTTGTGTAAAAGTTACTAAACTACAAATAAAGTGTACAAAAACACTAAAACTTGGATAAAAACGTTATAAAAACGAAAACTACTAAAAACTACGTTTTTATAAATAAAGGCACTATTTTTAGCAAAAATGGTTATAATCAAGTTATTATATTATTTTTGTGTGAAATATCTCAAAAGATAATATTTATAATCTTTGAACAAGTTATTTCGCTATCGTTCGTAAAATAAAGTTATTACGACGCAATTACTAAAAATAGACTATTATTGGAATAGTTTATGAACAAAAGGTTACTATGACATTCAAACATGATAAAAATAATTATATAAAAATATATAATTATTATACTATACTATATTATCATGGGAAAAATGATAATGGATGTTTACAAGAGTTTTTATATACAAATCGTACGTAAACAAGTTGATTGGAATACATACATTTTTGTGAGATGAATCTTCAAAGTGCTTTTATAAGTACCTACTATAAGTCCTGAACATTTTAATATAACCAGAGTCTCGGTAAGAGAGCGTGATATTTGAGTATAGATCTATACGGGATTGACAACCCCGCACCTGAGCTGCTAGCTACAGCTTGACCGGCAGGTCTGAGGTGTCCAAATGTCTAACAGTTCCGACGCCTGAAGAACGTCGCAGCAGGCCAACTAGTCACAGTATGGTTATATGGTATCTCACATGGGAAAATAATCAACTTAATATTTTTATAAATTGTTTACGTGGAAACATACATTTCAAAGAAAGTACACTACAGTTTACATATTACATTTTAGTCTTTGGGATTTAAAGACTTGGAACATTTTGTAAGAAAATATTGGATTTTCTTGGTTTTCAACACTATCGTTTACAAACAAAGGACTTTTCTTATACAAAAATCTTATGAACTCACCAACTTAATTGTTGACACTTTTTCAATTACTTGTATTCTCAGGAAACTGATTTGGTAAATCAAGCGCTACAAGAAAGGACGTTACGACGTCATTTTTGCCTATTTTGATATCATTATAATTGTATTTGAAACATGATACAGTTAAACTATGTAACATTTGCAATTATGTAATGATGGTTGTTTGCTTGGTTTTCACTATTGTGCAACTTTGTTATGATATTGTTCATGAAGTCATGCACCCTTAAACTATTCCGCCAATACGGTTTGAGGGTGTGACAGATTGGTATCAGAGCATTGTTTATGGTGAACTAAGTATATCAGTCCATTTAAAGATATACAACTATAAATACAATGGGACTAAAACTCTCGAAAACATTTTCGTACGAGTATACTTTTAAAATTACAACGATAATTTTTATAAAAGTATAAGTACATGCATACATACTAGAACGATATCATAACGAGAACATACAAAAGTGGTAAGATGAGTTGAACGCTACGGATAGGCCTAAGTGTTTGGTAATGATGTCTTGGATAAATAGAGCCTGATCAATTGTATTGATCCAAGATATGATTAACGTATACTTAGGAATGGTCGTGGTGAACAACGAGTCCGAACACTTACCGGTAGCCAAAGGGACTAAACATAAAAATTTAAAATACTATAGGAGTATTTTATGACACTATAGAACTAAACATGAAATTTAAAATACTATAGGAGTATTTTATGACGCTATATAACTAAACATAAAGTTAAAATACTATAGGAGTATTTTAAGACACGATATAACTAAACATAGAGATAAAATACTACAGGAGTATTTTATGAATACTACGAAGTCGTACACTTAGAATTTTCTCTTACATACCTCTCATACCCCTTAGAAATCACCTTACTTATAACAACTTCTAAAGACTTACCAAGAACCATGTACAAAGAAAAGCACTAGAACAAAACATAAAACAAAAATACTATACGAGTATTTTGTGATACGATAGGACCATACATGTAGATTCTTTATGCACCTATTATACCCCTATCACTACATAGTCGACATAAACATATAATAGAAACGCCGTACTTTGATAACCCTTACCAAGAACTAACCAACGTCAAATCTTAAATCCTTGTGGCAGAATCATGCCACCTCGCCGAAGAAATAACAGACGCACACCCGTCGAAACCCCTGAAGCGCCTATGATGGACTCGGCGACATTTCAAGCCGCTGTCACGGCAGCCGTGACCGCAGCTGTCGCCCATATTAACACCAACGGGGCAAATGGACACGGAAGTGGAAACGGCACCAACGATTCCACCAATGGGGAAACATCAACCCATTCTCGAGTGTGTACTTACAAAGATTTTGTCAGTTGCAAGCCGATAACTTTCCATGGTACCGGTGGTGTCCTTAACCTCACAAGGTGGATCGAGAAAACTGAGTCGATCTTCGATATCATTGCGTGTCCAGAAGAAATGAAAGTAAAGTTCGCTGCCTGCACTTTCGCTGAGACGGCTATGTCTTGGTGGAAGGGCCATGTCAAGTCACTGACACTCCCAGTGGCAAACTCGATGGGCTGGGAGGAATTAAAGACAATGTTGATGAAGGAGTACTGCCCCCGAGGGGAAATCCAGAAGTTGGAACAAGAGCTGTGGAATCTCACAATGAAAGGTTCGGATCTAAACGCTTACACGAACCGATTCAACGACCTGGCAACCCTCTGCCCAGCCATGGTCACACCGGAGTCTGTAAAAGTGGAACGCTACATTTGGGGACTATCATCCCAGATCCAAGGGAATGTAGAAGCCGCAAGTCCAGCCACTTTTGACAGCGCCAAACGATTGGCCCAACGATTGGTCGACCACGGGGTGCGCCAGGGAACCATGACCCAAAAGACTGAACAGCCAAGGGAAAGGGATCACAAGAGGAAACCCTGGAATAGGGGTAGAAACCAACCAAACCAAGACGGTGCGAAAAGACAACAAATTGTGGCAGTTCGTGCAGCCACTGTCCCGAACGCCCCAACTACCACCAAGCAATACATTGGGACGCTACCCAAGTGTAACAAGTGCAACTTCCACCATATCGGACCCTGTAGAGAAATGCACTGCTTGAACTGTAACAAGAAGGGCCACACTGCCCGATTCTGCAGGACGCCAACCCCACAAACCCCTCAAGCCACTAATGTCGGGGTGAGTCAAGCCTGTTATGGTTGTGGTGAGACAGGACATTTTAAGCGTGATTGCCCGAAGGCCAAGAATGTGGGGAGAAATGGAAGAGTCCTAGCCATGGGACGCGCTGAAGCGGTAGAGGATCCTACCGTGGTTACCGGTACGTTCCTCGTCAATAATTCATATGCTTGTATACTATTCGATAGCGGTGCAGAGAGGAGTTTCGTAAGCCACGAGTTTAAATATTTACTAAAACAAAAACCTCAACCACTCAACGAAACATTTACAGTAGAAATGACTAATGGCAAAACAGAAAGCACAAACAACATATACGTAGGCTGTACACTTACTCTGGACGATCACTCCTTTCAAATCAACTTAATGCCTGTTAAAATAGGAAGTTTTGACGTGATCGTTGGTATGGATTGGCTAATTCCCCATCATGCCGACATCATGTGTTACGAACGAGGAATCCGACTTCATCTGCCGAATGACAAGACCATTGTTGTCTACGGTGATAAACCCAGTACCAGCCTCCGAATCGTGTCATGCATCAAAGCCCGAAAATACCTACAGAAAAGATACCATGCCTTCCTAGCCCACGTTGTTGACGAAAAGAAAGAAGTAAAGAACATCAAAGAAATCCCCGAAGTCTGCAACTTTCCCGACGTATTCCCAGAAGACCTTCCAGGAGTACCACCCGCACGACAAGTCGAGTTCAGGATCGATTTGATCCCAGGAGCCACCCCGGTAGCAAAAGCGCCATACCGATTAGCCCCGACAGAAATGCAAGAATTATCCAGCCAACTAAATGAACTGCTAAGTAAAGGGTTCAATAGGCCGAGCTTCTCACCTTGGGGAGCGCCGGTCTTATTCGTGAAGAAGAAGGATGGATCATTCCGTATGTGCATTGACTATCGGGAGTTGAACAAGCTCACCATCAAGAACCGATACCCGCTACCCCGAATTGACGACCTGTTTGATCAACTCCAAGGAGCGAGCTATTTCTCAAAAATCGATCTGAGGTCGGGATATCACCAACTCAAGGTTCAAGAAGAAGATGTTCCAAAGACGGCATTCAGAACTCGCTACGGCCATTATGAATTCGTTGTGATGCCCTTCGGATTAACCAATGCGCCCGCAGTGTTCATGGATCTGATGAACCGAGTATGCCGACCTTACCTGGATAAATTCGTAATAGTATTTATTGACGACATACTTATTTATTCACGAAGCAAGGAGGAACATAGCCAACACTTACGACAAGTTTTGGAGACGTTAAGAGCGGAAAAGCTGTATGCGAAATTTTTGAAATGCGAATTTTGGCTTCGAAAAGTGGACTTCCTAGGCCACGTAGTCAGCAAGGAAGGGATACATGTGGATCCCTCCAAAATCAAAGCCATCGAAAGCTGGAAAGCGCCAAGAACTCCAACAGAAATCCGTCAGTTTTTGGGCCTTGCTGGCTATTACCGAAGATTCATACAGAATTTCTCCAAAATTGCAAAGCCACTTACCACCCTGACACAGAAGGGTGTGACGTTCAAGTGGGGAGATAACCAAGACGCCGCCTTCCAGACCCTAAAGAAAGCTTTATGCAGCGCTCCTATTCTGTCCCTTCCAGAAGGAACAGAAGACTTTGTGGTCTATTGCGACGCATCGAACCAGGGTCTGGGTTGTGTACTCATGCAAAGAGGAAAGGTCATTGCTTACGCTACGAGGCAGCTTAAAACTCACGAGGTCAACTACACTACACATGACCTCGAGTTGGGAGCAGTAGTGTTCGCATTGAAGATCTGGAGACACTACCTGTACGGCACAGAATGTACAGTATACACCGACCATAAGAGTCTCCAGCATATCCTCAACCAAAAAGAACTCAATATGAGGCAACGACGTTGGATGGAGCTACTAAGTGACTACGAATGCGAAATTCGTTATCACCCAGGGAAGGCCAACGTAGTAGCTGATGCCCTCAGTCGAAAAGAATACTCGGGCCGCCGAGTGAAATCATTAACAATGACGATCCATTCCCAGTTACCCACTCAGATTAAAGAGGCGCAGCTAGAAGCCTTAAAACCTGAAAACGTCGCAAATGAAGCCTTGCGAGGGATGGATAAAAACCTTGAAGTTAAGGATGACGGAGCTCGCTACCTCATGAACCGAATCTGGACACCGAAATTCGGCGGATACAGAGACATTATCATGAATGAAGCTCACAAGACTAGATACTCCGTTCATCCTGGGTCCGACAAAATGTACCTGGACCTCAAGAAACTGTATTGGTGGCCAAACATGAAGGCAGAAATCGCTACTTACGTGGGCAAGTGCCTGACTTGCGCCAAAGTTAAAGTAGAATACCAAAAGCCCTCGGGTTTGCTAGTTCAACCACCAATATCCGAGTGGAAGTGGGAGCGGATAACAATGGACTTCATAACCAAATTACCAAAGACAACCGGTGGGTTAGATACTATATGGGTAATCGTCGATAGGCTAACCAAATCCGCTCACTTCCTGCCAATCAAGGAGAGTGATAGGACGGATAAGCTAGCAAGACTTTACGTCAAAGAAATTGTAAAATTGCACGGTGTGCCGAGATCAATCATCTCGGATAGAGATAGCCGGTTCACTTCAAACTTTTGGCAATCATTACAAAAGGCTATGGGAACCAGGCTTGACATGAGCACAGCTTACCATCCGCAGACGGATGGCCAAAGTGAAAGAACCATCCAAACGATGGAAGATATGTTGAGAGCCTGTGTGATAGACTTCGGTAAGGCGTGGGACACCCACTTACCGCTCATTGAATTCTCATACAACAACAGCTACCACACTAGCATCAAAGCTGCTCCATTTGAAGCTCTATACGGACGCAAGTGTAGATCCCCTCTGTGCTGGGCCGAAGTGGGTGATACTCAACTAGCCAGAGGCCAAACACCTAACAGGCGCTCTCACCGGTCCGGAAATCATACGAGAGACAACTGAGAAAATCGTTCAGATCTGTGAACGATTGAAAGCATCTCGTGACCGACAAAAGAGCTATGCAGACAAGCGACGCAAGCCTTTGGAATTCCAGGTTGGTGACCGAGTGTTGTTGAAGGTCTCGCCATGGAAGGGAATGATACGCTTTGGAAAGCGTGGGAAGCTGAACCCCAGATACATTGGGCCCTTTGAGATCCTCGCTAGGATCGGCCCAGTAGCCTACAGACTTCGATTACCGCAGGAGCTCAGCAATGTCCATCCCACCTTTCACGTGTCCAACTTAAAGAAATGCCTGTCCGATGAAACTCTTGTCATTCCGCTCGACGAGATCGAGGTAAACGAGAACCTTCTTTTTGTGGAAGAACCCGTAGAGATCATGGACAGAGAAATCAAGAGGACAAAACAAAGCCGCATTCCGATAGTTAAGGTCCGCTGGAGTGCCAAGCGCGGACCAGAGTTTACTTGGGAGCGCGAAGACCAGATGAAGCAAAAGTATCCACATCTCTTCCCAAACCCTTGAGAATCCACTCAAGAGTTAAATTTCGGGACGAAATTCTCTCTAACGGGTAGATGATGTGACAATTGTAAATTTTGGTCAACAAAAGTCAACTGTAGTCAAACGAAGCATACGTGAATCTATATGTTGAAAAGTTGTTTTCCATAACTTTTGCGTTAAATTATTAATATTATAGTATTACGTATGCTAAATCAAACCAATTATCGGTTAAAAATCGAAAATACGGGCAACAGTCTACTGTAGCGTAGAAATTCGAAAATCGTACAATTATTATTTTGAAAATAATAATATTCATAAAACAAGCTACTTGTAAATACGAAAGTTTCGATATATAGAACGTCGAAAACGGAGTTCGTATGTGAAAGTTATAACGATTAAACCGCTGTGTACGGATAAATGTACACAGGGTTTGGAACCAAAATACAAAATGAGGTGCCTTAAACATCAAATATGAAATAACGATTCATATGATAAGTAACGTAATAACATCTAGTATTTGATTTCAAAGCTAAATGCATTTTCCGGTAAAATGCCGAAAATCGCGAAAACGGAAGAATACCGCGCTTAAACGCGTATTCCGGCACCCAACGAGTTATAATTCAATAAAAATAAATGTTTGGCAATGTTTTTATACAAAATAATTATTTAGAACTTCGTTTCGTCAAAAACGCACAAAATTTCACTAAAACGACTTACTATTTTATAAAAATCACTCATTTTTTTAAAGTATGTTGCTATTTTATAAAAACCACACCACCCCACCCCACCCCCTACCCCAAAATCGGATGCACCCCATCTCCCATGCAATCTAAGGTCACTATTCACTATCCTAGATACAATAAAGCCTAAGAGTTTAATAATACAAAAGAAATCAAAGTAAGATTTAATCAAATCAAAGAAAGATGTGATCATCTTTTCATTTGGAACCAAGATTCACCCAACACTCACTCTCCCTTCTTCTCTCCCTCTCCTCAATCTCGGCTCTCTCCCTCTCTTCTTCTCCTCCAACCCGCCACCATCAAACACCACCACAAACCTCCATTTTCAAGTATTTTTGCAAGTCCAAGTGGTAAGACACCTTCATCTCTTGATTCTACTCCATATTACACAAGTTTTACACCTTTTACACACACTAACATCCACCCATATCCATTGGATATTATATTTGTCCAAGGGTCTTTGAGCTCAAAACTTCATCATCTTCAAAGATCTTTCAAGTTCTCTTGGTAAGTTATGATCATCTAGTGATTTAAGTTCTAAATATCTTCATATACTCTTTTATACACACATACTCACGGAAATCCATTGGATAATAGCTTTGTCCAAGGGTCCTTCGGGTCTTAGAACCAAAATCTTCAATCTTCTTCCAAGGAATCCTAAGATCCACACTCAAGGTGAGTTCATACCCCTCATTTTCATGTTTTCAAACCTTTTTGGGGGAGAATACAAGTTTCTTTAACTATATATGTTGTTATTCAAGTTTATATGTGTTTAAATGATATATATGTTGATTTACACAAGTTTATAAAGTTAGTATTTGGGTAAAAATACCTTTGACATGAAATATGGTTAGATATTTGTAAGATATTCACCATGATACATGAAATGCTTGTATAAAAGTTACTAGACTATAATTAAAGTGTGTAAAAATGATAGATCTTGAACAAAAATGTTATAAATATGATTTTGGCATGAAATATGAGTAGATCCATGTATTATGAACACTTTGACATACTAAGTTGTGTAAAAGTTACTAAACTACAAATAAAGTGTACAAAAACACTAAAACTTGGATAAAAACATTATAAAAACGAAAACTACTAAAAACTACGTTTTTATAAATAAAGGCACTATTTTTAGCAAAAATGGTTATAATCAAGTTATTATATTATTTTTGTGTGAAATATCTCAAAATATAATATTTATAATCTTTGAACAAGTTATTTCGCTATCGTTCGTAAAATAAAGTTATTACGACGCAATTACTAAAAATAGACTATTATTGGAATAGTTTATGAACAAAAGGTTACTATGACATTCAAACATGATAAAAATAATTATATAAAAATATATAATTATTATACTATACTATATTATCATGGGAAAAATGATAACGGATGTTTACAAGAGTTTTTATATACAAATCGTACGTAAACAAGTTGATTGGAATACATACATTTTTGTGAGATGAATCTTCAAAGTGCTTTTATAAGTACCTACTATAAGTCTTGAACATTTTTATATAACCAGAGTCTCGGTAAGAGAGCGTGATATTTGAGTATAGATCTATACGGGATTGACAACCCCGCACCTGAGCTGCTAGCTACAGCTTGACCGGCAGGTCTGAGGTGTCCAAATGTCTAACAGTTCCGACGCCTGAAGAACGTCGCAGCAGGCCAACTAGTCACAGTATGGTTATATGGTATCTCACATGGGAAAATAATCAACTTAATATTTTTATAAATTGTTTACGTGGAAAGATACATTTCAAAGAAAGTACACTACAGTTTACATATTACATTTTAGTCTTTGGGATTTAAAGACTTGGAACATTTTGTAAGAAAATATTGGATTTTCTTGGTTTTCAACACTATCGTTTACAAACAAAGGACTTTTCTTATACAAAAATCTTATGAACTCACCAACTTAATTGTTGACACTTTTTCAATTACTTGTATTCTCAGGAAACTGATTTGGTAAATCAAGCGCTACAAGAAAGGCCGTTACGACGTCATTTTTGCCTATTTTGATATCATTATAATTGTATTTGAAACATGATACAGTTAAACTATGTAACATTTGCAATTATGTAATGATGGTTGTTTGCTTGGTTTTCACTATTGTGCAACTTTGTTATGATATTGTTCATGAAGTCATGCACCCTTAAACTATTCCGCCAATACGGTTTGAGGGTGTGACACAATCACCTCCCCCCAAAGACTTCCGATTCTGGAAAAAACATCCGATGTTCTTGCTTGGATTGGGAGGCCTTCCACTTTAATCCAAACGTACCTTTCCTTAACCATAAAGTTATCATCCCACTTCTTCAAACTTTTAAGATGAGCTTTAATCTCATTGTTGCCACGAATTTGATCCTCCTCTTCGTCATTTCGGATATCAAAGAGAATCCATGATCCTCCTATGTACTTTAGGATATCACTACGAAAGCCTTCTTCACGACACAAGTTCGAGATGCATTTTAAACTTTTATAGTTTTTAATTTCAGCCATCAGCTTGGTTTTTAAGATTTGAGTTATTTCTTTATCCGTGTCCACCTGAATTGTTTTCTTTAACTCCGGTTGTGGTTCCACTTCTTCTCTTAGCTTGTAGGAATTTTCTTGGTCTGTAACGTTTGTTGTGTTGACCGGTCCTGAACCTTTGACGATATCCGCAAATGAACAGTTCTCTCTTCTCCATCCGCTATTCTGTATTGTACCTGGATAAGTTTTATGGAATCCATTCTGTTTGTGTCCGATATTACCTCTTACGTTTTGTATAACCGTCTTCGAGCTTCCTTCGCAGTTTACTTCTTCTTGCCTTTTGAACCTTGATCTTTTCGCAAACAATTTTCTATTCGCCATCGATACACTGTTAAGACTTACCTCCATTTGAGCCACATCTTCCACCCCCTTAAACCTCACAAATCCAAATCTAAATCCATGCTTGTCTCTTCTGTTGCTAATGAATACGTAGACTAACTTACCCAGCATAGCAAGTTTTTCTTTAATCTCTTTCCAGTGCCAATTGGTCGGTAGATTGGATATGAAGAAAGAAGTTGCATTCTGAATCTCCCATCTATTTTCCCCTTCCACCCTTTTGATTTTCTCTTTGGCTATCCATATGAACTTGGTACGTCGGGCCAGCTCCAGTCGTCGGAAAACGTCTACCTTCCGGCTTCTCTCTCTCTCTCTTTCTCTCTCTCTCTCATCTCTATATATATATATATATATATATATATATATATATATATATATATATATATATATATATATATATGTATATATATATATGTATATGTATATATATATATATATATATATATATATATATATATATATATATATATATATATATATATATATGTATATGTATATATATATATATATATATATATATATATATACATATATATATATATATATATATATATATATATATATATATATATATGTATATATCTATATATATATATATATATATATATATATATATATATACATATACATACATACATATATATATATATATATATATATATATATATATATATATATATATATATATATACACATATACATATACATATACATATACATATACATATACATATACATATACATATATATATATATATATATATATATATATATATATATATATATATATATATATATATATATATATATATATATATATATATATGGTTACGATCCGGTAGGAACCGTGATGACTCTTCTTGTCCAATCACTCTCCTAAAGGCAATAACGTCAAACGTATTCCTTCGACGTGACGCAATCACGTGCGACGCACGTCCACGGGACGAAATACGGACTCGAGGATACGATCATATGTTACTCACGTCCATACAACATAATTTAACTGGGGTTTTTTATTTATTTTTGTTTTTATTATTTCTTTATTGTTATTTTTAGTTTTTTTTTTATTTTTTCAATTTTTTTGTTTTTATTTTAGTTTTTCCACTTTTTTTTTTCTTTTTTCGTTATTTTTCCAGTCTTTTCCAGCTTTTTTTTTATTTTTACCGTTGTATGTTTTTTAACTCGTTTTGGATAATAACGTTTTTGAATCTTGGATCATAATGAATTTTGAATCTTGGATCTTAAGTTTTGAATCATTTTGTCGTTGTATGTTTTTCTAACTCGTTTTGGATCTTTGATCATAACGAACTTTGTATCTTGGATCATAAGTTTTGAATCATAAAAGTGACTAATATAATATCTATAATATAAAAATAAACAGTTAAAAACATTTTTCTCAAAAAATTCTTTTTGCCAACTTACTAATATAATATCTACAATAATCCCTTAATTTTTCATAATTTTTGGAATTTTTTTAATTCTTGATTTTTTATAAAAATAAAAAATAAAAAATATTTTTTTTTCAAATTTTCATAATTGTGCTTATTTTGTAGATATTAAATTTTAAGAATTTTGGTTTTTTTCAGAGAGTTTTTTTACAAAGAAAAAAAAAGTTATTGTCAAAATACAAACTAGGTGGAAAAAATATATACATCATCCAATGAGAATACGCCATGTGGCGCCTGAGAGTGGGGGCAACTATAACAGCCTTCCCAATTTATGTTTCCCCCCGTTTTTGTTTCAAATATTTACAATAACAGCTCTTGAAATTTTAGACATGATTACTATTTTCACATTAAATCATAACCATCAAATTTCACAATTAAATGGCTCAGATTTGTCTTCGTGGTTCTTACCGGATTTTAGGTTCCCGCACGATCCTCCTTCTATATATATATATATATATATATATATATATATATATATATATATATATATATATATATATATATATATATATATATATATATATATATATATATATATATATATATATATATATATATATATATATGTATGTATGTATGTATGTATGTATGTATGTATGTATGTATGTATGTATGTATGTATGTATGTGTGTGTGTATGTTTGTGTGTGTGTGTGTATATATATATATATACACATACATACATACATACATACATACATACATACATACATACATACATACATACATACATACATACATACATACATACATACATACATACATATATATATATATATATATATATATATATATATATATATATATATATATATATATATATATATATATATTAGGTGTGTATCCATGTGATGTGAGAACGACAAATAATTTCATTTCATAGATTAATTTCATTTCGGAGGACGTTTTAGTTTGAAAGATTTATTGCGGTTTTAAGTAAAAATAAAAGCATGTTGCTAGTTTTGGTTAAAAATAGGAAATTTTGTTGCTTTTGATTAAAATTGCATTAATTAAAAAAATAAATTACAATGTTATTTCGGGTTAAAAATAACAATATGTTGGTGTTTTAGTTCGACTTTCATGACATTTAACATTGAGTTGACATGTGGTTAAAAAGTTATTGCTTTAAATTAAAAATAAAATTATGTTGCTATTTTAGGTTAAAGCTGAAATTAAATTGCTATTTTGGATTAAAAAGAACATTACCGGCAAAATTTATTTAAAAAATACTATTAGAAAACAACAACTAAACTCGACGATATATTCTTCGAGAAGTGCAAATTAGAAAGATAAAAATCACAATCACATTTAACACAAAGAAATATTGAGGAGACGATGATTCAACATAGAAAATGGATTGCAATGAATTCGTCAAAATCCTGTTTGATATATACCATGTTTGCAACCATTTTGACATCGGTCGGAAATGCAATTTTACAAAAGTTTTTTAATTTATATTAGTTGCGGGTTATTCTTTTGTTGAATTAATCATGATCTCGTGATACAACAAAATACCCTACGATAACATTGATTTTTTAGTAACCTAAATAATTGGGGTTGCTTTGTAAATTCGATTCGATTAGCTTTCAATAAGTGACATGAGCCCAAATATAAAGTTAGAACGATAGTTAGTTCATAGGCTTTATTGGTAATATTTCTAATTTAGTTAACATATTAATGATTTTCTTTATGTCTTCTATGAACTTAGATTATGTATTAAAAAGTTTTTTATAATTTCTGATGAATTTAATTTCATTCCGTCTCATCATCATATTTTAATCAATTTAAAAAATTGTGTAGATAAACATTGAAATAACAACTAAGATTGTGTTTGACAGTTGCTGACTGAGTTAGATCTGACTGGGTTAGAGGCTTGACTGAGTCAAAAGCTCAGACTGAGTCAGCCTCTGACTGAAACAATACTGTTTGATTATGCATTTAACTGAATTTGCTGAATGATGAAAATGACAATGTTACCATTATATTCTATCTTCTGTTGGATATAACGTATCTGTTTGATAAAATTTGTAAAAGAAATTGTAAATAAAGTTTCTAAATGATTATAAAAAACACCAAGTGTCATACAAAATCCAAATTATACATAAATCATTTGTGAGATGACTAGTATAATCTAAAAATATCACATACAATTCAAAAACACAAAAGACATACAATATTCCAATTTTAGATTTACAGCAACAAAAAATGGAACATACAATTTTTAGCAACAAAAATTCAGATTTTCAGAAAATGGAACGTATAATTTTTAGCATAAAAAATTCAGAAACAATCATCAAATCTGGAACATATAATGGAACATAGAATCTGATTTTAGAATCAGATTTTCACAATCGGATAAAACATCCAAAATTCAAACATCAAATCTAATTTCCATTTACATACAATTCAGATTTCCAACAACAAAAACTTAGATTTCAAAATTAGATTTTCAGAACAATGGAGCATACAATGGAACATAAAATCTGATTTCAGCAATGGAGATACAAGTTCAAAAAATTAAAATTTGTTACCGTGATTGAAGGGCTGCAGGCGTTGATGGTCGACAACAGATATGGTTTTGGATGATGTGGTTTTGTCGATTGAATGGCTACAAGCGTTGACGAAAGACTTTCGATTCAAGGGCTACAGCATCGGCAATATGAGGAGGATGGGGAGAAGATGCGTGAACAGTAGAGGCATAATCGGTACGTAGGGTTGTAGTTTTTCACGAAGCAGCGAAGGGCAGGAAAAGGAGTACGCATTTTTTTCTAGTAAGAGACATCCAATAGCGGACTCGGTCAGATGGTTTTAGACCGAGTAAGATGTGTTTTTTTGGGCCATCAAACAGTCTGACTCGGACCGAGTCAGACATTACCTCTTACTGGATCCAGTAAGAGGTAAATCAAACACATCCTAAAACGTCAAAAGCAAGAAACTTAGTATAAAATCTTTTCCAGTTAGAAAATTAAAATTCGATTTGGTCCTTAAAGTCTTCTTTTTGCGTTATGAGGGCATGAAGTATTTACTTGAATGTTAAAAAGGTCCCTCTTCTATAAAACGAATGGGTATGCCGGTTGTAAAGCCTAGTCAGCCGCTGACTCATGTGCCACGTCACTCGAATACCCTTCATTGAATTTAAAAGCCTTTCATCTGTTCAAAGGTGTTACGAAAACAACCAACCATTTTTGTAACACCCCGTTTTTCGATATGTTTGTTTTGAGATTTTATTATTTTTATTAGTATTACTTTTAGCAGAGAAGTAATAATAATATCAAGTAAAATAATAAATAATAATATGGAAATAACAATTCTAAACTTTTTAGTATTAGTTCACGGGGGTTAATGTCATTTTGAAAACTTTATATGTTAGATGTTTTGGGTTAAATAAAATTATGATCTAAAACCTTAGGGACTAAACTTAGAAATATCAATAAGTGCATAAATTATTGTTTGGGCTTTTGTTTGTCTGCACACTAGCACGTGATCAAGTTACAAAGAATGTCCAGAGGGTTTTCTTTCTTGTGGAGGTAAGTATTGATTCTCTTCCTCCCTATCTCTCATTTTTCTCTCTTTCGGCTCTCTTTTTCTGCCATGATCGGGCTGTTGCTGTTTGTATGGGTTGTTGCTAAAACTCTTTGCTGGGGATCGCGAGGGAGGGCTAGGGTGCAGCAGGTGTTCGGGACGTGACGGCTGCGAAAGGTAAACCATTATTGGTTTGGGTTTGTTTTCCTTTTCTTTGGGTTTCCATGATCTTGTGTGTGTTTGGGTTGTGTGTGGCTCAAATGATTATATCCCACTCCTAAGTTTCTGTTGTTGGAATGTTTTTAACCTCACTTCAGACCCTAGAGGTCTTAATCTAGGTCTTAATGGGTTTAGGAGTTGAAACATTAAACCCTAGCATCATTTTCTAGATTTTCGTATTTTTTCAGTTTTGGTCCTGTTCTTAGAAAATTCATATTAAATCGTGTATTTGGCCAATTGGGGTGAATCATACCTTTCTGGAATGGTTTACATGTCTAGTTTCTTGTTCCAGAAGGCCTTGGTTTAATTTGGATCCTAAGTTAGGTGAATTGTGCAATATTCACTGACTTATCCAAGTTCTGTCAGATTTGGTTCCCTGTCTTAAGAAATTCATTATTAAATGTACAAAAATGGTTTTGGGGCAAGGTCAGTTGCCTTAGTTCCCTGTTGAAGTCTAGTTTGTCTTCACCAAATTTCAGAGTTCAGTTCTTAACCCATTTTGAGCGATTATTATTTCTTTAAGGTGTGGTTCAGTAGGTGGACTGATTGCATCAGTCAACTTTGCAGATTTTTCATTTATTCTTGAAAGGTGAAAATGACATGAGGTCAGGCCCTGTGACATTTTCCCTGGGTCTAGTTTACCCATGATATTTATTGGATTTTATTTTCAATCTTTCCTTGGCGCAATATTGCAAATCTTGTTGAGGGTCCAGAAATCAGCCTTGCTGTTGGTTTCTTCTTTTGTGATAATCTTCTTAGGTTTTGGTTTTGGGTGTCATGGTGTGGGTTTGGGTTTACTTAAAACTAATTGAATCATATAATAACTTATTTGTTGAGTAAAAGTGAATAAAAGGGGTGGGGGTATATGTCGAGACACGGTTCATGTCGAAAGTTATAAACATTTAAACTATAAGCAACGCTATAAGTATCTATTTATAGTAACGTTAATTAGTGTATTTGGTAATAATTATCTTAATATACCTTATAGGAGTATAAGGTGTGCGGTTTTAAGCTTGGTTGGATTTGCGGAGTTGCCGCACGGATTTCTACATTGCCGACTTGAGGTGAGTACATGCAGTATTTTTACTCATTCTGGGGTACATGGCAAGTAAGTATTTTCAAGATTTCTTATAAAATTTCTATATGTGAAATTATATGCAAGAGTATTATTTCTAACTTGTTGTGAAAGTATAATGCTATATTTAAAGTTATGTTTTGAACTATAAGTTAAGCTAAGTGAAAGTATGTTGGTCTATGAACCAACTATGTGAATGTATATTTTGATTACAAGTTATATATGTTTTCTAGTATGAATGGCATATAGCCACAAGATGTTTAAGAAATATGTTTTGGTTACAAACTGTACATGTTTTCAAGTATGAATGGCATATAGCCATAAGATGTTGGAAAGTATGATTTGGCATAAAGCTTAGAATGTTATAAAAACATGTTTTAAACGTATGATTATTATGTGAAGAAAGTTATATGTTTGACATTTAGCTATAAAGACAGAAAATGATGAAGTTTGGCACTTAGCCACTATTTTTATGTATGTGAATAATTTTAAAGTAAGCAGAAAGTGTTTTGTATGACTGGTAATTGTAGCAAGCAGCGTTAGTAAGGGAACTATGTTCCAACCTACCCGGGTTAGGTAAGGGGTCTACTGGGGAAAAACCCCATCGCGAAGTAGACTGCCTCAGCACTTCTATGGTGAGGATTGATCCATTCTTTCTAGCCATAGAGACTTGGGGTATCACTTATAGTGATTAAAGCCCTAAGTATAAAAATCTAGCAAGCTTATAAAACCAGTCAAAGAAAGTAAGAAAAAAAGCTATTTTTGTAAAGTATGTTATGAAGTGATATTGAAAAGTAAAGAGTTATAGTATTTTACTACTATAAAGTTTTGAAAGATGTTATTTTTGTAAAGCATATTATGAAATGATTTCGAGAAGTAAAGAGTTATAGTATATTATTACTATAAAAGTTTTGACAGAAGTTTTATGTTGTAAATTTACAAAAAGTTGGAAAAAAAAACTTAAAGGTTTGAGTCTAAAACTCATGTAACTCACGAGACATTATTGTCTTACGTATTTTATGTTTTGTCATATATTCCAGGTTAAATGCTATACTATAATTGAATGAAGTTTAGCTGGAGTGGAGCCACATAGCTCCTATATTGAACTCAAGGTTTAATCCTTTCTTGCTTACTATGGTTAGTTTTGGTATGGATTTGTAACACCCACAGTTTCAAAAATGTAAATTATCGGTTTTTGATAAACCGTATTTTTGTATTCATGTATTTATACGAAAAACCATAGTATTTGCAAACAGTAGAAATGGGGTGTCACAAGTTGGTATCAGAGCCATAGTTTAAGCGAATTAGGATTGGCTTGTTCCACTCCTAGGCTTAAACTCATGCTATAGAAATGATAGTTTATAAAAGTATGCTATATGGTGTCTTAAATGATTAAGACATTATGCATTATTTAAAGTATGGTGATATATAAAACAAAGAAGTGTTAAGTTAACGTTTAAAGTGAGCAAAAATCTGACCGTTAGGAAAATTATATGATATTTTCCATAACCGTCTAAATTTATTAAAGACTATGTTTATAAAGTAATATGATTTCTAGTAGTGATCACCATGTATTTATAATGGTGTTATATGTTAAGGGAACCGGTGTCCCATGAGACCTTGTGGTAACAGCAGAATCAATATGTATAGGTGATTATGGTAATATGGGCCCGTATTATCATAATCACAGGATATGTATTGAGACTGGTGGAAACGTAAAGGAATTATGGTAGTCTGGTAAGTAAGGATTGTGAAGAGAGTAATAAGAATAACATAGGGTTTATATGCCCATGTAATAAAAATAAGTAAGATTATAAGTATTAAAGGTTAATGCAGTGCATATATACCACTTAGTATGACAAGGTAAAAGAAATTAATAAGATAGTTAATACTCTTGAGACAATATGAAAGGAACCAGTAAAAGAGACATGGCCAGAAGGTATAAATATATTTAAAATGTTAATGGAGTATATAGTACAAATATAAAAGAAAGAGTATAACTGAAAATTTCGTTGTCTAACGGAAACGAATTATGATTATAGAATAAAGATAAAAGTGGTGTCACTACAGTGACCAAAGAAAGAAAGATTGGAAAATAATAATAATAAATAAAAGTAGTAACACATCGATACATGTGATCCATTACTATAACTTTATATTAATACATTAAGAAAAGTTTACCGAACTACTAACCTAAACTGAAGAATCAGAAGGAAGCGAAAAAAAAAAAGATCTTCTACACTCCACTCTTTGTCATCATTAGGTTGACTTGTACATTCTTGAGGATTTGGAAGGGGTATGTTTTCAGTTATTGGAGGAGGAGCTCCAAGGTGTAGGGTCTCGATAGGGTTGGAACCCGTAACCCCATGATTATGGGCTAAATATTGACTCATTTGGGGTGTGTGTAAGTAGGGAAGTGAAGAGGAAGGGTTCCAATTTGGAACCAGTTGGGGGTAGCTATAAGAAGAGGAAACCAGGCTAGGTTACCTACAGAGCCTCCAAAATTCCCCTCACTCACAGGCTCGAATAAACCAGGATTAGTACTACTCATACCAGAATTAGATGACAGAGATTGCTGCTGTGTATGAGTTCTTGATGAAGTTTCCCCTTTTCCAGAAATTTTCTTTTCTTATATTCAACCTTATGAGAAGCTTGTATTAGTTCTTTGTGTCGTCTGTTAGACCCGATTGTGACCCTTCAATTATTGCTTCTTTCTCCATTTTTAGGTTGGGTATTAAATCTTTCGATAATCCTGCTGCTCCACTAAACTCGTTACCAAATTCCTGTGACATAAATAATTTTAGTAATAATAACTTTATGATATAAAGGAATTAAAAAAAAACAAAAATGTAATTCTTTACCTCAACACGATCAATAAGAGTTTGCAGACTCTTAAGTTGTCGTTGGGGCCAATGTTCGATACCTAAATCTCTACAGCGTTTTTTTAACTGTGTCGATCCAATGTTGAGTTCTTTCGCAGCTTTCTCAATTGGTTCGTTAAAGTGTTCAGCTATTATTTCCATACTTAATGAGTGTCTGAAACCTCTTCTACTGCCAGCTACTGTGGTTGCTGGAATCGAAAGATTGAGTTCAAATGTATTATTAATATTTGGGATCATTTGAACATGATCCTGATTTTCTGAACCAAAGATGGACATTGATTCATTAAAATCAGTAGCTTCTATCGGTGGTACTTGTACGTTTTCAGTCATGGACTCAGGATTTTGAAATTCTTCTAGGTTCCTCTGAACCACCTGAAGGTGATTTTGATATTGAAAGCCAACCCCAAGTTCGGGATTCATTTCAATATTTATGTTATGAGTTGTCTGTAATTGATTATCATTTTGAATGTCAGCCATGAATCCTTGATTCGTGGGGATGATCTCACTACTCGTTGAGGGTACGTCGATGAATGAATTGTAGTCAGATAGATCATCCACAAATGGGTCTACGAATAACAATTGTCAGATGATAAAACAAAATTGAATATTCATAGAAGCAATCATTTAAAGAATTTAACCTAGTAGAAGGTATAGAGTCTGATCGAGTGCAAAGTCTAAAGATGCATGCACTGGATCTTCTGAGTTAATATTCAACTCGGGAAAAATTCCCGGCTCATCGTTGAGTGGCTCTATTGGTAGTATATCTGGAAGACTGTACCATAATTCAAAATCAAACAAAACATTAGAAAGAAAAATGAAAAATAAATAATGGATGTTTAGAATGTTAAAGTCACCCGAACTCCAGTAAAGATGTCTGATCTGAAGGACCCTCTCCTTGCGGAAAATCAGGTCCAGGGTTCGACAGATCGCCCATTGAAGATCTGTTTTCCATGAATCAGCTTTAAATATGAGTTCGTATACGAACAAACTAGTGATAGAAGAGAATGAGACTGAAAATGAATGTGGAAATAAATGATGCTACTTACCTGTATATATATATATATATATATATATATATATATATATATATATATATATATATATATATATATATATATATATATATATATATATATATATATATATATATATATATATATATATATATATATATATAGCATTTTGCAGCTGGAACCGAAAGGACGTATGTAATTGAAAGGACGCCTCACGTTTTTAGTGCCAAAATTCAAACCATCTATAGTGGATGCGACCCTTCACTACCCTAAGTACCGTCTCTTTTCAAAATTCGCCACTTGACTCCGGTAATAACGGGATATTGAAGAGACTTTTTGGATTGAAGGTGAATAAAGTGGTGTCGTTTACTGATTACTTAATTGCACAGACTGATGTAGGCTGTTGATTATTAGTGATGTGATGTCACATAAAAACAAAGTGTACGACCTATCTGTTAACATTGGAGAGGTATTGACCTTGACTTATTTTGACTTTTCATCCCGTGTTGGACTCTAGGCCTAATGGGTTAAAACTTAACATATTTGGACTTATGTCGTTGGGCTAGTAGTTATGGGCAAGTTAATAAACCAACATAAAAATGAAATATGGGCTAATGTATTCACATACTATTAATCTTGTGGAATTATGGACTAATGAAAGTTTCAACCCAAATTACCTATTGTATTGGTGTTGAATTTCGGGGACGAAATTCTTATAAGTGGGGGAGAGTTGTAACACCCCGTTTTTCGATATGTTTGTTTTGAGATTTTATTATTTTTATTAGTATTACTTTTAGCAGAGAAGTAATAATAATATTAAGTAAAATAATAAATAATAATATGGAAATAACAATTCTAAACTTTTTAGTATTTGTTCACGGGGGTTAATGTCATTTTGAAAACTTTATATGTTAGATGTTTTGGGTTTTGGGTTAAATAAAATTATGATCTAAAACCTTAGGGACTAAACTTAGAAATATCAATAAGTGCATAAATTATTGTTTGGGCTTTTGTTTGTCTGCACACTAGCACGTGATCAAGTTACAAAGAATGTCCAGAGGGTTTTCTTTCTTGTGGAGGTAAGTATTGGTTCTCTTCCTCCCTATCTCTCATTTTTCTCTCTTTCGGCTCTCTTTTTCTGCCATGATCGGGCTGTTGCTGTTTGTATGGGTTGTTGCTAAAACTCTTTGCTGGGGATCGCGATGGAGGGCTAGGGTGCAGCATGTGGTCGGGACGTGACGGCTGCGAAAGGTAAACCATTATTGGTTTGGGTTTGTTTTCCTTTTCTTTGGGTTTCCATGATCTTGTGTGTGTTTGGGTTGTGTGTGGCTCAAATGATTATATCCCACTCCTAAGTTTCTGTTGTTGGAATGTTTTTAACCTCACTTCAGACCCTAGAGGTCTTAATCTAGGTCTTAATGGGTTTAGGAGTTGAAACATTAAACCCTAGCATCATTTTCTAGATTTTCGTATTTTTTCAGTTTTGGTCCTGTTCTTAGAAAATTCATATTAAATCGTGTATTTGGCTAATTGGGGTTAATCATACCTTTCTGGAATGGTTTACATGTCTAGTTTCTTGTTCCAGAAGTCCTTGGTTTAATTTGGATCCTAAGTTAGGTGAATTGTGCAATATTCACTGACTTATCCAAGTTCTGTCAGATTTGGTTCCCTGTCTTAAGAAATTCATTATTAAATGTACAAAAATGGTTTTGGGGCAAGGTAAGTTGCCTTAGTTCCCTGTTGAAGTCTAGTTTGTCCTCACCAAATTTCAGAGTTCAGTTCTTAACCCATTTTGAGCGATTATTATTTGTTTAAGGTGTGGTTCAGTAGGTGGACTGATTGCATCAGTCAACTTTGCAGATTTTTCATTTATTCTTGAAAGGTGCAAATGACATGAGGTCAGGCCCTGTGACATTTTCCTTGGGTCTAGTTTACCCATGATTTTTATTGGATTTTATTTTCAATCTTTCCGTGGCGCAATATTGCAAATCTTGTTGAGGGTCCAGAAATCAGCCTTGCTGTTGGTTTCTTCTTTTGTGATAATCTTCTTAGGTTTTGGTTTTAGATGTCATGGTGTGGGTTTGGGTTTACTTAAAACTAATTGAATCATATAATAACTTATTTGTTGAGTAAAAGTGAATAAAAAGGGGTGGGGGTATATGTCGAGACACGGTTCATGTCGAAAGTTATAAACATTTAAACTATAAGCAACGCTATAAGTATCTATTTATAGTAACGTTAATTAGTGTATTTGGTAATAATTAACTTAATATACCTTATAGGAGTATAAGGTGTGCGGTTTTAAGCTTGGTTGGATTTGCGGAGTTGCCGCACGGATTTCTACATTGCCGACTTGAGGTGAGTACATGCAGTATTTTTACTCATTCTGGGGTACATGGCAAGTAAGTATTTTCAAGATTTCTTATAAAATTTCTATATGTGAAATTATATGCAAGAGTATTATTTCTAACTTGTTGTGAAAGTATAATGCTATATTTAAAGTTATGTTTTGAACTATAAGTTAAGCTAAGTGAAAGTATGTTGGTCTATGAACCAACTATGTGAATGTATATTTTGATTACAAGTTATATATGTTTTCTAGTATGAATGGCATATAGCCACAAGATGTTTAAGAAATATGTTTTGGTTACAAACTGTACATGTTTTCAAGTATGAATGGCATATAGCCATAAGATGTTGGAAAGTATGATTTGGCATAAAGCTTAGAATGTTATAAAAACATGTTTTAAACGTATGATTATTATGTGAAGAAAGTTATATGTTTGACATTTAGCTATAAAGACAGAAAATGATGAAGTTTGGCACTTAGCCACTATTTTTATGTATGTGAATAATTTTAAAGTAAGCAGAAAGTGTTTTGTATGACTGGTAACTGTAGCAAGCAGCGTTAGTAAGGGAACTATGTTCCAACCTACCCGGGTTAGGTAAGGGGTCTACTGGGGAAAAACCCCATCGCGAAGTAGACTGCCTCAGCACTTCTATGGTGAGGATTGATCCATTCTTTCTAGCCATAGAGACTTGGGGTATCACTTATAGTGATTAAAGCCCTAAGTATAAAAATCTAGCAAGCTTATAAAACCAGTCAAAGAAAGTAAGAAAAAAAGCTATTTTTGTAAAGTATGTTATGAAGTGATATTGAAAAGTAAAGAGTTATAGTATTTTACTACTATAAAGTTTTGAAAGATGTTATTTTTGTAAAGCATATTATGAAATGATTTCGAGAAGTAAAGAGTTATAGTATATTATTACTATAAAAGTTTTGACAGAAGTTTTATGTTGTAAATTTACAAAAAGTTGGAAAAAAAAAGTTAAAGGTTTGAGTCTAAAACTCATGTAACTCGCGAGACATTATTGTCTTACGTATTTTATGTTTTGTCATGTATTCCACGTTAAATGCTATACTATAATTGGATGAAGTTTAGCTGGAATGGAGCCACATAGCTCCTATCTTGAACTCAAGGTTTAATCCTTTCTTGCTTACTATGGTTAGTTTTGGTATGGATTTGTAACACCCACAGTTTCAAAAATGTAAATTATCGGTTTTTGATAAACCGTATTTTTGTATTCATGTATTTATACGAAAAACCATAGTATTTGCAAACAGTAGAAATGGGGTGTCACAATTTTCGTCATCAAACAGGTGTTGATCGACCAATTGCTTAACGGATTTAGCCGACAATGGATGAAAATTGGAACTCCAATGTGAAACGAATTCTTCAGCCAAAACCCATTTTTCGTCTTCCTCCATTCTCTCCCATTTTCTTCTCAGTTCATCTTTTCCCAATCCAAGGTACAAGCATAGCTCTGTTGTATACAACAGCTTCCTGCCCATTTTCATGGCTTCCTGTGTTTGTATAATCTGGGTTTTCATCCTTTCGATCTCCGTTGACAAATTCATCGCGAGCTTTATATCCTTGATGTTGTTTGAATCGGAAGTAGAGAATAAGATTCGAAGTTTTCGTGGGATTTTGTTGTAGTGGAGAGACAGGTGAGTTTGTAAATTTGTGAATCGTTGAGGGTGTGTTGGGGGAAGAAGATGAACATGAACCCTAATTAGGGCCATTTTAGGGGAATCGTGGGTTACTTGAGGATTTTGCTTCAAAATCGATTGTTAAGTTTGAGGATTTTGCTTCAAAATCATGGGTTACTTGAGGATCGTGGGCCATTTTAGGGGAATCGTGGGTTACATAGGGCAGTCGGCTGTTAAGTTGGGGGATTTTGTTTCCGGTTTAGTTCTATGAGTTGTACCTTCTGCTTTATAAGTTGTATCTCATTTTTTAAGAGTTGCTTCAAAATG
Source organism: Cichorium intybus (assembly GCA_023525715.1). Lineage (NCBI taxonomy): Eukaryota > Viridiplantae > Streptophyta > Magnoliopsida > Asterales > Asteraceae > Cichorium > Cichorium intybus. Next base: position 190,914 of record JAKNSD010000147.1, read on the forward strand.
ACATGTGCGTGATGATGTCATTGATGAAGTGCCACGCAAGAGTTAATTAGCCATGTGGATTCGGGGCAACCGCTTATAATAGGTCAGGGACCGTTTTAATCGGTATTCAAAGACTTCATGCCCTCATAACGCAAAAAAAAAAAAAAAAAAAAATACTGTAAGGACCAAATCGACCAAATATCAAGAGTTTATGGGGCTACAGTGTAATTTAGCCTAAAAATTAGTATACGAAGTTGCATGTATAATGACGTAAATTTGGAAAGTATTTTTTATTTTTTGTTTTCTTAATATTCATATGGTATACGTTTAAAGTAAATAAATTTTCACTAAAACTTTAAGAAATATATTATATTTAAATATTTTTGATATATTATAATAAAATAGAATTAAAAGTGCAATGTCGCATCTTGCCGTCATAGCTTGCCTCCCATTGCTTCGTACAAGACAGAGAAAAAAATAAACATAAAAAGAAAAATGGAAATAGTAAATCAAAATCTAGACTATCATCTATCCAGATAGATATGCGCGCGACTATGCCGATCTTTAGATGTTTTGGCTACATACGTTTCCACGATATATCCAAAAGTATTACATGTTAAAATTATTTAGAAGATAAAAATATAGAATGTTTATAACTAATATCACATATTTAGGTTAATTGTTTTTAGTAACACGATTAACTTAAATTAAATACCAAAACTTAAAGTATTATAGTTGATTGCGACATAAATTAAAACTATATAATTTATAGTATGTATAAGATATTTTCTAATGTTATTAATGAAATACGAAACGTAAAATTTGTCAAACAACAAAAGTTTACCATGCATTTTATATAAGTTTCATTTTCAATAATTAGCACATAAATTTAGTCTTTCTTTTGATCTCAAAATATTATCAAGAAGAAAGCACTCGTTTTTAGACTCATGCTTACCCTCGTTCACTACTTTGTTCGATATTTACTTCCATCCACCATTTTTACCGTTTCTGATCAACAGAAATATAACTACAACTAAGTTGGACATCAAATTTTCAAGTCACAACAACTGCATCTATGTTTGTCACAAAATTTTGAAGTTGCAATGAGTGAAGCTAGAAAATGAAAGTAGGACGCTGTATTTTAAATTTTTTGAAAATACAATGCTTTTGGCAAAATAGGAAGTGAAAGTACAATGCTATATATTTGACAAAAATCAAAACTAGGATGTATTTTGCATAATGCTATAATCTGGTGGTGTTATGGAATGACATAAATTGGGTGGTTTTCAAAGTACAATGCTACAAATCGGGTAGTTTTCAAACACACAAATGAATAGGAACACAAACCCAAGACACACGAAGCTTTCCATTTGTAGTACACAACAAATTTAAGTTTACCCCATGAAAAATGTCTAACAATCACAGAAAATTTATAGAACCCCATCAAACCATACATCCTGAAAAATGTCCAACAATATTATAGTAAAGAACTGAAAGTAAGACGATATAATTGGTAAACAAATGGAGTTTAAACCAAACAAAGATGATGATTGTGATTACTTGAACATGTCATACACATACACAAGCTCCTGCCACATATGCATACACAACCACACACACATAACAAACTATCATAACACATACACACCACCTACAGCCCGTCACATACACAACTACAAACACATAGTAACATAACTTCAAATCACGAAGGTAAAACTTGCGCTGAAAGAAAATAACAACAATGTAATTTCCAATATTATTAAGTATATGATATTAGTTTCATTTCTTTAATATTACAACATGTGCATTCAAATTATTTTTTATAATTTGTAATTTAATTTAAAACACTACCTATATATAAAAGTAGATAACCTGTTACATTTTAAACTGGTTATATCATTGATATTAAGGGTTTTTAGAGTACAATCCCCTTATAAACATATCTATCATATTAAAGGACCAACCTTTGACTTCACGATAAATTACTGGTGTATTGGATACCCGATGTCTTGGAAACAAACTTGTCGGTCAGAAGTTAAGACTTTCCATCCCTTTATGGTTAATGAAATTAAGTTGCTATGATACACATAAAACTGCAAGTACATTGCCATTAAAAGAGGGGTGGGTGGTGATTGTGGGAAAGGAGAAGAGTCGTCCATCTCTTGAATATGGCAAGAAAGCTAGAAAGGAGGAGAGATAAGGAACCATATATTTTTTTAATATTTTTAATAGGTTAATAACATAAAACGAATAAAAAAATCAACAAAAGCAATATAGTTTGTTTATATAGGGACCAAAAATAAAACAAAACCATGTTATAAGACACGTCCACGTAAAATTAAAAAAATAAGAAAAATAAAAAAGTCAAACACCAACCATATAGAATATTATTAGTTTGAGAAATTGTATTTCTTTTTACTTTTTATTTCTATGTATGTTTCTATCTTTGTTAAATTATAACATGTATTATTAAATATTATTTATTTTATTAAATATACCATTTATCATAATATTACATGGAGCATATATAAAAATACAAAATAGGAATAAATACATATTCTCTGTTAGTTTTTGTCGACAAATATGGGACACATTTTCAATTCCTGGATCCGAATCCGGGTATTTATAAGAACAAGATTTTAGCACCGGATCCAACACCAGGATTGCTTTACGAGTCCGAGGTTTGTATACTTTCCAGTACGGTAAAATGTAAAAATCTTGTCAACTTTCCACGTGTCTCTAGTAGTGATAGGTGGACTACCTTAGAAGCTATCACGTGGAAGCAAGTCTTCGTTTTTACCCGAAAATCCTATAAATTTTGTCAGATTTCATTTCCCAGGCCACTCAGTTCTCAGCTCTTCCTATAACTACCAGTCTACCACCGCCGCCATAATCACCACCACCACCATCACGGCCATTCCCTCTTTCTTTCTCTCCCCCAAAAAATGGACGCCTCTTTGAATCTCAATAGATGTTCAAACGCAACATTATCACGTATAAGTAAACGCCCATCAGTTACATGCACAATTCAAATAAATCATCTTCCAACTACAAATCCACCGCCCCGGCAATTCTTGATTCCGAAGCCGCCTAAGATAAAACCGATTTCCAAGCCGTTACCGGAATTATTAACGGCATCGCCTCCGGAGCTTAGCCCACTTCAAAAACTAGCAGCCTCGGCTATAGACTTTGTTGAATGGTCACTTAATGGACTCGAAAACGATCAGAAACGACCCAGTCAGGTTGATCCCGCAGTTCAGCTTATGGGAAACTTTGCACCGGTTCCTGAATGTCCGGTCCATCATGGTCTCGAGGTAATTGGTGAAATACCTGACGCTTTAAGTGGGGTTTACCTTAGAAATGGCGCCAACCCCATGTTTAAACCAACCGGCGGCCACCACCTTTTTGACGGCGATGGCATGATACACGCCGTCAAGTTGGGACCAAATAATAAAGCCAGCTACTGCAGCCGTTTTACTCGAACCAGCCGTTTACAGCAAGAATTATCGTTAGGGCGGCCGTGTTTCCCTAAGCCGATTGGCGAGCTGCATGGCCACCTTGGTTTGGCTCGACTCGCTCTGTTTTATGCCAGAGGTGTAGCCGGGTTGTTGGACACGGCTCATGGCATCGGCGTTGCCAATGCCGGTTTGGTTTATTTTAACGGTCGTTTGCTCGCAATGTCGGAGGACGATCTACCATACAGCATCCACATAAAAAGTGACGGCGATCTCGTAACGGATGGACGGTTTGATTACGATGGTCAGGTTAACTGCCCGTTGATTGCGCACCCGAAGGTGGACCCCGTTACAGGGGAGCTATTCTCGCTGAGTTACGATGTTGTAAAGAAGCCTTACCTTAAATTCTTCAGTTTCGATAAAGATGGTCAAAAGTCACGTGAGGTCTCCATCTCACTCAACCAGCCAACAATGATCCATGACTTCGCGATCACGGAAAGTCACGTGGTCATCCCGGATCACCAAGTTGCATTTAAGTTATCCGAAATGGTTCGAGGCAAGTCACCCGTGGTACTTGACCCGAATAAGGTATCCAGATACGGTATTCTACCCAAATCCGCCAAAAATGAATCAAGTATCCAATGGATCGACGTACCCGATTGCTTTTGTTTTCATTTATGGAATGCATGGGAAGAAGATGACGTAATTAATGGTGACAAAATTATCGTGGTAATTGGATCATGCATGACACCTCCCGATGCCATTTTCAATGAAACGCATTCCGAACCCCTTAGAAGCGAACTAACCGAGATCCGTTTAAACAGAACAACCGGACAGTCATCTCAACGTGTTCTCGTGTCAGGCGTCAACTTGGAAGCTGGCAACGTGAACAAAACACGGCTTGGACGGAAGACTCGCGATGTCTACTTGTCAATAGCTGAACCTTGGCCCAAATGCAGCGGTATGGCCAAGGTTGATTTGGAGACAGGATCTGTCTCCAACTTATTCTACGGGAAAGGACGGTTTGGTGGCGAACCGTGTTTCATTCCTGTAGAAAACGGTAATGAAGAAGATGAAGGATACATACTGAGTTATGTTAGAGATGAAGACACTCAGACGTCGGAATTAGTTATCGTTGAAGCTTCAAGTATGAAACAAACGGGCATAGTGAGGTTACCAGGTAGAGTTCCATATGGTTTTCACGGTACCTTTGTTAGTACCCAAGATTTAGCTAATCAATTTAATTAAGTAAGTGTTTATAGTCTTGCTTCGTCGTGATATACATATCGTTAACTTAATTTAATTAATTAGAATCGTTTTTTATCATGTATTATATTGTTTTGTTTTTACTTGAGAAATATATATCGATTTTTTTATATGTATTCCGTCGTGTTCTTGAGAAACATATACGACACCAAAATAACTACAAAACAAATTATGTAATCAGTGATATAATGTTATATTGTTTCATTCAACTATTCCCACTTATTTTAGAGTTCATGTAGAATTACGTGTACACAAAAAGATGCTATATATTTCTATCAAATTTGAAAAAGATTAGTCCTTTATTTAGTGGCAAAATTAATTGGAAGTTAGTAGTTGATAATTGGAAGTAAACGATATATTTAATTTGTGTAAAGTTTCATTTAAGATAGTTATAACTTTTAAATATATAAAACAACATGAAAATTAAAAGTTAAAACGATAATAATTCTTTTTAAACTAAACGAAATAAGTTTTGAATTGCAAGTTTTTATATTTAGAATTAAGATAAAAACTCTATCAACAAACAATTTTTTTTATTTTTAAAATCTTTTAATAAACATTTCAAGGTTTATTATTTTAAAATTTATTTCTGCTACTAGTTTGTTTAATTTTATTGCCACTTTTCTTTATTTTTTCAAGTAAATTTTAAAATGTAAGATTAAATGTACAGAAAAATAATATATTCTTTAGTTTTGAAGAAACCTATATATTTATTTATTATACGTAAGGTAATTTTTCCGATTAATTTCGGCTACATATCATATATATTGGTTAGTAAAAAGAAATTTAGAGTATGTTATTATTTTTACAAATGTTAACAAGAACATGTGTGTATAAATTAATTCATTATACCCTTCTTTGATTAACTTAATTGTTGGGTTTATATATTACGATAAGTTGGGATTCATAAGTTTGATGAAGGCCGTTTTCCTTCTTCAATGGCGCGATATTGCGTCAATTATGAATCGAGCGACAACGTCCTTCTTTCCTCGTGAGCCAACAACACCCAAATTCCAGATTGAATCTTCTGTTGCAGCACGTCTCTGCTTTTGATCCGGATAATGGGACCTTCAAACCTGAAGAATGGCCACGCTTTTATCGTATTTCTTGGGAGAAAATGCCAGGTACCCTTCAATTCGATCATCTCAAACTTGTATCTAGCGTTGCTATCAAAGCAAACAAATTGCGGGCACCCTTTCCCAATCCTTTAGTTTTGATGAACTTTTTTGTAAATGTTCGTTTACATGATTGATGATCGTCCATTCCTGCAAATAAACATGGTAGGTAACCTGTTCGATGAAATGCCTGAATGACCTTCACGATTTTATGGCTGCAGGATGCTTTGAATTGCACATTTCATTAGAGGCGAATCTCCAAATGTCTTAATTCCTTGTATATATTGTAGATAAGATGGAGGTGATCATCATCAATAAATAAACAGCAACAAATTGAACATGTTATTGTTACAATACCCTTGAAGCAGGCACAATGCTGATTCACAGCTAAACATTCTTCATTACTTCATTTATTTACACAATGACACATGAAGTTTCTGGTACTCCAGCCATTCGACATGTAGAGAATGTTGATGTTGATGTATACACATGTATACGCAACAACGTATCTGTTCAAACAGGTGAAGAGTTTTCTCCAGAATTTCTTCGTGCACATAAACCTAAATTAGACATACAAATAGGTGAAGAATCTTTCCGTGATTATCACCAAGATTCCAATACACCTACACTTACACCTACACGTACACCTACAACTCCTACACCTATATCAAATGTTACAGATCAACGCCAACATAGAAGAGTTGGATTTCAATACACTCAAAATCCGCAATTTGTTTATGAAGATGCAAGTTGTTCAGGGATAATCAAAAGAGAATCTGATTATACGAAAGGTTTTCCAATGGAAATCGAGAAGAATTCATATCCTGATGTACTAAGATACCAAAATAAGGATCATACTTTCAAAGGGTATCATCAAATTCAACAACACCAACAAAAAACAATGTATTTAGATGAAATTTACAACAACCAAGTTTGTTACACTCATAATTCTTCGCCATTGTATAGTCATATATCGGGAGTTCCAGACTGTTCTTTTCCTGGTAAATTAAAGTTTCTTTGTAGTTTTGGAGGGAAAATATTGCCAAGACCAAGTGACGGGAAGCTTAGATATGTAGGAGGCGAGACTAGGATTATATCGGTTTTAAAAAATATTAATTATCATGAACTCATGGAGAAAACTTGTGCCATTTTTCACCAACCTCATACAATCAAGTACCAACTTCCAGGTGAAGATCTTGATGCACTTATATCCGTTTCTTCTGATGAAGATTTTCGCCATATGATCGAGGAATACCATGATCTTGAAAAAGATTCTCAAAGATTAAGAATGTTTCTTGTGTCTGTAAGTGAGCCTGGAAGCCCATGTTCTTATGATTCAAGATCCGTTGACCATAGTGACAATGGCAGTTATGAATACGTGGTTGCTGTAAATGGAATATCGGGGTCAAATCTTAGAAAGTGTTCAAGTAAAGATAATCTTGATGGTGTTTCATTGGATTTTACTCCAACTTTATCAAATAATCGACCTTCTTCTTCGAATTCAAATAGTAACTTTATTCAAATGCCAAGTAATTTCATACCCTCGAATATACAATCAACAAAAACGTATCATGTGAATAGTACACCAGGAGGGAATAATCAACAACTCGATAGATATTTGGTGGAATCTATTATGACATGTGGAGATCATTCGTGTGATGCTATTGTGTCTTCTTTACTACATCCTAATGGTGAATGGTGGTGTGAGGATTTAGAAAACAACCCTTCAATTTCAAAACAAGTCAATGTTCCATCTTTAATACCGAATCAACAAGAAAAGGTGACTTCTTTTGTATATAATAGGCAAGAAGATGTAGTAAAGGAGAAAAGTCAACCATCTGGAAATGAAGTTGTTTGGGAAGAAGAAGATATGATACAGTGGACAGAAACAAGCAATTCAAATTTCAATTTTGAGTCAAAGGATGAAAATCGGTACGCCGATTCGCCAGCTAGGACAGCAAGTAGTGACATGGCTTCCGATATATGTTCTATATTGCAGCATACCGGTGAAAACCCTAAAAAATCTAATGAAAGTGACAGCATTTTGAGATCAAATTTGAATGAGAACAAGAACAAGCATAATAACAGTGGTTTGGAAATTCCAATTGCTGCCATTTTTACCCCTTTCAATTTTGTTCGTGTTGAAAGCTATGAAGAGAATATAGGTGACAAAAGGGTATTATCACATACCTCAAATGATAAAATTGGTAATGATATACCAGCTATTCCTGTTTTGGTTGATGATGTAACTGATAATATGCCACCTGGCATCCTCTCAGCAACAAAAGTGGTGCCATATATACAACAACAACCAGATACTGACAACAAGGTAATTTTAGCTTCACTCATGAACGAACCTACTATATATTTATTTTTTATTATGTAAAATTAAATTGCTGGAATTTATTTGTTACCCTTTTTTTAGGATGTTGTAGATGACAAGAAAGTGAAGGATGTAGTTGTTAGTGATACTGCAATAGCTGAGGTGGAAGCAGGGATATATGGTCTTCAGGTACCCAAATTCATGTTATTTGAATTTTTGCAAATAATTGAAAATGATTGTTATATAATAATCGTGGTATGTCGTAAATGGCTTACAAACTATTTGTTATTTTATATAACACCGATTGTTTTAATAAAGTTATTAACTATTTGCTATTTTGTTCACGAAATACGATGTTATTTTGTGAACAAAACGTTTGAGTTACTTTTTTAACACAATGGTGTTTCGTAAAAAAACAAAAAGTTTGTCACCCGTTTATGACATTTCTGAAAGAATCTAGGGTAAATTCTAAAAAAGACACTAAGTTTTCAAAAAAATTCGATTTTGACACTCTGTTATTTTTTTTTCAATTAGTCACTATGTTTTCAATTTTGTTTCAATATTGACACCTGAGTGCCACGTCAGCATGCCACGTCATCAAAGGCTGACACGTCAGCTGAGAACCGGGTTGACCGGTCAAATGATTAATATTGAAACAAAATTGGAAACATGGTGACTTAATTGAAGATTTTTGAAAACTTAGTGACTTAATTGAAAGAAAAAATAACACAGTGTCAAAATCGAACATTTTTAAAAAATTAGTATCTTTTTTGAAATTTACCCAAGAATATATTACTATATGTGAAAATACTCAAGAAAAGTAAATTTTTTTATTTATAGATTTAACCAAGATCTTTTACATAAAATACACAGATTATAAGAAATGCTGATCTTGAAGAATTACGCGAATTGGGATCGGGTACATTTGGAACCGTTTATCATGGAAAATGGAGAGGAACAGATGTTGCTATAAAAAGAATAAGAAAAAGCTGTTTTGCAGGAAACTCATCAGAACAAGAACGGTTGGTAAGTCTCCATTATGAGTAAATTACAATTTTGGTCCCTGTGGTTTACATCAAATTACAGTTTTGGTCCTAGTTTTGAAAATCTTGCACCGATGGTCCCTCTGGTTTCCAAACCTTTCACTTTTGGTCCCTGTGGTTTCTAAATCTTTCACATTTGGTCCCTCCCTCTGTTACTGTTTGTGTAAACCATAAGGACCAAAATTGAAAGATTTGTAAACCATTGGGACCAAAAGTGAAAGATCTGGAAACCACAGGGACCACCGATGCAAGTTTTTTAAAACTAGGACCAAAACTGTAATTTGGTGTAAACCACAGGGACCAAAATTGTAATTTACTCCTCCATTATCTATAAATATAATTTATTTCAATAAATAGAAATGAAAATATTTATTTTTTGTGAATTATTTTGACAGACAAAAGATTTTTGGAGAGAAGCCCAGCTGTTATCAAATCTTCATCACCCAAATGTGGTTGCATTATATGGTGTGGTGCCAGATGGACCAGGGGGGACATTATCTACTGTTACTGAATATATGGCCAATGGATCACTTAGACATGTTCTTTTAGAAAAAAAAAGGTAAATTAAATTAATTTATCAAATACACAATGGTTAATAACTTTATTAAAGAAACCCTATCTTTACATATCATCTCTGACACAAAAGCTTTTACAAAAGGTCTTTTTTAGCAATTACATTTAGAGTGAATTACACGAAAGGTCCCTGTGGTTTGGGGTAATTTGCATGTTTGATCACTAACTTTTTTTTTTTTTAACTTGGAAGGTCCCTTAAAACTTAATTTTGTTGCGTATTTGGTCCCTATCAGACATAAAAAGACATTTTTACCCTTATCCATTTATTATTTATTTTTTTATTATTTATTTGTTATTTATAATAAATAGTATAAAGAAAATTAAAAACTAGATTATTAAGGGTAAATCAGTCTTTTTACGTCTTGTAGGGACTAAGCGCGCAATAAAAACATAAAATAGGGACCATTTGAGTTAAAAAAAAAAAAGAGTTAGGGACCAAACGCGCAAATTACCCCAAACCACAGGGACCAATCGTGTAATTTACTCTTACATTTATTCCCATCTATTTGGAATTTTTTAAGAAAGACCCGTGATGTTATTTTTCGTTTTAAAACAGACGTCATATTTTAGTTTGATCAAGTATGTAGTTTTAATTAATAGAATATTTAAACACAATAGATTAATTACTCGATTATAACAAAGTTTTTAAATAAAATATTTAAACACTTGCAGAGCTTTTGATTGGCGGAAAAAGCTCATAATTACACAAGATGCTGCCATTGGCATGGAATATCTACATTCAAAAAAAATTGTTCATTTTGATCTCAAATGTGAAAATCTGCTTGTGAATCTTGGAGATCCTCAAAGACCAATATGCAAGGTAAAGAGAAACAAATTCAACATTTCACGAATACGTTTGATGTAAAAAAGCGTTTATTATTATTATTTTTATTTTTGGATTTTAGGTTGGTGATTTTGGTTTATCAAGAATTAAACATAACACATTTGTTTCGGGTGGTGTTCGTGGAACTCTTCCATGGATGGCTCCAGAGCTCCTAAACGGTAGCAGTACTCGCGTTTCAGAGAAAGTACGCCATTTTCAAATTTTTTTTTTGAAAAACATTTCAAGAATTTAGTTATATTATTCTTTTTTTATATGATTGTGGATTATGCCCCCAGGTGGATGTATTCTCATTTGGTATTGCAATGTGGGAAATGTTGACCGAAGAAGAGCCCTATGCCGATATGCATTGTGGTGCCATCATAGGTAAGTAATTGTTTTGTGATTTTGTCAAGGGGGTAAATTGACAAAATGGTTAAAGTACATGTGTGCTTTTGTATTTTCCCTTCATTTGAATCAATTACTCATGTCATGAAGTGTTATAAAGGTGGGATTGTGAGTAATACTTTGCGGCCTCCTATCCCAGAACGATGTGATCGAAGATGGAAAGCTTTGATGGAAGAATGTTGGTCGTATGATCCTATAGACAGACCGTCATTCACCGAGATAACAAACAAGCTACAAGGAATGTTGATGGCTCTACAGTCGAAAAGACATAAAAATTCAAAAGATGAGATCGTAAAACCGTTGTAAGTTACCGTAAACATGTTTATGTATAGTAAAATATGCAAAAAGAAAAAAAAAAAAAGATAGACAAAAAGTAGAAAAGTTTACTATGTGAAGCAACCTTAATGTACAAAACCCGAACTTTTGTAGTTCAAAAGTGTGCACAATATTAAATTATTTATTTTTTTAGGGATGATAATGGGACGGGTATTGGTAATCTCAGTCCCATCTGGTACTGGATTATAAAACTGTATCTCAAACCCAGTCTCATCCTGTCGGGATACAAAATCTAAAATATCGAATTTCATGAAAAGCTAATGCAAGCTCATAATGTGGATAATAAAAAGGAATATTATCAATCTCCAATATGGGATGCAAGATTACATAAGAAATTTTCATGTTCATATTATAATATTATAGCGTAATTTTTAAGAAAGTCATTTATAGTAATTAAAGGTATTGTAACAATATAAATGGTTTAGGGTCGGTCCGGTGAATGGTGAACGAGAGTAGGTATGGGATCGGGTAATTGGGTGGGTTTAAACCTAATATTATAACCATCCTAAATCCGTAAGTTTTTTTAGAAAATATCCTAAACCCGGTCTTAGGGGTGTGTAAAATTATCCGAATCTGAAAATCCGATCCGAAATTCGAATATCCGATTTTTCGGATTCGGATTCGAATAGTGATTTTAGAAATTTTCAGATACTATCATTGATTTATTGTGGAACATACGTACATACCTCATACATAAAATGACAAAAACATTGATGATATAAAATCATGAACAATATGTAGTTCCAGTACGTGCCTAGTGCGGACGCAAAATCCACAAATGCGAAAACAGTTTCGTCGATTTGTTTCCTACTCTTCTTAACTTTGTTTTTTTGGTTTGAAATATTGTAATGTAAAGACGAATATGTTTATTTTGTTCTACATATTGGATAAATGATGCTTTATTTTTATAATAATTTATTTGAATTGAAAAGGTATAAAATATTTTGGATATTCGAAATTTTGGAAATTTAGGATATCCGAATTTTAGATATGGAGGCCGGGTCATTTGACGGAAATGGAAGGCTTTGGACTATGAACCCCTCAAAGAAGGCCCTATGGAGTAAAGGGAAGTGCATGAATTCTTGGAAAAAGAGGGAGCGAGCCACATAAGATGTGCAGGTTAGGGGAAGAGAAGCAAGCTAGGAAGATAGAGTTAGCATTGATTGGGAAGGAAGGAACTAGTAATCCATTTCGGATACGGATTTGGATATCAATATCTACTATCCGAAATTTTAGGATATCCAGAATTCGGATGTCCAAAATTTTGGGTATCTGGTTTTGAACATCTTTACTTGGTCTCGTGATCATTAACCCGACCAAAAATCTTTCTCAAAAGAATTTGTGTTTCTTCGTCGGGTTCGACTATTTTAGCCATCTCTAACTTTTTTCAAGATGTCATATTTTTAGTTCTAACTTTCATGGTAACAATGTCTTGTAGAAAATAATCTTAAAGGCTCCCATAAATAAATATCTTCCATTGTGCATATGGCATGACTATCATGTGTATGAAGTGCATGATTCCCGTATGAATTCACAACTTTCGTTAAGATATCAATGTTATCAAAAGAAAGATGCTAACACGTGCTTTTCAACTACCATCTTTCGTTATAACTTAAACAATTAACACTAACATAACATACATACTTATTTTAGAAACAATAACAAAAGTAGCCACATTTCTTGATCATTTGCCAAAATAGCCAAAAATTAACCACCTTTTGCAAATAACCACATATTTCGCAGTAGGGTAATGCAAATGTGACTGGGCACTATGAAATGCTATATGACGTTGTTTTGCCTAGATGCATTGCAAAATGGGCCTACAAAATATTGAGCTATGAAATGGACCGGCTAGGAAATCGCTTTTTGGGCCTAAAAACAGATCTAGTTTCTTTGGAATTTCAAATTGTAAAGCATAAAAATTGTCTCTAATTAGGGTGAAGGGTAAATTAGTTCTCGTGTGAGTTGCTATCAACCAAGAAGTATTACGCTAGAAAAAAAATGAAGGTCATGAGGGTGTTAAAGGCCAATGTGAAAGGTCATGAAGGTCTTGCAGGGTAATTAACATAAGAATGTGTTGTATCTGAAGATATAAGATAAAACATTTACTTCTTGGGTGTGTTGCAATTTAAGTGAAAACGTATCAGAGACTAATCTTTTATGTGAGTTGTTATCGTCCACTAGCTACCACATTCTGGAACTTAAGTTACATCCTTGATTTTAAGGAAACTATTGTAATATTCACTTATGTACTATTTGATAAATAAAATGATTTTAGAGTAAATTACAATTTTGGTCCCCGTGGTTTGCATGAAATTTCACTTTTGGTCATCGTTTCGTTTTTCCACGTTGATGGTCCCTGAACTACACTTTTCCTTACACTATTGGTCCCTTGGCCACGTAAAATGACCAATATACCCTTTTTAATTTCTTTTTCTTTTTTCTTTTGAAATATTATTATTTTGAGAATTAAAAAAAAATACCCCAAACCCCCCACCCCCACCCCCTCTCTCTCTCTCTCTCTCTCGCCACCGTCTCCGGCAGTGTATTCTAGCTTGTGAACTTCTGGGAAAAAACCACCAAATCAAGAACAATCTCTCTCTCTCTCTCTCTCCGGGAAAGATGATATATTTGCATTTCAGTTGACTTGAAATAATCGGAAATTACAGCGGAGGAATCAACTTTATTCGAAGCAGGTGAACTTTAATGAATGAATTCAACAAATAAGTTGCCAGTAATTGCGCAATCAAAAGAACAAGTTCTCTCACCTGAAATCCACGCACAAATCCACAGACTTCATCGCAATTTAATCAATGAGAGAAAAGAGACTGGAAGCTTTGGGAATACTCTGAATAAAGAGCAGAGAAGAAACAATTGAAAGTTCAATTTTGCATAATCGTAATTTACTCTATTTAGAGTAAATTGAAAGTTCAACTTCCAGTTTCATCTCCCAAATTGAAAGTTCAACTTCCAGTTTCATCTCCCATTTGCTTTCAAAAGACTAGAATCGTTGCTCTTTATGTGTAATTTCCAGGAAGACGAAGCTGGGTCTAGAAATCAAAATTATACAAATACATCGAGAGATGATCTACATACCTTAGCTCCGACCGACGTCCACCAAGGTCGACGTAGGGATGGCTACACGGCCAATAGAAACAACACTTTCCGCCTGCAAGAAACTCGATTTCACTTGCTGGGCACTCGGTAATGGCGGCGGTAGTGAGAACGTCGACCAGGCGTATCCTCATGACAACCGGCATCCTCCACTACTGGAAATCGAAAACCGATTTCAACAGATTTTGACAATAGACAATGTTAAAGAGGAGCAGGTTAAAGATGGAATTGACGACGGAATCGTTGAAGCCGATGATGGAAATGGCAAAACCTTGATCTGCGCTTCTACTGGGTGTAAGATGAAGGACATGATATTGAATTGATCTGCGCTTCTACTGGGTCTGCTCAAAACTAAGAGAAATTGAACAAGACCCATGTCGGCAAATACTTGAGCAGATGCACCGGAGACAAGGAAAACGAAGATGATTTTGATGAGGATGATTCTCGGCCTCCTGGTTTGTTTTTCCGACAAGTGGTGGTTCTGGGACTGATTGGGAAGGCATGATCGTTAACTGATACATTCACGCCGGCCGTTTTTAGGGCTTCATCTGCGTTTTGTTTTTTTTCTTTTTTTTAATTGATTAAATAAATAATACATTAAAAAGAAAAGGAAAAAGAAAAGGAAAAGGGCAATTAGGTCTTTTTACTTGGCCAAGGGAGCAAATGTATAAGCAAACAACCAGTTCAGGGACCTTGAGCGTGAAAAACCAAAAGGATGACCAAGAGTGAAATTTCATGTAAACCACAGGGACCAAAATTGTAATTTACTCATGATTTTATGAGTTATTTGATGTTTACGGAATACGAAGGAAAACTGTTGTAACAATGCTTGTTGTCAGATACTAGTATTAAAAAATGACATTAAATTGATATAATATAAGCATCCATTAATATGTTTCAATATATTTTCGAGAAATAAAATATGAATGAAAAATCTTTATGTCCTCATCCTACGATAAGCCTAGTAAATTGTTGCAAATCGATTATGAAACGTTGTAGCAACTCTACTAGTAGTAACATATATAACCGACTGTCGCTCACTAACCAAAAGCTAACAAACATACAAAACCCCACAATATCTTGGGGGCAACCTGTTAAGGTACACTAAAACCTCATTAACCATGATCCTAAAATTGTATGTAGGGATCAGGTCAGTCCTTCTGTTGATCAAAAAATCTGTCTTTCCTAACAAAATGGGGAGTCATTCCTCAAAAGCCTTAAATTCTTCTTTCAATGTCCTCGTTTTGTATTTTCCAACACTATCCTGTGATGCGAGTGTCGAAAAATGAATATACAACTCCCCTAGCAACCAATGATAACGAGGTATAGGAAGAAATATACATGTACAATCAAATTCAAAATCAATATTGATAAAGAAATTTACAATAGTTAAATAATCAGAAAAAATTACTTGACTAAGCATTGACTGAGCCATTCCTCTGGTCCCATTGACTTTGAAGGTCTAATTAATTCCCAAGCGTTTAAAAAAAATCAACCAACATAATTGATCATGGAGAACCTTCGAGCAACAAATCAATCAGAAACTCACACCATATCTGAACTTGTTGTTCATATGCATAAAACAAAAGAAATTTAATTATCTTATTTGTTAAATAAAAATCAGGTTTCAATACTGTAAGATGTAACTTGAGATTCATGATTTTGAATCGAAGCATCGTGCGACCGAAGTGGACTCTCCGGTCTTGATCGAGGCACAATCTGATGTCTACGGTCAAGAAGAGAGTTCATTCAAATAAGTAAAAGCGCTTTATGTCCGTAGTTATAACTCCGGTCAATCCAATGTATTATCCAAAGACTTGGATTGAGGAGGCTGCAGAATGTATTTTTTCATTAAGCGTTTGCATTGAATCTGGTAAAAGTTGATCAGAGGAAAATACTGATAGAAGATATGCCATCTGAAGTGGTGAAGCAGCAGAAGTCATACCTATCAAAAGTTGGTATGCACCGGCGAATGGAGTGGACCGGTACGGTTCGTGACCGCGGAGGTTCACAACCGAGGCGATTCATAATCAAGGGAATCCCCTTGACCAAGGAAACTCGTAACTGGAACGGTCCCTGACCGAAGGAGACGATTGACCGAAGAAGTCTTGGACCGATCTTCGGTCAGCTTGGCAACTTCTGATGCAAGAAGGGTTTGTTAACTTTGGATGATGCTGACTTCAAGGAGCATGGTTGAATATCTTGTCAGCGGATTCTCCGGGATCAAGTCGAAAGGTCCATACCTCTAGGGTGGCCATATGGTTGAGGGCCTGTCTCCTATACATAGGGTATAATGATGTAAACTGCTAGTATATATAATGAGTGCAATCTCTATAGTATGAGTGTGCTTGTATTAGAGTGAATCAATCTTTGCAACCTTCTAACTTGTTTCTCCCCAAGCTAGAAAATAAGAATACTTCCCTTGTCCGTGGATGTAGGTCATCTTTATACCGAACCACGTTATATATTTATGTCTTTGTGTGTTTGTTGTTGTGAAAGTGGATCCACCGTTTCTCATGTTTATTCCATCTATTGTGTTTCCTACTTGCCTCGTCTGCAGGCTCTGCATAAAGGTAATCCCTCGCACATGAGGTATCATAACCATTTTGGTTCTTGAATAGTTAATTAAATATATCTACTCAGAAGTTCGAGTTGGAGAAGTTTAACGGGTCGAACGAATTTACCTTATGGAAGGTGAAGATGAAGGTTCTTTTGGTTCAACAGGGTTGTGCAACGGTGTTGAAGGAGAATTTAGCTTTCCAAAACACATGACAGACACAAAGAAGAAGGATATTCTTGCAAAAGCACATAGTGCAATTTTGCTGATCTTAGGTGATGAAGTTTTAAGGGAGGTTGTTGATTATACATCTGCTTCTAGTCTATGGGAGATGTTGTGTAGCAAGTACATGAAAAGATCTCTCATGAATAGGTTGTATAAAGCAACATGTGTACACTTTATGAATGTTTGAAAGCATTCCGGTTAGAGACCACCTTGATGCCTTCAATCAGATCATTATGGATCTGCATGGTGTTGCAGTGAGGATCGACGATGAGGATTAGGTATTGATTCTGCTATGTTCACTGCCAAACTCGTATGAAAGTTTTGTTGATATCATGTTTTATGGTAGGACAACAATGTTGAACGACGTGAAATATTTATTGTTGTCCAAGAAACTCAATGGGAGAGTTTCTGTTAGAAAAGAGGGATACAGTTCAGGGTTTTTTGTGAGTAGAGGAAGAACAACAGAGAGAGGTGGTGGTAACCGAGGAAAGGCACGTTCTAAGTCGAAAGCTTCTGCCAAAGCTAAGTGTTATAACTGCAAGCAAAAGGAGCATTACAAACCAGATTGTCCACAACTGAGGACGGGAAATGATAATGCGAGTAGCCATGCTGCAATCACTTATGAGACTTTGAACAGATAGGACAAATGAGAAGTCTTAGCGGTTTGTACAACGTGTTCTATTGATGCCTAGATCTTGGACTCTAGGGCATCTCATCATATGAACTTCGATCATGATCTCTTTGAATCCTTCAAAGAGTAGGATGGTACGATGAAGTTAGAACATGATGGGGTGAGGAGCATCAAGGGGAGTGGCATGATGTAGATCAAGATGTATGACGGTATCGTAAGAAGGCTTGATTGCTGGTTTGTTCTGTATCTCCGAAAGAATTTAATTTCTCTTGGTACCTTGGCGAAGAACTAGCTAGCTGAGGTATTCTGGTGAAGAAGATTGGTTAAAGGTATTCAAGGGTGCTCTGATGGTTATGAAGGTGAAGTTGACCATGGGATCTATTTCCTGCATGGTTTTTCGGTGAGAGGAACAGTTGATTTATCACAATCATTGGATGAGAAAAATGACAAAACAGAGTTATGGCATCAGAGGTTGGGTCACATGAGTGAGAAGGGTATGAAAATCTTAAGTAAACTGTTGGGCAGCGGAAGTACCAACGAACATGACCAAGTACTTCAACAAACGATCTTTGACTATCAAGACTAGCGAGTAATACGAAAATTGAAAATGAGAAACACAATGGTATAAAGTGGTTCACTCGACAATAAGTCGAGCTATATCCACTGTGAGAACCGAGAGACATTTACATTGATAATCTTCAATGTTTTTACAAGTGAAAATCTATGACTACACTACACCATGTTCATAACTAGAACATTGGATGCATATTTTTGACATATTACATTATGAACATTGGATGTTCATAATTAGTAAGGGTACGGTGTCTGGAGAACCAAATATAAGTTTAAAATGGTGAATGCTATGGAAGATATCATCGTTTTTACTTCTTTTATTACTAAAAATAATATAAAAAAGTTTAATTACTATATAATTAATTTATTTATATTTGTAATATTAAAATACTATATTAAGAATTAATACAAATACAAAGACTTTTATAAACATCATTATTTGGTATATAACAGGTTAATATTATTTCAAATTATATGCATGATTTAATTGTATTACAAATTGCATATATTATGTTTTTTTATTGCTTGCATGATACAAATGAGCATATAAATTTTAAACTGTAATATAAAACTTTTCAATTACTTCATATTTGATCCAAACTAAATTAACGTTTTTTTTCGTTGCTTGAAGTATAATATTTGTAATTTTGATGAACTTGAAAATATGTTTGAGTCCAAACTATCAATTTAAAATTAATATTTGTAAGTTTGTTTTAGTTATTTATATCGGTTACTACAATGGAGAATAGAAAAAAGAACAAATGACATAGAAAATAGAAAATATAGAAGATATCATTGTTTTTACTTCCTTTATTATAACAATATAATATAAAAAATTCAGTTACTTTATAATTTATTTCCGTATACTTTTAATAGCAAAAATACTATAATACAAATTAAAAAAATACACAGATGTTTAAAACCTCATTATTTGTTATGTAAAAGGTTTACATTATTTCAAAATTATATGCATGATTTATATATATATTGCAATTATCAATATTATGTTTTTTATTTTAATTGTAGACATGATAAAAATGAAAATATAAATTATAAACTGGAATATAAAACTTTTCTAAGTACTTCATACTTGAAAATGTTTACAAGTTATCCACATTAATATTTTATTCAAAATTATTTTATTCAAATTGACGACGGCGTGGTTAAAATGAACAAGTACACTTCAAACTATGAGGGAAAAAAACTAAAGCATTAGATGGTACTTAAATTATCGATCACCTATACTTTTAAATATTTTGTAATTATTCATTCTCTAAAAACATAAATAAACATTAATCATTTATATTTCTTTCAAAACCAAATTAGTAAATATTTAAAGAACGTATGAGGGTGGACGGAGCAATCAACAGATGGAGCGGGTTGGAGGAGAAAAGAGGGTCGGTACCGCCGGTACCACTGTCCTGCCACCACGGGTTCGAGAAAGATGGAAGAAGGAGGGTTCTCTTGTGGTTTTGTGAAGCCGAGTGAACTTACAAGCATTTAAAAAAAATTAAAAATGAACCCCTCACTCCTATAAATACCCCTCTCCTACTTCAAAAATCATACATTTCCCTTCTTTCTTTCTCTCACATTCACTCTTTTTTACCGCTTCCTAAAAAAATTACCACATTTATTATCCAAATTTCAATTTAATTTTAAGTTGAAATGGTTCTTCCGATTCTTCCGATTCGTATATCCGCAACAAAATACTTGATGAACCGTGTGTGTGGTTATCATCATCGTCTAATTCATCAAACAATGCAAATATGGTGTCGACTGTTGCTCAAGCTACACTTTTTGTGTTCGCAGATACAACAAGTTCAAGCACTCCTCGTTCTAAAACTTTTCTCCACAGAGATCGAGAAACTGTTGAGAAGCAGCTCATTCAAGATTACTTTGCTCCCAATTCAAAGTTTGGGGATGCTAATTTCAGAAATAGGTTCTGGATGAGAATAAGATTTTTTAGTGCAGATTGGTGAGGACTTGGAAAGGAATTTTTCATATTTCCACACATCTTATAATGCCAGTGGACTTAAAGGTTTCACTGCATTGCAGAAATGCACATCTGCGATACGCCAATTGGGGGTAGGAGCACCCCCGATTCACTTGATGAGTACTTGAATAAGTCAAAACGAACATGATGTGAAAGCATCCACAACTTCTGCTATGTTATTATTCATTTATATGTTGTAGAGTATATGTGCAGGCCAACATCCAACGACATTCAACTATTGTACGTCGCACACGAATCTAAACATGGATTTCCTAGTATGATGGGTAGCACTGATTGTACTCATTGGGATTGCAGGAGTTGTCCAACATCTTTGCGAGGCTAGTACATGAGAGGTGATCACATGTATCCTATAATTATACTTGAAGCAGTAGCGTCACAAGATTTATGGATATGATATTCATATTTTGGGGTCGTCGGGGGGGGGGGGGGGACAACGATCTAAACGTTCTGTACCAATCACCACTATTCAATGATATCGTTCTTGGGACAGCACCAAAATGTTCATTTGTTGTGAACGGGGAACAATACAAGAATGGGTACTATCTTACTGATGGGATATACCCTAACTGGGTAGCCTTTGTAAAATAATTTCACACCCAGTTACCCCAAAAAGAAGCGTTTAAAGGTGGCCCAATAAGCAACAAGAAAGGACGTTGAACGAGTGTTTGGGGTACTAAAAGCAAGATGGACTATTATCAGATAGCCTGCACAGTCCACCGAACTCGATCGATGTAAAGATATCATGTACGTTTGCTTTATATTACACAACATGATCCTCCAGGATGAAGGAACTACTATATGTCCAGTACATGAAGTGGATCTCCCAACCGATATAGAAGTTAACGATGATATTATTTTGGAGTTACGCAACGAACGAATTCACCAAAGACTTCTATCGGGTCTTGTTGACCACATCGAGGATATCTACATAGCTACCTTGGATCGCTAGTTTATTTAATGTATTTAGGTTTTTATTTTCCGTATTTTGGTTTTAATTTTCGGTATTTTCGTTTTTTAAAATTTTTTGTAATGGTGTGCTTTTTATTTAATGTTATTTGTATTTTTTTACTTAATCCTTTTTAATATTATTTTAAATATTAAATTAAATGTTATTTTAATTTTTATTATTTAATTACTCATTATAAAAATAAAAATATGATGTGGCATTGTGGGTTGAGAATGTTGTGAAAGATCTGTTTTCATGGATTAAAGATGGGAAAGATTGTGAAAGATGAAAATAAGAAGAAAGAAAAAAGTTGATGTGACATGTGTGTTGGAAAGGATACGAGGGTTCTAGTCCCCTCACCCTGACATAATTTATTTAATTTACTTATTCTAATATTATTCAATTAACTAACATCAGCCAATGTGGGATTAGCCCACTTGGTAGAGGCTTTGCCCTCTTAGACAGGAGGTCCAGGGTTCTATCACTGGCACAGACGATTACTAACTAGGTGTTCTAACTGCTAATTACTAACAAGCCGTTCTAAAATTTTTTTTAACTAACATCAATATCATTTAATTATCAAAAGTTTAAAAAAACTCATCTGACTTGTAGTGGTTTAATGAAAAATAACTTTAGATTGAAGTAGAGAGTAGTAATATTAAGATGGCCTCTCGATGTAACTAAATACTTAGTTTAAAATAAATAGTTACAATGACCAATAATGTATTACCATCATGATTGTGATTGCAAATCATTCAAGTTAGAGTTTTTTAGTTGTTTATAACAATAGTTGAAATAATATTAAATAAAAATAATATATAAATTTATTCACGCAAGATCCGCAGATAAAAACCATTCAGATTACGTTGTTCAAGATAAATATTTATCTTCTTTATTTCTAAACGGCATTAAATAATTATTATTATAAATTTTTAACTTCAAAGTTTTTATTAAATGTATCGATTTAAAATAATGAACACTTGTATTATAAAATCATCATTAATTCATACTTAATGACAATTATTTTATCTTTAACAATATATATTTTTAGATACAATTTTCAACATCTGGAATTAAATTTCTATGTCTATTAAGAGCCCACCCACGAACCAAACGTCTGTGTATTATTTTAAATATCATATAATCTTTAAATATTTTAACTATATAGTTTTATTCCTTCACAAGTATTCTTCTAGTATATATACAACAGTAGCCAACACAATACCAATCCTTTTTGTGAAAATTAAAAACCAACTTTTAACATCCAAATAATAAAGTTCAACGGTGTCATCATTTCTTTTTGGTTTCCCTTTTTGTTTCTTTTAATTTTCAAATGAGTTTCTTTCATGTTTAAATTGCGACATTCATTTTTATGTAAAAACTATCAACGGAATAAAAAATAGACGTAACTTTTGCAAAGGGAAATACTAGGTTTGAATGCAGACAATATCGAATATGAATTACCATGAACCAGGTAATTTTGTAAAAGCCAAAACAACGAATGATTTGTATTGGATAATGGTAAAAATTAATGACTTGGATAAATTAATTTCAGAATGGATTGGTGGAAAAATGATGGTTTGAACATGTTAATATCGGCTTCACTTAAATTGTCATATTATTGTGAAAAAGGTAAGCAGGAATGTCAGGATGGAGTTGAGTTCAGAGGCGGATTCAAGGGGATTCCAGCGTGTGCCTTTGCATCGGATCAACTTTCGGGCGACTCTATCATATAGTTCATACTCTTAGCTTCGCGTGGATATATAATTCGTCTTCTAATGATTTTTCCTTGATTTGATATGATTTTTACAAGTTATGACCACAAAACAGATTCACCCAAAATGATTAGTGAGAAATGGATCTTTTCACACTACTTATGTTCATATTCAACTTTCGGGCTCAACTAACCAAAGATACTAAACTCTAATACGAAACTTTTGGCACCAACCTCAACCTCATACGACTTTTCTAGAATTAGTTATGATTTTTACAAAATAGGGACAAATTGCAGCAAAATCAGAAAAGTTTACCAAAAGATGTTCAAGCTAGGGTTTCTATCCAGGAAATTTTTTTTGGATGCACCCCCTAGTAATAATTCCTGGATCCGCCACTGGTTGAGTTTATTTGTTTGATCAAAGGCACCTTCATTTCTTTTTAATTTTAATTTAATCACAAAAGGTTAGGGGTAAAAAAAAAATCTTTTGACCGTTTTCAATTTATAAAAGTGAAAAATTAATTTTAAAAGTAAATTGTTTTCAAAATATTTACAATTACAAACCTAACTAATTATAACAAAATCTGTTTTCTAATGCAATGTTAGGCTGCACGGAGTGGGAAGAAAATTTGCCGCAGGCATCTGATTTGGCACTTGTTTCCGGCGGCAACATCGCCCCCCCGAGTGCGGCATCAACGAGCGGCAAGGCTTGAGCGGCAGAAATGTGCCGCGTTCTCTCTCTTCTCTTTGTCTCTTCTCCCTGACTTTCAGCTTTCTCTCTTTCTTCTCTTTCTCTTCTCCCTTGCTGCCAACAACCTCCAGCACCACTCCGTGGTGCACCTTTTCCAGCAACGAGAAACTTTTGGAGGGGTGTTTGCAGATGTGGAGATGGTTACCTCCAACACCACTCCCTTCAGCCTTATGGTACTATAGTTGAATAATCCAATAAATTCATATAACTCAATAACTAGTTATTTTATTTATATATAATAACTAATCTAAAAAAGTTAATACTGCATACGGGTATACAAATAAATTGAAAAATAACTTGATAAACAAAACAAATAAATATGTCATCAGATCAATCGAACAAATGTAAATAAAATACAAACCCCCCAATAAATTAGGTTTTGGATAGGAATGTCAATTGTAGTGATAAAGTCAGAAATTTCGATACGAGATAAAACATAGTTAAAATTCAAAAATAATATTTCTAAAAAATAGCTTCATATTTATGAACGGGAGACACATTTCACAAATCATTCTGTTCAATAGTTGCAGTTGTAACAAGACCGTCGCAACAAAGTCGAAATTTAGTGACATGATGGCTAAAAAGAACTTGGATTAAAACTGCAACAGTTTGCTAACTATCGAGACCAATTTTGTAATTTCTAGTAGATTTCTTTATAAAACTAAAAATATAACTGATAATAGGAAAATTTTATCAAAATATATTTAAAATCTATTTTGAGTGTATAAATGAGATCTATTAGAAAGTATAATTTATTTTATATTTTATTACATATTTTATGATAAATTAAGTTAAATATCCCCCACTCATGTTAAATGATGACACTTGTCATCATTTAACATGGGTATGATGATAAGTAGGAAGAAAATATATGAGGATATAGAACATCTCTTTCTTTTTTCTATCTTACAAGATCTTAGTTTACAAATCTGAAAGTTGAGAAGCTTACTTAAGCATTAAGCAAATTAAGCCTATATATAGCGGTTAATTAAATCTAGAAAATAAAAAATAAGGTCAACCACTAAAATTGAATACAATAAGAAATATCACATCATCAATTCGATATTTGCACATCAACATTCTCCCCCCTAAATATCAAAACAGATAAAAAATATTTTTTTCACCTATGACATTTCTCCCCATTTGTGACAAGTTGTCAATCTTCCGAAGTTAATTACAGATTTGAGCTATACTCTATAATGCTTTCCGAAATGCAATCCACCAAGACAAATGGTCTTTCTCCTTGATATCCTTTTCCAAATTTTCTTTACAAGTAGTAATATGAACAAGAAAATTCTAAATAATAGCACTTGGAAAAAAAAATAAGCACTTGGAAGTCAAAATTAAAAAATGTTCTTCTGGCCGGAGCGTTCTGTTTCCTTGTCATTTACACAATACCCTAAGGCTACAACACAGTTTCCCATCTTTGTACTTAGAAATCTCATACATCTTCTTATCGGCTTTTGAATTCCTTTGCAAGCTCGAAGTATGTTAACACGAGTTGAGCGTAGTAAAACTAAATGAATGATTTCACATGTTGAAAACCAGTGTTGATAATATTTTGGTTGATTATAGATATGGCTTTTGTTGGTCCCTTAATACGAATTCAATCAATCATAATATCAAGGACAAGTTATATGAAACTAAATTTTATATTGATAAGAAATAGCTTCACGTGCAAGAGATTAATCAGATAACAGACTCTGACTAATTACACACTCTTGGATACCATTAATATAGTACGATATCGACTATATATAACAGAAGACTTAGAATCTTAGTATTTCATAAAGACTAGGTATATCGTATTTATCTAGTCACTGAAGATCAGGGGGTCTTATGTTATCTTCATTATCTTTATCTTGATTGGATTGATTCACGAACCTATCAAATTTTGAGTTTAAGCATAATTCATGCTGAAATAATCTTCATCAGCATCAGCTAAGCCATCAGCACCAGCATGTGCCGATAACATCGGCACCAAAAGTTTGTAGCTTGAAATTTTTCATCATCAAATCTAAGAGTTTCACTCAATAACTTTTAAACCTAAAGTCTCATCAGCTTCATCAACACCACAAAATTGTGAGGATTCATCAAGGGAAAGCCATCAATTGTGAACTCTTACTCTTAGACATTATCTCCACTGGTGACCTTGTACTTGTAGTTCTAAAGGGTATTTTAAAATATGTACATCTTTTTCAACGTGAATCGAACTTAGAATTTTCTTTAAAGACCAGACTTCATTTTTAGACTTTCTTAATACAACATGAAATCGAATCTTCATCTCTTTATACTTCTTAGCATCTTCTTTCCCAATCTTGACACTAAACTGCGTATGAGAAAACTTATCAGATTGACGGGCAAGTCAAAGTTGAATCTTATTTGAGTTCTCAATAGATAGACTCTACATTGGAAGCTTCTCTAAATGAATTCAGTTTTCTGTATCTTTCAAAATTTTCCAATGAATTCAGTTTTCTGTATCTTTCAAATTTTTCTTGTTCATTTTGATTCTTCTCCTCTTTGTTCAATTCCTTTACAATCCCTTTTCCTTCTATAAGTGGTCCAAAAATAGATGTGAGAATTGTAGAAGTGGTTGTTACTATTGTCGAGGATGTTGGACCAACAATTGCAATTGTAATACCTTTCTTGTAGGTAGTAATTGGAATTGGAATTGTAATGATGGGGCGTGAAGTGATGATGGGTCTTGGACCGGTTGAATTGATGGGCCTTTGGATATTTGTTCTCGAAGGACCTTGAGTTGTAATGACTGGCCTTTGTTCATAACCAGTTGGTCGCACACATTGTGTCTTTATACTTTTTCCCCTTATGACAAAGGTTGTGAAGCAGGGTTTGGAGCATTCCCAATAATCCTGGAGACCAAATTCACCAATGGTTGGATTTGAAGTTTAATAGCATCACATGCATTTTCAACACCCTGCGTGTATCTTTCTTGCAAGGATACTGCAAGTACATGAGTTTCTTAAAGGGCAGCATGTGGTTCTAAGTCCTTTATCTTTTCCAAAGCTTCATCTAACTATTTCTTCAAATCATCATCTATATTCCGAAAGCATTCATGATAGTATTTATTTAAGGCACAAACATCCATAGTTAGTGCTTTCACAGAATCAACTATTTTCATATACAATTCATTCACTCTAAAAGATCCGGCTTCAACCTTTGACTCAAGAGTATCAATTATAACCTTATTCTTCGTGTTATACTCTTTCAAAAAATCAACAAACTTTGTGTTCAAAGCTTCCAAAAACGAATCAATTTTATTTTCCTGCTCAGTAAGCTTAAGATAAATTTCCGAATTTATGGCTTCTTCTAAGATGGTTTCAAAAATGAAGTAAAATAGGAAGTATGTTTCAAGTAAGAGATTAAGCTTCTTGTTGAGAGTTTTATATTGTTTTAAGTACAACAAAGTATTATTATCGAAATCATGAAAATTAATAGGAGCAACATAGAAAATGTCATCAGTTGGAACATCTTATGTTTGATATTCTTTAGGACCTGGAGAATTAGGGATAATGATCTGTAAGCGTAATGAACTTTGCCCATGTACACATTTAGTCTCTTATGTTTTTTTGTCCACGTTTGGTCATTGAACTTATTTTTGTGCTTGATTTACCCTACCAATTCATGGGTAAATCAGGGCATAAAAATTCATATGTGACTAAATGTGAACAATTTTAAAAAGGTTCATGGGTAAATTAGGCACAAAAATAAGTTTAGTGACCAAACATGAACAATTTTAAAAATTCTTTACCCTACCAAGTCATTATTTCGGAGAATTATTAGGAGGATTAGTGGATTGAGACATATACATATTTTCATTCAAAATGTTGTCAAACATTGGAGAGGACATAGTAGTAAAGATTGGTTGAAAAGTTGTTAGTGAAGATTTTGGAGGTAGAGTTAGACGTAAGGTTGTATCTACATCATGAAAGTGATTATGTGTGATGTTTTTGTCCATTTCAAAAGTATGCATAGGGATGTCATCATTATGTGTATCCTCCAAAGTACATTAGACAACAATAACTTGTGAGTCGCCACAATGGTTGAAGTAGGTTCAGAAGTTAGATTGGTTCTGGGGTAACTAGAATTTCTACATAAGGAGATTCAAAAATAGGCACTTCAATTTTAACATTATGTTCTTCTCGTTGAGACCCTTTAACCTCTCTTTCTGATTTAGTCTCTTTGAGATCAGTCGTTAACTGCGTTTCTTCGAAATCAATTTCTTTACTTTCTTTGCTTTCTTTGATTTTGAAAGGGTGTCCTTAGTAAACTTTGGTTTTTTGACTTCGACTTTTTGAGGAGACTAAACAATGTGTTTCCTTTTTGTTTGTCTCTTGGGAACTTCGACAACAGTAGGTTCAGGGGCTTGACATACTTGATAAAGCTATCCCAAACGGATTTTTCGTAGGAACCTTATTAAGCATTGACTCCTGTATATGGCAAACAAAATCAAACACGGTTTGGATAGGGCTATGAGTCCGAATAACACATGTACTAAACTCCAGTAACTTTAAGCTTGGATTTGCTTCAATATTGACATGTGAATAAGCAGGAACAACAATAATCGGCCACAATTAATGCGAAGATAGTTCTGCAACCGTTTTGGTATGATTAAGGTCGATAATGAACTTAGACCACAAAATTGAAGCATAATCAATCGAAACATCATGCTAGACTCCATACATTACTTGCAAAAATGTATGACTGGTTGAGTGCAGACCCAAAACCCTTCTTGTTAAGCATTTTAATATAATAACAAAAATACAGTTCCACGATACTTCTTGAAATGGCTAATGAAATTCATATAGGAGTATGAAACATCTCATTTAATATATTTATCAACTCAGGAGTTTGAAAATCACCTTCAAGATGAAGTGTGAGTAATTTAGCGCATTGCTGCTTTGTTAGATTGAGTTTTCTTGATTTATTGATCTTAAATATTATTGTATCAATTTGAGGATTTGATTGAGCCATATGAAAAACCCACTTGATTGGAAATTTCTTTGAAATAATTAGACCACAAAAACCACTGAAAGTTGAAGACAAACGACCAACATCCTGAACTCTACTAAATAATCTTCAAGATTGAGATTTGTAAGTATATTACTATATTGCACTTTAAAATCGAGAATTGAATCGACTTCTCAATAGGCAAATGAAACTGCATCTTGAGTAAAAGCCATTTAAATGATTTAGGGTTTGTAATTTGCAGAGGGCAAAGAAAAGAAGAATATTTTGTAACGTCCCAAATTACAGAGTAAACTTTTCATTTTTGAAAATGGTTCAAATATATAAAAATGAGTTGGAACTAAGAACCATTCATTTCAAGTTTAGTATATAAAACATTTTAAACCATAAGCATTAAAGCAATTCAAAACATTATCTAGCGGAAGGCTTGAACACCAAAAAGTCGGATGCGATACAGTCACGCCGCACTCCAATCCTTTATTTAGAAAAGTACCTGAAAAACATTTAAGGTGAAAGAGTAAGCATAAAGCTTAGTGAGTTCTACAAGATACCACATATTCACTCTCATTCATACACATAAGACACATACAACATCTAGGTGGCTAGAACGACCTGTTAAGCATCGTCCTTTTATCAAGCAGCACCTTTATATTTGCCAGCACGACCGGTCATGCATCGTGCTAACCCACGGACCTGACTCAGTCCTAAATTGGCACTGACCTATCCCAATATCAACAAAGCCGTAAGAACGAATCATACGACTACACATAAGAACTTATAATCCTAACAACCAAATATACAATAATTTTATATCGTACTGCCTATGCATGCAACTTCGCACAAGTATAGTGAGGAGACTCACCTGATCCGCCAAGCTAAAAGCACTCCTTGCGCGTGTCCTGGGATCCCGACGACACGAAACTCCTAATAAGGATAAATGCAACTTAGTAAATCCTAAACCCCAAACAAGATAAACTCTTAAAACTGGCACCTCAAATCTCCCAAGTTTGACCAAAAGTCAAACTGGTCAAAAAGTCAACGCTCAAAGGTCAAAGTGTAACATCCGTGTTTTGGGCCTAGGAGTTTTGGGCTTAAACCAACAAAATAAAACTTATTTTGTAAATAAAGAAAACAAATGAATAAATAAATCTAATATTTTATTATATTTTTATATTGTGAACAAATGAGCCAAATATAGTTTAAAATCTATTTGTAACCAAATGTGAGAAATTTTGTCATAAGGACTAAAAGTGTTAATTTGGTCAAACTTACCCTAAGTAGATTTGACTAGTCATGAATTTGAAAAATTAGAAGATATTATGAAGGAATTGATGTGGAGTTTAAATTAGATCAAATAATTCCTTGAATTAATATTAAGGACCTAAATTGTAAATAAATTAGTGAAAGGGGCCGTTTTTGTTAATTTGAGAATCTAAGGGTTAGTGTTGACCTAGAAAATGACTCAACTGAAATAAATAATTGTATTTGGGGCATAAGTATGAATATGGAGACTTCTAATGAGAATAATGGACTTTTGGGTGTTGGGTGAAGAAAGATCAACCTATAGGGACTATTATTGCCAATTTTGATAGATACCAAGATTTTAGTGAGCGGTTTCCCCCATTTCAGCCAAATCATGATTTAGAGAGAGGAGGAGAGGAGAATGGCGATTTCTTGGGTTCTTGAGAGATTTGAGCTTGGTTTGGATGATTCTTGTAAGCCCTTGAAGTTTCCTAACAATCTAAGGTATAAACTCTTCCTCTTCTATCTTGTAAACCCGTTTTTGGGTGGGGTTTGATGTCTGAAAATAGTAGTTTGGGGGAGGAAATCCTAGGATCCCAAGTGTTAGTTTATGACTCTAGTTCATTTTTTGATCAACATCCAATCCATGGATGCTCTAGATCCAATTACTTCATTGATTTGGGTGTTATGAACCCTAGAATTTGGGGATTTGATGAATAATTGACGAATCTATAAATTGATGGATGAATATGGTTGTTTTGGATGAGGGGATTCACTTCTAGTGATTCCCTAAGGATTCCAACCCTTGATGTGTAATCTTAAACCATGAATCACTAGAATATAGGAATTGGGTGTTGAAATGGGTTTTATTCATGTATATGATGAATGGATCTCTTGTTTAATGGATGAATGAGTTTATTACATCAATTAGGAAGTAATAGTGGAGTAAGGATCATTTCCTAATAATTCCATGGAATGGAAGAAGGAATCTCCACTTGTAATCATCAATTGATGGATTGAAATTGGGTATTCCATAAGTTTAACCTTTTGAACCAATGATTGGAATTGGAGATTCCATTAGGCTATCTTCCTTAGAGTTTATATGGGAATGACTCCCTTAAGGGATGACCTTGGTTAAGAACTTAATTTGGAATTGATAGTGTTAAGTGTAATGATTGACTTGGAACATAGTTTATTAACCACTTGTTAAGAGATAAGAACTTTAATTGTGATTTCCTTTTGTTTAAGCCATTAACACTTGGATTTGGAGTTGTGTCACACCCCCAAAACATAATGGCGGAAACATTTGGAGGTGGGTGACTTCATGAACGATATCATAACAGTGTCAATGTATTAATGAATCCAAGCAATCACAACCATCATAATATAATTGTAAAAGTTACATAAGTTTAGTGTGGTAGTTTCTATTACAATTACATATGATTCAAAATCCATAGTTATGACGTCATAGCGTCCCGTTGTCATCGCTTGAAGGGAGTACTTACTGAGTTCCTGAGAATACAAGTAGTTTGAAAAGCGTCAACAATTAAGTTGGTGAGTTCATAAGTATTTTGTAAGAAAAACACGTTTCTTGTAAGACGTAGTATTTGAAAACCCAAGAAAATCCAATCTTTTCTTATTTCAAAAAAAATGTTTCCAGTCTAAAACTCATAGACTATATTGTAGCGTAAACTGTAGTGTAGCTTTATGGGAGATGTATGTTTCAACATAAACAATTATTTAAGGTTGGATCGTTTTCCCTTGTGAGACGTCCTATAACCATACTGTAGACTAGATGTCCTGTTGCGACGTTCTTCAGGCGTCGGAATGTTATGACTATTGTCACCTCAGACCTGCCGGTCTAGCTGTAGCTAGCAGCTCAGGTGCGGGGTTGTCAATCCCGTATAAATCTATATACAAGGTCACGCTCTCTTACCGAGACTCTTGTTATAAATTCAGGACTTATAGTGTATGTATTCAGGAGTACTGTGAACACCCGTCTCACAAAATGTATGTATCATCAACCTGTTTACGTTTAGTAGCTATGAAAACCCTTTTGTATTTCTGTCGTTATTTTATTTCCCAAAATAACGTAGTATGTAGTTTGTATGTATATATTTCTATATAATAAACTTTGTATTGTTTTAATATAGTGAAAAAAACGAGTATCCATAAACTATTTCTACAATAGTTTATCTAAGTCACTGTTGGTTGTATAAAGTGAGTCCTAGTGTATATTATACAATAATTCTTTTCGGAGCTGAAAATCTTGCGAGAGAGGGGCTTTGGTTAACACCCCTTATTACCGACAGCATGTAATATTGTGCACCAGGTCTGATTTCGGAATGAGGTTCCGAAATCAGAAACAAGTTCTTATGGAAATGTAGTTTTTAACTTGGATACCTTTTTGTCAAACATATAATTACATTCAAACGTGTAAAAAATGGTATTTATAGCATAATATCTTGTATTCTCCCCTAAAAGTTTCTGAAAAGTGAAATGGAGGGGTATGAAGCTCACCCTTGAAGCGTGATCTGTTGAGAAAAGGCGCTGGTTTGTCAGCTCAACGACAGGAGGTTGAGTCCTGGGGTTCTCGGAACCTAAGGACCTTCGGATAAAGCTATTATCTGATGGTTCTACGAAATGTTAGTGTGTGTAAATGAAACATAAGCTGTGTATTATCGTGTAGAATCATCAAAGGAAATTAACTTACCAAAGATATGGGGTTTTACACCGGGAAAGATGGCGGAGGATGGCTGTTCACGGTTGAGTTGTGGAAAAGTGAGTAGAGAGAAAAGGTGGTGGTAGTCAAGAGTTGAGAGGAAATAGAGAGAGTTGAGAGAGAATTTGAGAGAAATTATGAGGATTCGTTGTTTATGGTCTTGAATGGGTATGGGGAACTGATTAGGAGAGTGGTTAGTTAACCTTTATGTCAAATCACTTAGTCATAGGTGTACTTATTAGCATTTGACTTTGTGATTGAGTTGACATATGCGTTAGAAATTGTTATTTAGCAGACGCTGAGTGTGAGGGTTAGAGTGGTGGTCTTCTCTTGTGAAGTGAATGTTGCATGGAAGTGGTGAATTCTGGGGGTATCGAGTCCGAAAATGGGGTTTTCGGAACTCGATCAGTTAGGATTTAAAGTTCAACTGTCTGTGTTCCGAGTCTGGGGTTAGATTTCCGAATAATTCAGTATCTGAGTTTCACTTGGATACCTACGTATCTTCCGAGTGCAAGTTCCGAGTTGGGTGTAAGTTTTCGGAGTATGGGATTGTTCCGAAATCAAGAGGTTCCTAATTGGGAGTTCTGAATTCAATGATTTCCAAAGTGAGCTTCGGAGACTCGAAGGTTGAAGGGTCCGAAAGCCATGTTCTGAAACCAAGGATTTCGGAGGTGGTTCGGAGATTTGGAGTATCCGAAGAGAGCTTCCGAAGGATGACTTGTTGTCCGGAAATCGTTCCACGGGCGAAAGGGTTTCTTTCCTTGTGTGACCTTATTGCTTATGACAACATGTTTGCGAGATGTTCATCTAGAATTGTACACATAACATCATAATATCTAACCATATTTCATTAAAGTTTTGGAATTTACTTTATATTACAGGAGTCGACGTGTTCTTGGTTTAGTCACATTTGACTTTCATTGACTAAAATTTTATGGTTGTCACATCATCTACCCGTTAGAAAGAATTTCCTCCCGAAATTTCACTCTTGAGTGGATCCTCAAGGTTTTGGGAAGAGATGTGGGTACTTTTGTTTCATTTGATCTTCGCGCTCCCAAGTAAATTCTGGCCCACGCTTGGCATTCCAACGGACCTTTACTATTGGGATGTGACTTTGTTTCGTTCTTTTGACCTCTTTGTCCATAATGTCCACTGGTTCTTCGGCGAAATGAAGGTTCTTGTTCACTTCGATCTCGTCGAGTAGAATGACAAGGGACTCATCAGCTAAGCATTTCTTCAGGTTGGATACGTGAAAGGTGGGATGGACGTGGTGGAGTTCCGGCGGTAGTTGGAGTTTGTAGGCCACCAGACCGATCCTGGCAAGGATCTCAAACGGTCCGATGTATCCGGGATTCAACTTTCTATGCTTTCCAAAGCGTATCATTCCTTTCCATGGCGAGACCATCAACAACACACGATCGCCTACCTGAAATTCTAAAGGTTTGCGTCGTTTGTCTGCATAACTCTTTTGTTGGTCACGGGACGCTTTCAACCGTTTGCGGATCTGAACGATTTTCTCCGTTGTTTCTCGTATTATCTCTGGACCAGTAAGTGCACTGTTGGGTACTTGTCCCTTGGCCAACTGTGTGTCTCCCACCTCAGCCCAGCACAGTGGGGATCGGCACTTGCGCCCATACAAGGCCTCAAATGGGGCAGCCTTTATACTAGTGTGATAACTGTTGTACGAAAACTCTATGAGGGGTAAGTGGGTGTCCCACGCCTTACCAAAGTCTATCACACAAGCCCTCAACATGTCTTCCAGCGTTTGAATACTTCTCTCGCTTTGCCTTTCCGTCTGTGGGTGGTATGCTGTACTCATGTCGTGTTTGGTTCCCAGAGCCTACTGCAATGATTTCCAGAATCGTGACGTGACCGACTGTCTCTATCTGAGATAATGGAGATTGGCGCACCGTGCAATCTCACAATTTCTTTGATGTACGTCCTTGTAAGCTTTTCCATCTTGTCGGTTTCCTTAATAGGTAGGAAGTGAGCGGATTTAGTCAGTCTATCGACGATTACCCATATGGTGTCTAATCCACCAGTCGTCTTGGGTAGTTTGGTTATGAAGTCCATGGTTATTCGCTCCCACTTACACTCGGGTATTTCCAGCTGTTGTAGTAAACCCGAGGGTTTATGATATTCTACTTTAACCTTGGCGCAAGTCAAGCACTTGCCCACGTAAGTAGCAATCTCTGCTTTCATATTTGGCCACCAATATAGCTTTTTGAGGTCCAAGTATATCTTGTCGAACCCAGGGTGAACGGAGTATCTTGTCTTATGAGCCTCATTCATGACAACATCTCCATATCCGCCAAATCTCAGTGTCCAGATTCGGTTCATGAGGTATCGGGCTCCGTCCTCCTTGACTTCTAGATTCATATTCATTCCTCGCAACGCTTCATTTGCGATGTTTTCAGGTTTTAAAGCTTGTAGCTGCGCCTCCTTGATCTGAGTGGGCAATTGGGAATGGATGGTCATAGTTAATGACTTTACTCGACAGCCCGAGTATTCTTTTCGACTAAGGGCATCTGCCACTACGTTGGCCTTTCCTGGGTGATAACGAATCTTGCATTCGTAATTGCATAGCAGCTCTACCCATCGCCGTTATCTCATGTTGAGCTCCTTCTGATTGAGGATGTGCTGGAGGCTCTTATGGTCAGTGAAAATCGTACACTTTGTGCCATATAGGTAGTGTCTCCAGATTTTCAAGGCGAACACTACAGCTCCCAACTCGAGGTCATGTGTAGTGTAATTGACCTCATGGGATTTAAGCTGTCTAGAGGCGTAAGCAATGACCTTTCCTCTTTGCATCAGTACGCAACCCAGAACCTGGTTCGATGCATCACAGTAGACTACAAAATCTTCTGTTCCCTCGGGAAGAGACAGGATAGGTGCGCTGCACAACGCTTTCTTTAGAGTCTGAAAGGCGGCGTCTTGTCTGTCTTCCCACTTAAAAATCACGCCCTTCTGCGTTAGAGCGGTGAATGGCTTTGCAATCCTGGAAAAGTTATGTATGAACCTTCTATAGTAGCCAGCTAGGCCCAAAAACTGACGGATCTCTGTAGGCGTCCTTGGGGCTTCCCAGTTTTTGATGGCTTTGATCTTGGAGGGGTCCACATGTATCCCTTCCTTGCTGACCACATGGCCCAGAAAGTCTATTTTTCGTATCCAAAACCCGTATTTTGAAAACTTAGCATACAACTTTTCCGCGCTCAAAGTTCCCAAAACTTGTCGTAGATGTTGACTATGTTCTTCCTTACTTCATGAATAGATAAGTATGTCTTCGATGAATACTATCACGAATTTGTCTAGGTAAGGTCTGCACACACGATTTATTAGATCCATGAATACCGTGGGCGCATTAGTCAATCCGAAAGGCATCACAACGAATTCGTAGTGTCTGTATCGCGTTCTGAAGGCTGTCTTAGGGACATCTTCTTCCTGAATTCGAAGCTGGTGATACCCTAATCTTAAATCAATCTTGGAAACGTAGCTCGACCCTTGAAGCTGGTCGAAGAGATCGTCGATTCGAGGTAGCGGGTTCGGTTCTTGATGGTGAGTTTGTTCAGCTCTCGGTAATCGATGCACATTCGGAACGATCCATCCTTTTTCTTTACGAATAAAACCAGTGCTCCCCATGGTGGGAAACTCGGCCTGATGAATCCTTTGGTCAACAGTTCGTTTAGTTGGTTGGATAATTCTTGCATCTCTGCTGGGGCTAACCGATATGGTGCTTTCGCTGCCGGGGTGGCTCCTGGTATCAAATCGATTCTAAACTCGATTTTTCGAGTAGGTGGTATTCCCGGAAGATCTTCTGGAAATACATCGGAGAAGTCACGGACTTCAGGTATCTCATTGATGTCTTTCATCTCCTTCTTTTCATCAGCAATGTGAGCTAAGAAGGTGTGGTATCTTTTCTATAGGTATTTCTGGGCTTTGATGCAGGATATAATACGGAGGCTAGTGGTAGGTTTGTCGCCGTAGATGACAAGGGTTTTATTATTTGGAAGGTGAAGTCGAATTCCTCGTTCGTAACACATGATGTCGGCATGGTGGGGAATTAACCAATCCATACCGACAATCACGTCAAAACTTTCTATTCTAACAGGCATTATGTCGATCTGAAAGGAGCGGTTATCCAGGGTAAGCGTGCACCCTATGTATATGTCGTTAGTGCTTTCTTTTTTACCATTAGCCATTTCTACTGTAAACGTTGTATTGAGTGATTGTGGTTTTTGTTTTAGTAAGTGTTTAAACTTATGGCTCACGAAGCTCCTTTCCGCTCCGCTATCGAACAATAGGCAAGCGCAAGAGTTATTGACGAGGAACGTACCGGTGACTATGGTGGGATCCTCCACCGCTTCAGCACGCCCCATGGATAGGACTTTTCCATATCTTCCGACCGTCTTGTTCTTTGGGCAATCCCGTTTGTAGTGCCCGGTTTCTCCACAACCGTAGCAAGCTTGACTCACCCCAGCATTAGAGGCTTGGGTGGTTTGTGGAACTGGTGCCTTGCAGAAGCGAGAAGTATGACCCTTTTTGCCATAATTTGTGCAGTGCATTTCCCTGCAAACTCCATTATGATGGAAATTGCACTTGTTGCACTTGGATAGAGTCCCATTACATTGTTTTGTCGTTACTGGTGCAGCAGGGACAGTGGCTGCATGGACTGCCACAATCTATTGTCTCTTGGCACTATCTTGATTCGGTTGACCCCTTCCCCTGTTCCAGGGCTTTCTCTTGTGGTCCCTCCCCTTTAGTTGTTCCGTTTTAGGCGTCATGGTGCCCTGGCGGACACCATGATCGACCAAACGCTGTGCCAATCTTTTTGCACTATCGTATGTGGCTGGACAAGCTTCTTCAACATTCCCTTGGATTTGGGGAGATAGCCCCCAAATGAAACGTTCAACTTTCTATGACTCCGGTGTGACCATTGATGGGCACAAAACCGCTAGGTCATTGAACCTGTTGATGTAGGCGGTTATGTCGAAATCTTTCATGGTGAGATTCCATAGTTCTTGTTCTAGTTTCTGGATTTCGCCCCTAGGGCAGTATTCATGCAACACCATCTTCTTCAGTCTTTCCCAACCCATAGAGTTGGCTAAAGTGAGGGTCATTGTCTTCACATGGTCGTTCCGCCATGATAGGGCTGCGTCAGAGAAGGTACAAGCAGCGTACTTGACCTTGAACTCTTCTGGGCACGTGGAGATCTCGAATACAAACTCCGTCTTTTCAAACCATCGAGTGAGGCCGATAACTCCGCCGTCCCTACGAAAAGTCATGGGTTTACAGTTAGCAAAGTCTTTGTAAGTGCACACTCGTTGATGGTTCAGGGTTTCTCCATTTGTGGAGTCGTTGGTGTGGTTCCTACTCCCACTGCCATTTGGGACGTTAGTGTTTATTTGGGCGACATCAGCTGCTACAGCGGCAGCCACGACAGCTTGGAAGGTAGCAGAATCCATCAACGGTGTCTCTGGCGTTTCCGCTTCAGTGCGTCTAGTGTTCCTTCGTTTAGGTGGCATATTTCTGCCACAAGGATTCAAGATTGGACGATGGTCAGTTTCTAGAAGGGTCGTTAGAAATGAGATGTTAATTTGGGCATGATGTTTTATATTACATGTTTGATTTGTTCTTTCCTTGTTTATAGTTGTAGGCGCAACTTCTTTTATCATGCACATATATTAAAACATTTTCATAGTATCGTAAACATTCTACTAATAGGTAATCGCAACATTTCAATATATCGTAAATTTTGGGTGACGGAAAATTTGACCTTCAAAGGGGTCTATAGTACATAAAGCAGAAAGGGTGGCATAGCTGCCCCCAAAAGTGAGATTGTTTGGTTGTAGGATTGTGTCTACACATAATAACGAGCAGCTCATAAAGTTCCCTCGTTGGTTCCTAATCTATAACAAAATTTGAGTTATGAGGACACTACTCATGGCGAGTCTAATCTTCTCGTCCCCCGGAGAGCAGTCACTTGTGCTCTCAGTTCCGCCGCCTCCCGCATTGCCCGTTCAGCCCTCACTTCTGCGCTCTCGGCCCTCATCTCATCGTCTCTCAGTCTCTGTTCCGCCATCTGCACTCTGTCGTAAATGTTCATGAGATCCTTTCTAGACTCTCTGGCGGTATCCCAAGTGCTTCCACTCTTGATATGGTCCGTTCATGAGCCTCATCGAGGTGCCTGACATGGACTGCAGTGACCTCCGTGGTTGCCGTGAGACTAAGAACTTGGCCGGCCGTGGACCTGGCATGGTCTTGGCTCCACTTATGCATGCGTTCTGCCCAGGCGGGCGTTGGTTCCTGGGGATGTTCGTGTGTTAGTATTGGACGGTAGGTGGGTAGTACTCTCTTTCGAGGAGTACACATCCATAAAGGGCCGTTAGGATGACGGTATACCTCGAAACTCGGTGCCGGTGGTGGCACATGCATGTTGCGGGCGGGGTAACGGGGATTGACGATTTCCGCCTCGCCGTCAGATTCTTCTTCTCCTTCATCTTGGCCTTCTTCATCTGTCATTTCCTCCGGTTCCTCATCCGGAACCTCCTCCTCCGGGTCTTCTTCTGGCTCTTCTTCGTTAAGCTATCCGTTGTTTCCCTCCTCTGGGAAGTAAGGGTCCCCGGGCAGATGGAATCCGGCCGTGGTGTCTATACGAGAAAAGGGGTATAAGAAGTATATAATGATAATACTAAGTATATAATTTCGCAGTATTTTAAAAATGCTCCTATAGTTTTTTTTATCTTTTGTCGTTCGATGAGTTTGTTACCGGTAAGTGTTTGGACTTGTTGGCCACCACGACTATTCCTAAATTTTCCGTTAGTCACATCTTAGACCGATACAGTTGATCAGGCTCTATCTATCCTGGACATGACTACCTAAACAATTAGATCTACTCGTAGTGTCCAGCTCGTCCTACCACCTTTGTATGCTTTCCTTATAATATCGTTTCAGTGTGTATGTATGTACTTATACTTTTATAAAAATGATCGTTGTAATTTTAAAAGTATGCTTGTATGAAAATGTTTTTGAGAGTCTTAGTCCCATTGTATTTATAGTTGTCTATCTTTTAATTAGGTTGATATACTGAATTCACTATAAACAAGGCTCTGATACCAATCTGTCACACCCCCAAACCATAATGGCAGAAACATTTGGAGGTGGGTGACTTCATGAACGATATCATAACAGTTTCAATGTATTAATGAATCCAAGCAATCACAACCATCATAATATAATTGTAAAGGTTACATAAGTTCAGTGTGGTAGTTTCTATTACAATTACATATGATTCAAAATTCATAGTTATGACGTCATAGCGTCCCGTTGTCATCGCTTGAAGGGAGTACTTACTGAGTTCCTGAGAATACAAGTAGTTTGAAAAGCGTCATACATTAAGTTGGTGAGTTCATAAGTATTTTGTAAGAAAAAATCGTTTTTGTAAGACGTAGTATTTGAAAACCCAAGAAAATCCAATCTTTTCTTATTTCAAAAAAAAATGTTTCCAGTCTAAAACCCATAGACTATATTGTAGCGTAAACTGTAGTGTAGCTTTATGGGAGATGTATGTTTCAACATAAACAATTATTTAAGGTTGGATCGTTTTCCCATGTGAGACGTCCTATAACCATACTGTAGACTAGATGGCCTGCTGCGACGTTCTTCAGGCGTCAGAATGTTATGACTATTGTCACCTCAGACCTGCCGGTCTAGCTGTAGCTAGCAGCTCAGGTGCGGGGTTGTCAATCCCGTATAGATCTATACACAATGTCACGCTCTCTTACCGAGACTCTTGTTATAAATTCAGGACTTATAGTGTATGTACTCAGGAGTACCATGAAGACCCGTCTCACAAAATGTATGTATCATCAACCTGTTTACGTTTAGTAGCTATGAAAACCCTTTTGTATTTTTGTCGTTATTTTATTTTCCAAAATAACGTAGTATGTAGTTTGTATGTATATATTTCTATATAATAAACTTTGTATTATTTTAATATAGTGAAAAAAAACGAGTATCCATAAACTATTTCTACAATAGTTTATCTAAGTCACTGTTGGTTGTATAGAGTGAGTCCTAGTGTATATTATACAATAATTCTTTTCGGAGCTAAAAATCTTGCAAGAGAGGGGCTTTGGTTAACACACCTTGATATTGCCTCATTTATACATATATTTCGGGCAATATCGAGTGCTTAAACACGTGTTATTGGTTTAACATCAAGATAAAAGGTACTTATTCATTTTAATTACCAAAACACAGAAAAAATTGTTGTATGAATAAGAAGGAGCTGAATTCAAGCTTTAAAATGAGAAAAAAGGAGTAAAAGACCCTTCGGGAAGGAAAGAGCTGAATAGAGCGAATGTTGGGCAAAAAAAACGAAGAAAGAAGTCCATCTGGACCTAGATCGCGACCCGATCTCAACCAAGATCGGGGCCTGATCTACTGACGAATAAATGACTATTTGCTGACAAGAAGATCGCAAAAATAAAAGAAAATCGCGTCCCTACGAATATCGCTACCCGATCACCATGTGGATCGCGACCCGACCCACCAACTACAGCCCACTGAGTCGGGAAAGTGGACAGCTGAAAAACGCACTTTGCTTTACATCGCGACCCGATCCCCTATAGGATCGCGACGCGATCATGTCTGGACAGGACTATAAATAAAGGCCTTCTCTTGTTGTATGAGACACACATACACTCCTATAACTCCAGACTTGGAGAAATTCACTCTCTATACTCCTCATCTCAACCTCTCATATCAAGGAAAGAAGCTTTGCTAGCGGATAGCCTCGAAGGATCAAGAAGCATCATAGCTTGGATATTCGGTTTGCTTACTTATGCTTAGCTTTCTTAATTATTCCGTGTGTTGCATGTTCATGATTATGCAGTAATTTACTTGTGCTTTTACTTAGAATAGATGAAACTTATAATTTTGTTTTGATTGATATAAATTGGATATTGCATGTTTTATAATTTACTTTGCATGTTTATTTAACCAACTTATGTATATTGAGAATCTATCTTTGAAACTTTTTACTGAGTTATTTTAGTTTAGATGACCATTCTTACTAAATTAACTTGTATCATAATATATATGAACTATATATATTTATGACTAGTGATTGACCAAATCCTAGGTTAAGTTACAAAGAAGGAATCTTATATGCATATGTCTCATCTGTATAAGTTGACCAAACTATACAACTAATTTTGATTTTCATCACCATTGATATCAAAAACAATAAATAAATCATGCACAGTACGAATAAATCGAATGATTATTTGGAATAGTTAATTACAGGACCAATGGAATTAATACCCTTTTAATCATAAAATTGGATTGTTGGACCAAGACATCCGATTAATTTAGAACTCGGTATTTAACTTGTTAATATCCATTGCACATTATTATCAATCAGAATATTATTATAAGAAGTAATCACCTCTGAGTAAAAGCATATTTGTTCAAACTTTCTGTTCAGTTTAACTTCAACCTTGTTGTTATTTGTTATCACCACCTTTTCACAATATCAATTACACAATTTCCCCCCTCTTATCTCTTTTATATTATTATAAATTATTAATTGATAAGTGATTTTCTTAAATTTAATCAATTTCCCTTGGGTTCGACCTGGATTTACCATTACTATATTATAACCGATTAGGTATACTTGCCTAGTTGCGTTGTTTTCATTCATGGTATTTCCCTGTTTATAAATTTAAAACTTATGCGAAGCAATTACAAAGATTATATTTGAATCCTCAGTATTCCAAAAACTTGTGGTATTATTTTGGGGATATAAATATGTATGTTTGAAAACACATCAAGTTTTTGGCACCATTGCCGGGGAATACGGTTTTAAGTGCAAGAAACGATTTATTAATATAATTTATTTTATTATTATTCTAGATCTCACCCTGTTGTTCCTCAGATAGTGTGTGACCAGGAGTTCAAACTCTCATTTAACTCCACAGTTTCAAGAACCGGAACGAGAATTTCGCAGACGACTAAGACAAGCAAGATTAATGGCAGACATTGCAAATTTCTCCTTGGAAGAATATGCAAGTCGCACACAAGAAGAAACAGGCCAAGGACTAGTTCGTCCCACAATTCCAGATGGAACACATTTTGAAATAAAAGGCCAATTCCTTCATCTTCTAAGGGAAACTTTGTTCACAGGAAAAGATGTTGAAGATGCCAACCAACACGTGGAATCTGTCCTTGAAATAGCCGATTACTTTCATATTCCTGGAGTCACTAAAGATGCTGTTATGTTAAGAGTATTTCCAATAACACTCCAAGGAGCAGCAAAAAGATGGTTAAAAGCTGAACCCCCAAGAACAATAAAAACTTAGGAAGAATTAAAAACAAAATTTATTAAACAGTTTAGCCCACCTTCTAAAATTGCCAAAATGAAAGCAAAATTCCAAAATTTTCAACAACTGGACGATGAAACACTTTATGATGCATGAGACCGTTATAAAGAAATGCTCCAAAATTGTCCACAACATGATCTTAATCCACATCAAGTTGTGCAAACTTTTTATAACGGAATTAATGTAACTACTCGTCAAATGGTTGATTCGCAGGGTCCAATTCCAAAGAAAACTCCAGCAGACGGATATGCATTAATTGAAGAATTAGCCCAACACTCGCATCAGTGGCACTCTTCAAGAGACTCATCCTTAAGAAAGAAACCAACAGATGAACAAGCCGATGGATTAGCAGCCCTCAATGCCAAACTAGACGCTTTGGGACGAGACATGAAAAAAGTAAACCAAACAATCCATGCCATTCAGGTCGGATGTGACAACTACAGTAGACCACATCTTGCAAAAGATTGTCCACTTGATGAAGATGGAAAGAGAAAAGAAAGTGTTTGTTATTCATCCAGAGATCGATTTGATGAAAGAAGGCCACAAAATAATAACTGGAAGCCTTATGAAGAATACAAAAAGGATCAAGCAGAGAAGTATAAGCAAAGTGGGCAAGGATACTATCAAAGAGAACCACCATTTGATCCACAAAGACAACCCGAGAAGAAACCAAGTTTTGAAGAAATGATGTCTAGATTTGCAGAAGCTTCAGACAAACGACACAGATCAACCGAAGAATTAGTAAAGAAAATGGGAGTAACTACATAGTCTGCACTCCGAAACCTACAAGCTTCAATTTTAAATATTGAAACCCAAGTTGGTCAAATTTCGCGATTTTTGCATGAAAGATTCCCTGGTACATTACCGAGCAACACAGAAAAAATCCTAACGCACATGTCAAGGCAATTTCAACCAGAAGCGGTAAGATTTTAGAACCATCAATTCCCATGAACACTAACTCTTCTTCTAAAACGCAGGAATCTGAAAAACTACCAGAAAAAAATGAGGAAGAAACAGAAGAAAGACCACCGCCAACACCCATCAAAAGTTATAAACCACCAGTTCCATACCCACAACGTCTTAAAAAAGAAAAACAAGAAGAAGAATACAAAAATTTTTTAGAACACATAAAATCATTGCATATTAATATACCTTTTGTTAAGGCCGTTGCACAAATGCCTAAATATGCAAAGTTTTTAAAAGATCTTCTTTCAA
Organism: Cichorium intybus; assembly: GCA_023525715.1. Lineage (NCBI taxonomy): Eukaryota > Viridiplantae > Streptophyta > Magnoliopsida > Asterales > Asteraceae > Cichorium > Cichorium intybus. Next base: position 235,304 of record JAKNSD010000147.1, read on the forward strand.
ATCGAAAGAAACTTGAAGAAGCATCTAATGTGATTCTAAATGAGCAATGCTCAGCAGCAATGTTGAACAAACTACCTAAAAAGATGAATGATCCAGGATGTTTGACATTACCATGCCAATTTGGTAATTGAACTTTTAGTCATGGTTTAGCAGATTCAGGTGCAAGCATTAACCTCATGCCATATTCATTTTACTCTAAGCTTGACTTGCCTGAACCCAAACCAACACGAATGGCGATCCACCTGGCAAACAAATCAATAACATACCCAAGGGGAATAGTGGAGGATTTGTTGGTAAAGGTAGATAAATTTGTTTTTCCTGCAGATTTTGTTGTTCTAGACATGGAAGAAGATGAACATGTTCCAATAATTCTAGGAAGACCATTCTTAAGCACAGCAAGAGCTTTAGTAGATATCTGTGAATCTAAGCTAACACTTAGAGTTGGAACTGATGCGATAACATTTGGAATTGATCAATCAATGAAACATTCCAAAACATGTGATGATGCGGTATATTTCATTGATACTTTTGACACTATTTTGGAGAATGAATTGCAGGAACTAGAGAAAAGAAATTTGGAAAGCATGATGCCAATGGAAGAAGAAGAATTTAATGCCAACGAAGAGATTGAGAAATTAGAAAAACTATTGGAAGAAAAAAAAGTGCCTAGTGAAAGAAATTCATCTACAACCAATAAGAATCAAGATTCAGAGCCAAAGACTCCTAATCTCAATACTCTACCTCCTCATCTTGAATATGCTTATTTAGATGAAAAAATGCAAATGCCCGTAATAATAAATGCTTCTTTGTCATTTGCAGAAAAAACGAAACTGGTGGCTGTACTCAAGAAAAGAAAAAATGCAATAGCCTGGAAAATCTCTGATATAAAGTGAATAAGTCCTTCATATTGTTCCCATAAAATTTTAATGGAAGATGAAACAAAGCCAAAAATACAACCCCAGAGACGTTTAAATCCCAAAATGCAAGAAGTTGTAAGGAAAGAGGTGGTTAAATTGCTAGATTCAGGAATAATATACCCCATTTCAGACAGTCCTTGGGTCAGTCCCATTCATGTAGTGCCGAAAAAAGGTGGAATAACCGTCTTAAAAAATGAAAAAGACGAATTAATCCCCACAAGAACAGTAACCGGTTGGAGAGTATGCATGTACAAGCGTTTGATATGTATGTTTGATACTGGAATATGGTTACAACTTACGAAAAGAAAAGGACAAAGATAAGCTTAAAATATAAGCGTCGTATCTTAATGACAACATACTTATAATGATCCTTCCAGAAACTAACCAACGTCAAATCTTGAATCCTTGTGGCAGAAATATGCCACCTCATCGAAGAAACACTAGGCGCGCACCAATCGAAACACCCGAGCCACCCATGATGGACTCAGCTACTTTTCAAGCCGCTGTTACTGCTGCGGTAGCAGCTGCTATCGCTCAAATAAACTTGAATGGGACAAACGGGAGCAGAAGTAGAAACGGCACCAACGATTCCACGAATGGGGAAACACCAAACCAACCGCGAGTATGTACATACAAGGACTTCGCTAATTGCAAACCTGTGGCTTTCCATGGTACTGGTGGTGTCCTTGCTCTCACGAGATGGATAGAGAAAACTGAATCAATCTTTGATATCTCCGCATGCCCCAAGGAATTCAAAGTCAAATTCGCCGCTTGTACCTTTGCTGAGACGGCCATGTCTTGGTGGAAGGGTCATGTTAAGGCTCTGACACTTCCTGTGGCCAACTCAATGAGTTGGGAGGAATTAAAGACCATGCTGATGAAAGAGTATTGTCCCAGAGGGGAGATCCAAAAACTAGAACATGAACTGTGGAACCTCACTATGAAGGGTTCATATCTAACCACCTATACGAACCGATTCAACGACTTGGCAACCCTCTGCCCTGCTATGGTCACCCCAGAATCAGTGAAAGTGGAACGCTATATCTGGGGGCTATCTCCTCAGATCCAGGGGAATGTAGAATCAGCGAGCCCCGCTACGTTCGACAGCGCCAAACGACTGGCCTAACGATTAGTCGATCATGGGGTCCGTCAGGGCATCATGACACCTAAAACTGAACAATCAAAAGAGAAGGATCACAAAAAGAAACCCTGGAACAGGGGAAGGGGCCAGCCTAACCAAGAAGGTGCCAAAAGACAACAGATTGTGGCAGTCCGTGCAGCCACTGTCCCGACTACCCCAACAACAACCAAGCAATATAATGGGACTCTACCCAAGTGCAACAAGTGCAATTTCCACCATACTGGAGCCTGTATGGAAATGCACTGCTCGAACTGTAGCAAAAAGGGTCATACCGCCCGTTTCTGCAAAACGCCAGTTCCACAAACCACCCACGCCTCTAATGCTGGGGTGAGTCAAGCTTGCTACGGTTGTGGTGAGACGGGGCATTTTAAGCGTGATTGCCCGAAGACAAAGACCATTGGGAGAAATGGAAGAGTCCTAGCTATGGGACGCGCAGAAGCGGTGGTGGATCCCACCTTGGTTACCGGTATGTTCCTCGTCAATAATTCATATGCTTGTATACTATTCGATAGCGGTGCGGAGAGGAGTTTCGTAAGCCACGAGTTTAAATATTTACTAAAACAAAAACCCCAACCACTCAATGAAACATTTACAGTAGAAATAGAAAATGGCAAAACAGAAAGCACAAACGACATATACCTAGGTTGTACACTTACTCTGGACGATCACTCCTTCCAAATCGACTTGATGCCTGTTAGAATAGGAAGCTTTGACGTGATTGTTGGTATGGATTGGCTAATTCCCCATCATGCCGACATCATGTGTTACAAACGAGGAATCCGACTTCATCTACCGGATGACAAGACCCTTGTTTTCTACGGTGATAAACCCATTACCAGCCTTCAAATCGTGTCTTGCATCAAAGCCCGAAAATACCTACAGAAAAGATACCATGCCTTCCTAGCCCACGTTGTTGACGAGAAGAAAGAAGTAAAGAGCATCAAAGATATTCCCGAAGTCTGCGACTTTTCTGACGTATTCCCAGAAGACCTTCCAGGAGTACCGCCCGCGCGACAAGTTGAGTTCAGAATCGATTTGCTCCCTGGAGCCACCCCAGTAGCAAAAGCGACATACCGGCTAGCCCCGGCAGAGATGCAAGAATTATCCAGCCAACTGAACAAACTGCTAAGTAAAGGGTTCATAAGGCCTAGCTTCTCACATTGGGGAGCGCCGGTCATGTTCATGAAGAAGAAGGATGGATCATTCCGAATGTGCATTGATTATCGGGAATTGAACAAGCTCACTATCAAGAACCGGTATCCGTTACCCCGAATTGACGACCTTTTCGACCAACTCCAAGGATCGAGTTATTTCTCAAAAATCGATCTAAGGTCGGGGTATCACCAACTCAGAGTCCAAGAAGAAGACGTTCCTAAAACGGCATTCAGAACTCGTTACGACCATTATGAATTCGTTGTGATGCCCTTCAGATTAACTAATGCGCCCGCAGTGTTTATGGACCTGATGAACCGCGTATGCCGACCTTACTTAGATAAATTCGTGATAGTGTTCATCGACGACATACTTATCTATTCACGAAGTAAGGAGGAACATAGTCAACACCTACGGCAAGTCTTGGAGACGCTAAGATCAGAGAAGTTGTATGCGAAATTTTCAAAATGTGAATTTTGGATTCGAAAGGTGGACTTTCTAGGCCACGTAGTCAGCAAGGAAGGGATACATGTGGATCCCTCCAAAATTAAAGCCATCGAAAACTGGGAAGCACCGAGAACCCCGACAGAAATCCGTCAATATTTGGGCCTTGCTGACTATTACCGAAGATTCATACAGAATTTCTCCAAAATTGCGAAGCCACTTACTGCCCTGACACAGAAAGGTGTAACATTCAAGTGGGAAGATAAACAAGACGCCACCTTCCAGACTTTAAAGAAAGCTTTGTGCAACGCCCCTATTCTGTCCCTTCTAGAAAGAACAGAAGACTTTGTGGTCTACTGTGATGCATCGAATCAGGGTCTGGGTTGCGTACTCATGCAAAGAGGAAAAGTCATTGCCTACGCTTCAAGACAACTTAAAACCCACGATGTCAACTACACCACGCATGATCTCGAGTTGGGAGCAGTAGTATTCGCATTGAAGATCTGAAGACACTACTTATACGACACTAAGTGTACGGTCTTCACCAACCATAAGAGTCTCCAGAATATCCTCAACCAAAAATAGCTCAACATGAGACAACGACGATGGGTAGAGCTGCTAAGTGATTATGAATGCGAAATTCGTTATCACCCAGGAAAGGCCAACGTGGTGGCAGATGCCCTTAGTCGGAAAGAGTACTCGGGCCGCCGAGTAAAGTCTCTGTCGATGACGATCCATTCCCATTTGTCCACTCAGATCAAAGAGGCACAGCTAGAAGCCTTAAAACCTGAGAACGTCGCAAATGAAGCCTTGTGAGGGATGGATAAAAACCTTGAAGTTAAGGATGACGGAGCTCGTTACCTCATGAATCTAATTTGGACCCTGAGATTTGGCGGATACAGAGACATTATCATGAATGAGGCTCACAAGACTAGATACTCCGTTCATCCTGGGTCCGACAAGATGTACTTGGACCTCAAGAAACTGTATTGGTGGCCAAACATGAAGGCAGAAATTGTTACTTATGTGGGCAAGTGCCTGACTTGCGCCAAGGTTAAAGTAGAATACCAAAAACCCTCGGGTTTGCTGCAACAACCAGAGATACCCGAGTGGAAGTAGGAGTGAATAACTATGGACTTCATAACCAAATTACCAAAGACAACTGGTGGGCTAGACACCATATGGGTAATCGTCGATAGGTTAACCAAATCTGCTCACTTCCTGCCAATCAAGGAGACCGACAAGATGGAGAAACTTACCAAGACGTACATCAAAGAAATAGTACGATTGCATGGTGCGTTAATTTTTATTATCTCTGATAGAGATAGTTGATTCACTTCACGATTTTGGCAATCATTGCAAAAAGCCTTGGGAACCAGACTCGACATGAGTACAGCGTACCATCCACAGACAGACGGGCAAAGTGAAAGAACCATTCAAACGCTGGAAGACATGTTGAGAGCTTGTGTGATAGACTTTGGTAAGGCGTGGGACACCCACTTACCACTCATTGAGTTTTCATACAACAACAGCTATCACACTAGCATCAAAGTTGCTCCATTTGAAGCTTTATATGGACGCAAGTGCAGATCCCCTCTGTGCTGGGCTACGGTAGGGGATACTCAACTAGCCAGAGGCCAAGTACCTAACAGCACTCTCACCGGTCCGGAGATCATACGAGAGACGACGGAGAAAATCGTTCAGATCCGTGAACGATTGAAAACATCTCGTGACCGGCAAAAGAGTTATGCAGATAAACGATGCAAACCCTTAGAATTCCAGGTTGGCGATCGAGTGTTGTTGAAGGTCTCATGTAACATCCGTGTTTTGGGCCTAGAAATTTTGGGCTTAAACCGACAAATAAAACTTAATTTATAAATAAATAAATAAATGAATAAATAAATTTAATATTTTGTTATATTTTTTTATATTGTGAATAAATGAGCCAAATATAGTTTTAAAAATCTAATTGTAACAAAATGTGAGAAATTTTGTCATAAGGACTAAAAGTGTCAATTTGGCCAAACTTGCCCTAAGTATATTTGCCTAGTCATGGATTTGGAAAATTAGAATATTTTGTGAAGGAATTGATGTGGAGTTAAATTAGGTCAAATAATTCCTTGAATTAATATTAAGGACCAAATCGTTAAGAATTTTTGGTGTAAGGGACCATTTATGTCAATTTGGGAAACTAAGGGTTAGTGTTGACCTAGTCAATGACTCAAGTGAAATTAAATATTTCTATTAGGGGCATAAGTGTGAATTTAGAGACTTCTAGTTAGAAGAACTGACTTTATGGGTGTTGGGTGAAGTAAGACCAAACTCTAGGGACCCTTCTTGCCAAATCTTAAAGTATGTGAGGTTTTGATGGGGGTTCTTCCCCATTTCAGCAAAATCACGATTTGGAGAGAATGAGAGGGTGAGAGTGGCGATTTTCTAGGGTTCTTGAGGATTTGATGCTAGAGATGGAAGATGGTTCAAGCTCTTCAAGTTCCTAGCCAATCTAAGGTATAAAACCTTCATCTTCTAGCTTTAAATTCGAGTTAGGGTTTGGGGTTTTGACTCAATTCGAGATTTATGGTGGGATGAGGTTATTCCTATGATTACCCAATGTTTATTTGATGTTTCTAAGTTGATTGGAGTCTACATTCAATCCATGGATGCTCTAGATTCAATTGCTTGAGATGTTTGGGTGTTATGAACCCTAGATTTTGGGGATTTGATGAATAGTTGAAGAATCTAGAAATTAATGGATGATTATGGTAGTTTTGGATGAGGGGATTCATTTCTAATGATTCCCTAAGGATTCCAACCTTTGATTTGTAGTCTTAAACCTTGAATCACTAGAAAATGGGAATTGAGTGTTGAAATGGGTTTTATTCATGATTATGATAAATGGATCTCTTGTTTAATGGATGAATGGGGTTATTTCATCAATTTGGAAGTATAAGTGGAGTAAGGATCATTTCCTAGTGATTCCATGGGATGGAAGAAGGAATCTCCACTTGTAGTTATCAATTGATGGATTGGAATTGGGTATTCCATGGGTTTTAACCATTTGGATCAATGATTGGAATTGGGAATTCCATGAGGCTATCTCCTATAGAATTATGTGGGAATGACTCCCTTAAGGGATGACCTTAGTTAAGAACTTAATTGGGTACTTGATGGTGTTAAGTGTAATGATTGACTTGGAACATAGTTCATGAATCACTTGCTAAGAAATAAGATGATGGATTGTGATTTCCATTGAATTAAGTCATGAACACTTGGATTGGGAGTTGAATACTTGGAAATGAGTTATTAAATGTGTATTTTCATGTATAATTGGTCTTGGGTTGATTTGGAACTTCATTTGGGTCAAAAGGGGGTTAAAATGAGCAAAAACGAAGCTACAGCATGCAGAACACGACCCGTGTTGCAGAACACGGCCCGTGTAAAAGGGTCTGTGCAATCTGCTGGTCCTGACACGGCCCGTGTCAGTGGAGCACGACCAGTGTCAGAGGGTTTTCCATATTTTCATCATTTTTGGGTTTTAAGCCTTATGGTTTGGGCCTTGGGTCCTTGTTTTAATGCTAATCTTTGGGGATGTTTTATCTAAGACTTTCCTTATATTAGAGGGTCAAGGACTTCATTTTGGATGATGGATGATTGTTCCTTCTTAGTTCTAAAGAAGTAATTATAGTGTGACTTTTAGATGAATCGAGTATGATATCTTCCGTTCTTGTGTTGTAAGAAGGAGATATGTTGTAGTGACTTGGAGGTGAGACAAAGGACTTGAGTTAGCACTCAACTAAGATGATTTGATGGATGGGATGATGTCTAGGAGCGCCTCCAAATGCATCAAACCTTGTGTGGATTTAATATTGATTCGTCAGTTGACCTTGGGTGAGTTTACCGGGAGTACACATCCCAACTATTATCTTTTGTGTATGTTATCAAATAGTTTTCATGCATGATATTATGTGCAATATGTTATATGATTACTACTTCTGCATTGCATGAAAATGAGTTTATAAAGATGTTTTCAAATGAAGGTCGTGATGATGTTTTGAAAGATGTTTTGAGCATCCTATTTGTGCATTGCATTGCATATAGGATGGGATTGACCGAGTGAACCTTATGACGAAGATGAAATGATTGTCCCGGATTTAGGGAAATCATGATTGTCCCGGATTTAGGGAAATCAAGGGCAAAATGCCGAAAATGAGATGTTTGTCCCGGATTTAGGGAAAACCGTTCCTGACAATAGGGAACCGCATGAGGGAGTTGCTAACCCTCATAGGCTAGCATGATGGCCATTAGTCCTAGTTTTGCTTATACGGGGATCGAGTGGCATGCTTTGTGCATGTCATTCGTGAACTTAGGTACGTGCCATTGAGGTGAGTTGGACTTTTATGAGATGGACGTGGGTTTGGGATAGTTGCATCATGCATTGCATTTGCATATCATAACTATCCATTTTTGAGTAAATCTTTATGATGTCTTAAACAACTTTTAAAGTGTGTGCCAAAACTATTTTTGGAGGTTTGTCTCGAGTGTGGTAGTTTACTGCCCACTCTGAATTGGTCAACCTCAGGTAAACTCACTAGGCATTTCAATTGCCTAACTTATTTTGATGTGTACTCAGGTTGAGAAGTTTAGATGACTTTAGTAGAGCTGGCGTTAGAAGGCCACGGTTTGTGTGGTTTCATTTGAGCTATGTAATGGTATTTGAATTGTTACAACCTCGCTCTTTTACAAACCAATATGTTTTATCTAAAATGGGACCAAATTATGTTTTTCGCAACTTAAATCTAGATTATCACTCATTAAACCTCATGTGTTTTTAAATTGGTTTTGAAAGAAAATGACTTATTTGAAGATGTTGAATTGAAGTTTTCACTAAAGGATGATTTTTGGAATAATGATGACAAACCATGGGTTAAAATGATGTTTTATGAAAAGCCTTAAGCGAGGGTGTTTCAATTTGGTATCAGAGCATGAGTTTGAGTGAACTAGGTACTAGGAGTAGTGCTTAGACTTAAACTGTGATGTTCTTAAGGATGTGTGACCTCGTAAGTAGTTGGCCTTTAGAACTTAGTAGTAAGTGCTTGTTTATGGCTAAGGTTCTAACCATTTAATTAGTGGATTCAGTTTGGAATGAGGAAGATTCTTGGCAAGAGGATTTTATGCATGAATATTCTTATGTGGAAATGAAGTGCAACCTTGAAGGATCATTACGACATGGCAACATGAGGAAGAACTTTGTGAGAATGCCGACTGCTAAGGAATTGAGCTTCATGCTCACAAGCACTTTTGAAGAACAAATGATGATCTTTGATGATGAAAGGATGACTTAAATGGGATGAAGCTCGAAGAGTAGCAAGGTTGTTGAGGTGGTCTTAACTATGAGGAACCAACTAAGGGAATTGTGGTGACAACTTGAAGCAAGCAAGGAGCAATGAGGAGCAGAGTAGTAGTTAAGTGAAGGAAAGGTGAAGATTTGGAGCCGTTGGAGAAATCCTTTTGTGGTGACCCTTAAACCTTTCTTCATTACCCTTATCTTCTTTTGAGACCCATCCGTGGTCTTTTTAGTGAACATGCTTGTGACCTTGCCTTAGCTCTAAAAGACTAAGTGTATGTAAGGGTAGAGTGGTTTGTGCCTTAACGTCTAAACTAGAGAAACCTTAATGTAAGATAAAAGAAGGAATTAGACCATTTGGTTCTTTGGTAGTTAGTGATGGCTTAGTGACCAATGGAACCTTATGGGAATAGTGAGTTATTAATTTCTGTTAGGGTGAAGAGACATGGATTCATGATGAGACTAGAGGCCATAGAATTAAACCGTGAATCACCTTGAGGTGAGTGAATTAGTAAACAACCTACCCTAATAAGAACATAAGAATGATGTGCGGCCAATATTTTCAAAAGTATTGTTAAAATTTGAGAAATTTTTTGTAAACAATTTTGAATGAGTATATCTTACAAAATGCAATACCTTTTTAGAAATAAATGACAAAGGGGCCATCATGAATCGGTAGGAATACCCAGGATTGATGATCTCTTTGGAATTTTATTAGTATTTTGATGGAATCACGTTTCCAAATAGATTTGGAAATATATTGTTTTACACAACGGATAGTCAATTAAATTTTCGAAGAATGGTCTTTTCCAAACAGTAACCACCAAGCGGGGTGTTTAAGTTTTTGTATGGACAACGAGTCGAAATTGGAAAGATTTTAAATTTAACATTTCATGTTTAAGAGGAACGTTTATAAAAGGAAAATTTTGGATAAACAATCCTTGGAAGTAACGGGGTTTTGCAAAAGTGGGATTTAAGGCACTTCGAGTTATAATATTTTAAAAACTAAAAATATGAGTAACTTTTGAGATTTTGGAAAAATCAGTACTTTATTTCTTATTACTGATTCCGGGGACGGAATCCTTTTAAGGGGTGGATAATTGTAACATCCGTGTTTTGGGCCTAGAAGTTTTGGGCTTAAACTGACAAATAAAACTTAATTTATAAATAAATAAATAAATGAATAAATAAATTTAATACTTTTTTATATTTTTTATATTGTGAATAAATGACCCAAATATAGTTTTAAAAATCTAATTGTAACAAAATGTGAGAAATTTTGTCATAAGGACTAAAAGTGTCAATTTGGCCAAACTTGCCCTAAGTAGATTTGACTAGTCATGGATTTGGAAAATTAGAATATTTTGTGAAGGAATTGATGTGGAGTTAAATTAGGTCAAATAATTCCTTGAATTAATATTAAGGACCAAATCGTTAAGAATTTTTGGTGTAAGGGACCATTTATGTCAAGTTGGGAAACTAAGGGTTAGTGTTGACCTAGTCAATGACTCAAGTGAAATTAAATATTTCTATTAGGGGCATAAGTGTGATTTTAGAGACTTCTAGTTAGAAGAACTGACTTTATGGGTGTTGGGTGAAGTAAGACCAAACTCTAGGGACCCTTCTTGCCAAATCTTAAAGTATGTGAGGTTTTGATGGGGGTTCTTCCCCATTTCAGCAAAATCACGATTTGGAGAGAATGAGAGGGTGAGAGTGGCGATTTTCTAGGGTTCTTGAGGATTTGATGCTAGAGATGGAAGATGGTTCAAGCTCTTCAAGTTCCTAGCCAATCTAAGGTATAAAACCTTCATCTTCTAGCTTTGAATTCGAGTTAGGGTTTGGGGTTTTGACTCAATTCGAGATTTATGGTGGGATGAGGTTATTCCTATGATTACACAATGTTTATTTGATGTTTCTAAGTTGATTGGAGTCTACATTCAATCCATGGATGCTCTAGATTCAATTGCTTGAATTGTTTGGGTGTTATGAACCCTAGATTTTGGGGAATTGATGAATAGTTGAAGAATCTAGAAATTAATGGATGATTATGGTAGTTTTGGATGAGGGGATTCATTTCTAATGATTCCCTAAGGATTCCAACCTTTGATTTGTAGTCTTAAACCTTGAATCACTAGAAAATGGGAATTGAGTGTTGAAATGGGTTTTATTCATGATTATGATAAATGGATCTCTTGTTTAATGGATGAATGGGGTTATTTCATCAATTTGGAAGTATAAGTGGAGTAAGGATCATTTCCTAGTGATTCCATGGGATGGAAGAAGGAATCTCCACTTGTAGTTATCAATTGATGGATTGGAATTGGGTATTCCATGGGTTTTAACCATTTGGATCAATGATTGGAATTGGGAATTCCATGAGGCTATCTCCTATAGAATTATGTGGGAATGACTCCCTTAAGGGATAACCTTAGTTAAGAACTTAATTGGGTACTTGATGGTGTTAAGTGTAATGATTGACTTGGAACATAGTTCATGAATCACTTGCTAAGAAATAAGATGATGGATTGTGATTTCCATTGAATTAAGTCATGAACACTTGGATTGGGAGTTGACTACTTGGAAATGAGTTATTAAATGTGTATTTTCATGTATAATTGGTCTTGGGTTGATTTGGAACTTCATTTGGGTCAAAAGGGGGTTAAAATGAGCAAAAACGAAGCTACAGCATGCAGAACACGACACGTGTTGCAGAACACGGCCCGTGTAAAAGGGTCTGTGTAATCTGCTGGTCCTGACACGGCCCGTGTCAGTGGAGCACGACCAGTGTCAGAGGGTTTTCCATATTTTCATCATTTTTGGGTTTTAAGCCTTATGGTTTGGGCCTTGGGTCCTTTTTTTAATGCCAATCTTTGGGGATGTTTTATCTAAGACTTTCCTTATATTAGAGGGTCAAGGACTTCATTTTGGATGATGGATGATTGTTCCTTCTTAGTTCTAAAGAAGTAATTATAGTGTGACTTTTAGATGAATCGAGTATGATATCTTTCGTTCTTGTGTTGTAGGAAGGAGATATGTTGTAGTGACTTGGAGGTGAGACAAAGGACTTGAGTTAGCACTCAACTAAGATGATTTGATGGATGGGATGATGTCTAGGAGCGCCTCCAAATGCATCAAACCTTGTGTGGAGTTAATGTTGACTCGTCAGTTGACCTTGGGTGAGTTTACCGGGAGTACACATCCCAACTATTATCTTTTTTGTGTGTTATCAAATAATTTTCATGCATGATATTATGTGCAATATGTTATATGATTACTACTTCTGTATTGCATGAAAATGAGTTTATAAAGATGTTTTCAAATGAAGGTCATGATGATGTTTTGAAAGATGTTTTGAGCATCCTATTTGTGCATTGCATTGCATATAGGATGGGATTGACCGAGTGAACCTTATGACGAAGATGAAATGATTGTCCTAGATTTAGGGAAATCATGATTGTCCCGGATTTAGGGAAATCAAGGGCAAAATGCCCAAAATGAGATGTTTGTCCCGGATTTAGGGAAAACCGTTCCCGACAATAGGGAATCGCATGAGGGAGTTGCTAACCCTCATGGGGCTAGTGTGATGGCCACTAGTCCTAGTTTTGCCTATACGGGGATCGAGTGGCATGCTTTGTGCATGTCATTCGTGAACTTAGGTAGGTGCCATTGAGGTGAGTTGGACTTTTATGAGATGGACGTGGGTTTGGGATAGTTGCATCATGCATTGCATTTGCATATCATAACTATCCATTTTTGAGTAAATCTTTATGATGTCTTAAACAACTTTTAAAGTGTGTGCCAAAACTATTTTTGGAGGTTTGTCTCGAGTGTGGTAGTTTACTGCCCACTCTGAATTGGTCAACCTCAGGTAAGCTCACTAGGCATTTCAATTGCCTAACTTATTTTGATGTGTACTCAGGTTGAGAAGTTTAGATGACTTTAGTAGAGCTGGCGTTAGAAGGCCACGGTTTGTGTGGTTTCATTTGAGCTATGTAATGGTATTTGAATTGTTACAACCTCGCTCTTTTACAAACCAAGATGTTTTATCTAAAATGGGACCAAATGATATTTTCCGCAACATAAATCTAGATTATCACTCATTAAACCTCATGTGTTTTTAAATTGGTTTTGAAAGAAAATGACTTATTTGAAGATGTTGAATTGAAGTTTTCACTAAAGGATGATTTTTGGAATAATGATGACAAACCATGGGTTAAAATGATGTTTTATGAAAAGCCTTAAGCGAGGGTGTTTCATCTCACCATGGAAAGGAATGATACGCTTTGGAAAGCATGGAAAACTGAACCCCAGATACATTGGGCCCTTTGAGATCCTTGCTAGGATCGGTCCAGTAGCCTACAAACTCCAACTACCACAAGAGCTCAGCAATGTCCATCCCACCTTTCACGTATCCAACCTAAAGAAGTGTTTGTCCGATGAGACTCTTGTCATTCCGCTCGATGAGATCGAGGTGAATGAGAACCTCCAGTTTGTAGTAGAACCCGTGGAGATCATGGACAGAGAAGTCAAGAGAACGAAACAAAGCCGCATACCAATAGTAAAAGTCCGCTGGAGCGCCAAGCGTAGACCAGAATTTACTTGGGAGTGTGAAGACCAAATGAAACAAAAGTATCCACATCTCTTCCCAAACCCTTGAGGATCTACTCAAGAGCTAAATTTCGGGACGAAATTCTTTCTAACGGGTAGATGATGTGACAATTATAAATTTTGGTCAACGAAAGTCAACTGTAGTCAAACGAAGCGTACGTTAATCCATATATCGAAAAGTAATTTTTCCATGATATTACAATGTATTATTAGATATTATAATACTACGTGCGCTAATTCAAAACAATTATCGATCTAACGTCGAAAATACGGATAGTAAACTACTGTAGCGTAAAAATTCGATAATCGTACGATTATTATTTTGAGAATAATAATATTCATAAAACGATCTACTCGTAAATACGAACCTGTGGATATATAGAACGTCGAAAACGGAGTTCGTATGTGAAAGTTACAACAATTAAATTGCTGTGAACGGATAAATGTACACAGGGTTTGGACTCAAAATTCAAAATGTGGTTCCTTAAACATCAATTGTGAAATAACAATTCATATATTATGGAACGTAATAATATCTAGTATTTAATTTCAAAGCCAAATTCAATTTCCCGTAAAATGCTGAAAATCGCGAAATCGGAAGAATACTGCGCTTAAACGCGTATTTCAACATCCAACGAGTTATAATTCAATCAAAATAAATGTTTGACAATGTTTTTATACAAAATAATTATTTAGAACTTCGTTTCGTCAAAAACTCATAAAAATTTACTAAAACGTCTTACGATTTTATAAAAATCACCTATTTTTATAAGTATATTGCTATTTATTTAAAAACTAACCCACCCCACCCCCTACCCCAAATCGGCAGCCACATGGTGAACCCAACCCATCACACCATAATCTAACTTCACTATTCACAATCATAGCTAATGAAAAAAGGCTATTAATAAAAAAATACAAAAGAAACCTAACATTAAATCAAGTAAAGATGTTCATTTGACTAAAGACACCAACCAAACCTTTCTCTCTTCTCTCCTTTCCCTCTCATTCTCGGCTCACTCCTCCACCACCCTCTCTTCAAACCGCCACCACCATACACCACCACAAACACCACCATCTTGCACCATTTCAAGAGTAAAACATCCCATTCTTGGTAAGCTACTTCATCTTGTGATTTTAAACTCTATTACATAAGTTTTATTCCAATTACACACACTAACATCTATGAAAAACCTTTGGGTAATAGCATTGTCTAAGGGTCCTCCGAGCTCCAAGGCTTGGTTCTTTGTTCCTACCGCTAATCTCTCAAGACTAACCTAGTTTCTAAGCAAAGCACGCTTCAAGGGTGAGTTCATACCCCTCATTTTCATCTTTTCTAAACTTTTTGGGGGAGAATACAAGTTTATATACTATAAATGTTGTTTTGTCCAAGTTTATATGTGTTTAAATGTTATAAATGATGATTTACACAAGTTTATAAAACTAGTTGTTGTGTAAAAATGTTTTTGACATGAAATATGGTTAGATCTATACATTATAAACATTGTGATATATTAGGTTTGTGTAAAATTTTCCAAACTATAAATAAAGTGTGTAAAAATGCTAAACGTTATAAAAACGAAAACTAGAAGTTGTGTACAAATGACCTTGACATGAAATATGGTTAGATCTATGTATTATAAACATTATGGCATATCATGTTTGTGTAAAAGTTACAAAACTATAAATAAAGTGTGTAAAAATACTAGATCTTTAACATAAACGTCATGAAAACGAAAACTAGTAAAAACTACGTTTTTATAACCGGAAATATTATGTTCTAGCAAAAATGGTTATAACCAAGTTATTACACCATTTTTGTGGGAAATATCTTAAAAGATGATATTTATAATCATTTGAATAAGTTATTTCGTTATTATTCGTAAAAATATGAGTAACACGACGGAATACTAAAAATAGACTATTATTGGAATAGTTTATGAACACAAAGTTATTATGACATTTTGAACAAGACAAAATAATTATATAAAATTATATAATTATTATACATTACTATATTATCATGGGAAAAATGGTAATGGATAATTACAAGAGTTTTCATATACAAATTTTACGTAAACAAGTTGATTGAATACATACATTTTTGTAAGATGGATCTTCACAGTACTTTTAAAAAGTACCTACTATAAGTCCTGAATTTATAACCAGAGTCTCGGTAAGAGAGCGTGATATTTGAGTATAGATCTATACGGGCTTGACAACCCCGCACCTGAGCTGTTAGCTACAGCTAGACCGGCAGGTCTGAGGTGTCCAAATGTCTAACATTCCGACGCCTGAAGAACGTCGCAGCAGGCCAACTAGTCACAGTATGGTTATAGGGTGTCTCACAGGGGAAAATAATCAACTTTATATTTTTATAAATTGTTTACGTGGAAATATACATTTCTAAGGAATTTTACACTACATTTTAGTCTTTGGGATTTAAAGACTTGGACATTTTTATGAGAAAATATTGGATTTTCTTGGTTTTCAACACTATCGATTATAAACAAAGGACTTTTCTTACGCAAAATCTTATGAACTCACCAACTTAATTGTTGACACTTTTTCAACTACTTGTATTCTCAGGAAACTAAAAAGGTAAACCACAGGCTTGGTTGAAGGGACGTTACGACGTCATTTTGCATATTTTGTTACCATTTGTAATTGTAATCGAAACATGATACATTGAACTATGTAACCTTTACAATTATTTATGATGGTTGTGTTGCTTGGAATCACTATATTTCAACTTGTTATGATATTGTTCATGAAGTCATCCACCCTTGAACGTTTCCGCCAATACGGTTTGAGGGTGTGACACCAATTATATCAAATCTTTATGACATACTGATGTTTTTATACAGCTGTTGAGATGACGAATTATACCATTTAAAGTGTGTGTCAAACTATTTTCGGGGTTGTCCCGAGTGTGGTGGTTACACTGCCCGCTCTGAATGGGCCAACATCGGGTAAGCTCACCAGGCATTCCATTGCCTAACTCATTTTGATGTGTACTGAGGTTGGGAAGTGTAGAGGACTTTAGAAGAACTGGATGTTTAGAAGGTCACGGTTTGTGTGGTTTCCATTTAAGCTGTGTGATGGTATTTGAATTGTAACAACCTCGCTACTTTATAAATTAAAATGTTTTATCTAAAGTGGGACCAAACGATTTTTCTGTAATTTATACTCTGGACTATTTCTCAATAAATCTCATGTGTTTTAGAACGTTTTGGAACGGGAAATGACTATTTTGAAGATTATTGAAATTAAAGTTTTCACCGAATGATGATTTTTGAATAACGATGATAAACCATGGGTTAAAATGATGTTTTTATGAAAAGACTTAAGCGAGGGTGTTTCACAAAGGTCATAAGTCAACGCCGAGAGTCAGTAGGGGACATCGCGATACATAGCGGCGGAATCTCCATAGGCAGCATCGCTATCTATGAAATTTCCCAAAACTTTATTAAGCACTTAATCCATATAGACAGGGTCTACAACTTTTCACATCTCGTCCAATAGGCCAGAAACTCAATAAAAACCGAACTTTATTGACATGCATGTCAAATCTCACCCTTAGGTCCAAAAGTGTAACAATCTATGCTTGGATTCCTCGTGACCAATTCTCAACTCCAACCAGATCCTGTGCTTTCGATAGTAGGACAGCTCTGCTACTACCTACGACACATATCCATGTCCGTTCTGAGACCCATCCCAAAATGCCCAATTCCCCCCTCACTAATAATTCTAGGACATATGCTCTTACTAGCATATGCCAACACTTTTCCTAGACCGTTAGGAATCCCACCCCACCCTTCTACTCTACTATGACGGAACTTCCTCCGGTGATGACGAGTCATCTCACAAATGTACAGTCGTATACAGTGTATAATCAAATAGACAGTCGAATAAGAGATCATACCCTAAGATAACAACCAAACAAGGAACATGCAATAAGGCCAAATCAAGCATTCTAAAGCTATTTAGTTCCTCCTGCATACAACTTTCATGGCATTCGCTAAACAACTAAGCAATCCTAGCATACATTCCTAATAGCAAGCAACGGATAATCAAAACATCCAAGACATTCTATCTAACAGGAAATCTAGCATACATGCATCTTAAATTTTTCCTAGACCGCTAGGAATCCCACCCCACTCTGCTACTCTAAATAAGACAGAACTTCTACCAGTGATGACGAGTCGTCTCGTAAATGCACGGTTGTATAAAGTGTAGAATCAAATAGACATTCGAATAAGGTATCCTACCCTAAGATAACAACCAAACAAGGAACATGCAATAAGGACAAATCGAGCATTCTAAGGCTATATAGTTCCTACTGCATGCAACCTTTATGGCATTCACGAAGCAATTTATCAACACTTGACGCATTAGACCAACCTTTTTGCTTATATATTTCGACCTTCTTCACAATGTATGTATATATCCAATATTTATATTATGAATATTATTAAGAATGGTAGTCATATATATCTCTCAATTACATACCATTGAAATTTATCATAAAAATCTCTCGTTGGTTCTCACAGTAGACGTATATCCACTTGTTCTCGAGTGAACCACTTTACATCCTTGTGTCTCTCATTTTTTATCGTCATATTTCTCATTATTCTAGATAGACGTGTGTGTTGGTCGTTTTATCGAAGTGTTTAGTCGTGTTTGTTGTGTACGTTGTAAAAGTCGGCCTAGGCGCTAGGCGGGCGGGTTCCGCCTACGATTAGTGGTAGGCGGTAAAGCTAGGCGGATTTGGTCAACGGCGGTCAAAATCGGGTTTAGGCGGGCCTAGGCGGGTCTGGGCGGCAAAATTTTCAATTTTTCAAATTTCAAAATTTCAAAATTTTTAAAAAATTTCAAATTTTAAAAATTTTCAAAAATTATCAAATTCTCAAAAAAATCAAATTTTTAAATTTTTAAAATTTAAATTTAGAAAATATCATTAATTATTATAATCGGTGGCTAAGTTACAATTATCGATGATTAAAATGATAAAAAAATGTCATTAATGAGTCTAAACATTATGATGTTTGATGACTTGCATATTTAAACACTTTGATTTGCAAATTTTTATACTTATTTATTCATTTTTTAGGGATATAGGTAATATCTAAATTTGAAAAAATAAATTTTGTTTCAATTAATACTCCACGCCTAGGTGCCGACTAGTCCTCGCCTAGACCGACTAGTCCTAGGCCCTAGTCGACCGCCCGCCTACCGCCTAGCGACTTCTACAACCTTTCCTAATAAACCGGGTATTGGGGCTATCGGTCTAGGACCCTCTGATACCCCCAACAAATATAACTGGCAAATACAGATACCTTTCATTGGTTTGAGTCTATTCAGCCCATCTTACCACACCCAATGGTTAATGGATAGCATATGTCTTTAGACGATTGAGGTGTTGGCGAATGGTTTATGGATACCAAAGCAATGGATCAAGTTCTTACACTGCAGGTATACTTGACAATATTATTGATAATCATGACTTTCACTTTGTTTTAGTTGGTGACGGGTCCTAAATTCTTGGTGCGACAACTAGACATACTTACTTCCTAGTAAACAACCATTATCACTCAGTCTACCTCAAAAAGTCCTTATCTTCGCATCTATTATAAAAAAAATATCAAATATGTTGAAAATTTACTCGGAAAAATATTAGTTTGGAGAGTTTAGTCCTCAAAACGACATGGTGTTTTCTCTCGATCCAATGCGGAAGCTGAGTACCAAGGGGTGACAAAAACTATTGCTAAGACATGTTGCACCTATAACCTTCTCCGAGAAATTACCTGCCTCATCACTAAGACCACAATTTTATATTGTGACAACATCAACATAGTATATGTATCAACAAATTTGGTTCAACATCAGCGAACCTAACACATGTAGATCAACAAGTCTGGGTTGCTCGTATACCCTTGAGTTCTCAATGTGCTGACATGTTCACAAGGGACATAGCTACTTCGATATATTATGGTTCTACATCTAGTTTGAACAATCGTAAGCCTACTTCCCATAAAACGGATGGGTAATGTTAGTGTTTAGTTAGCCACAATTTAGCATGTGTTGTATTGTCAGCCAATGGCTTTGTATGTCTGTATATATTCTTATATTGTATCATTCAAAGGCAATTGAGAATCATCTAATCATGATAGGAATAAAGCAAACATATTTGCATATTCTTCTCCATTTTCATGCACAAGTAAAACAAAACGAAAAAAAAAAAAAGAAGAGAAACAAGTATGAGTAACTAAGTATAAAAATATATACGTACATAGGCAAACATCTTAACTAACCACTCATTTAAATAGCAAAAATTGGAAAGTTGAAGAAGTTTTCGACAATATAATTCACAAAATATGTTCTATCAAGAATCACATTATTTTGATAACATCTACATAGATAGATAATAAAACGCGTGAACTGGGTCAACATCATATGACCAGAGTTTTCAAACTGTGAAAAGTTACAAAAAACGTAAGAAACCGACACAAATATCCTAACGGGCCCAATGTAATGGTTTATGGCCCAGTTATCCTTCAATTAGGTGCTGGAATTTATTTTTATTTTATTTTTCAGCATTTAATTATTTTGTTTATTTATGTTATTTAAATAAGTAGCATGAAATAAATGAATTCTTTCAACCATATGTCATCTTAGGCAACGATTTCAATTACTTAAAGTTACTTTTAAATTTGGTTCTTTGTAAAAATAATCCGTTTTATGTCAGACATGTTTGTAAGTTGTAACTTTGGAAATATGTGGACAATAATATCATTTTTAATTTAAAGCACGTGTTATACACATTTGTTGATTTCTGTTGTGTGTCAGTTTTTCTAAATGCTTTTTATTGTAAACGTGAGATTACTTCATTTGTACGAGTTCCATTATCTGTTAAAAAATTATTTTTAATGTTGACTTTTATAGCGTGGCGGTGTCTATTGTAGTTAAGTATAAAATTGTACAAAGGGGGAATATTGGCATAATGGCATGATAGTGTTTGGAGTGTTCCACACCACAACCAAAAGTATTGCTAATTAACAATTTATACATGAACTAAAAAAAAGAAAAAACAAAATCAGATATTGGAATGCTACATATCTTACAAAATGATTAACCGATTTACATAAGCGGAATGTTCAATTAGTAACAAAAAATATTTCGATAAAGGGATAAAAGAAATAATGGATACCGTGTATTTTAATATACGTGAGTACATAAATGTAATAGCCTTTTTATAACAACAAAATTAAGTTAAGCTAATAAGGTAATGGAATAAAAGAAACATAACACAGAAGAAATGGCAAGGAATTTATATCAACCCAATTAACTTTTAACTTAGACTTTTAAATTAAAAGTCCAAAAATACAAATGAGAAACAATCTTGTCAACATATCACATTTCCTCGGCTTATGCATTCCATACTGTGTTTTATTATGGACGCTCCAAAGCACCAAAATTGTAATGAACATTTTCAAAGTTAGACCTAAGAGGTTCATAATCCAGTCACGTTGTGTTACATCAACAACTTATAAAACCTTATATTTTATACATATTTTCTTACTATGCATAAATATTTTAGATGTTTATAAATAAGTCTCGCATAATGATTTATTTATGTAAAATTTTTTTATATCAGTAGTTTTCAAACCCAAAAAATGTTACAAAATAGGCAATAAACTTTGTTTTTATGATCACATGTTATACTAGGTATAACAGTTCATATTTCAACTTTGCAATTTTGATCTAGTTATAAATTTTGTTGCAAATTTGGTCAAAACTTTAGATTTTGTTATGGGTATCGTCTAAACATTTCTTCGAACAAATTCTACCAAATTTTTTTTTTTTACAAATTCGTTTTGTGCAACTTTTTCAAGACCTTTTTGCAACTTTTTTTCACATTTGACAACTTTCTAAAGACTTTTTATAATATTTTTTAAAGTTTGTTCAGCTTCTTTAATAAAACTTATTTTACAACTTTTTCTAAATAGTTTTTACATTTTCATAAAACCGTTTTTTACAATTTGTTACATACATTTTGCATAAACTTTTTTAAATGAGTATTTTTAAGCTAAAAAAAGCATAAATGTCTTCATTTATACTTTTTTATAGTCATTTTTTATAAATTTTTTTTTAAAAAGATATGTAAAAATGGTATAAACGAAATTATTTATACTATCTTATTGTGTTTAGAAATATTTTTCTTTAAAAGAGTTATAAAAAGGTAAGTAAGAAATTATAAAAAATATTGTATGAAAGTGTAAAAAAATTCAAAAAATGGTAAGTCTGGTTTTAAAGTGTTGTGAAAAAACTTTAGAAAAAATTATTTATTCTTGATGCTTCAAACAAAATCACATCAAGAATAAAAAACATAAGAAAATTAAACAAATCATCAAAAAATAGACAGAAAATGTTTATTCAACTTTATGTAACTAACTTATTCTACAATGGGGTGTAACAAGTATACCTTTATCATGTCAAGAAGAATTGCAAGAACTCAAACTAGATTTCCTTTATCAAGATCGTACCTCTTGACTTCAAACAAGCAAGATTTTCAAATGTCCTCGTCTTATGCTCCAAGCAAAATGTCAAACCACCCTTGGAAGAGTGTCTTTAGGTCTCCAAAAGAGAGGAAACAAGAGAAGCAAGATTTAGGGTTTTTGGACTAAGGGGCCTCCTTTAATCTTGCATACCTTATATAAGGCACAAATCCTAAGAGTCATTCTTAGTCTCCAAGTTTGCTCAATTAGTGAAAACATACCATAATTCAAACTTCATGTATTTATTACATAAAATCCCTTCTCCATTATTTATATTTAACTTATTTATTAATAAATAACAAATCAGTCCCTCTATTTATTTATTCTTGCTTTTCAGTTTCAGCCAAGTGTATAACCCAATAGGCACATGCATTTATTAATTGTGTCACTACCTTGTTGTTTTGGTAGGCATGTCTATAAGAGTCTCCCACTTGCACAAGTCACAACAACTATATAGTTAAACTAAAAAAATACATGTGTTATGTCTTTCATGACAAGTAATAAGATCTAAACCCAAGGTATGATTCGGTTCAAGGAAAGCGATCAAACATCATTTTTTCTAGATATCTATATAAATGTGAGACATGAAAATCTTGTCAAACTCAAACATTCAAGATTTGGTTTCTCGATAAATATTTGTGGTGGCTTTAAAGCAAACTACATAATTGATCCATTATCAATGATAGTTTGAGTACGACCATACTTATAATGTCTCAAATTTAACAACCAAATGTTTTTATTTTTAAAATAGAGTTTAGATATCAAAAACCATCTCAAACGTCAAAGAAACCATTTAACGCATCGTAAAACTCATTTGTTCAAAATCAAGTAACAACATTCCAAAACCCTAGTATAATCATCATGTTATTAGAAACCATCTTTCGTAATAGCTTTTAACCCTATAAGAGCATCATTTTCTATATCTTCTTTAAGCTACATAAGAACATTATCTTTTTCTTAACTTCTTTAAGCCTAATAAGTACATCATCTTCTTAAACCCTATCAAAGCATCATCTTCTCTATATTCTTTAATCCCAATAAAACAACATCTTCTTCATATTCTAAGCTTGGTAAAGGCATCATCTTATTTATATTCCTTAATCCCAAGAAAGCATCATATTCTTTACCTTCGTTAAGATGAATAAGGGTGTCATAGTCCTCATCTCTTTAAGCCTAATAAAGACATCATTTTTTTATCTTCTTCAAGATCAATAAAAGCATCAATGTCTTAACGTATTAGAGCTCATATTTGAGTTCATTAAGAGAATCAACATATTATCTTCTATAACTCATCAAGAGCATTTACAACAACCACACATTTACTCATCATGAGTATAAATAATCATCCCCACATATAAACTCATCAAGATTATTTAGCATATTTTCACATATATATACTCATGAAGAGTATTTAGCATAATCTCACATATATACTCATCAATATTGTTAAGCAAGAGCACGCACACACAAACACACACACCCACACACACACCCACACACCCACACATACACACACACACACACACACACATATATATATATATATATATATATATATATATATATATATATATATATATATATATATATATATATACATATACATATATAGGGCTAGGTTATAATAAGAATGACAATTATTGTGTTACCTTGTAACCAAATCCTGACCATCAGATTTCATTCTCGTAACAATGAAAAAAACACATTCTTAACAGAATAAGTTTTTGACATAATGAGTTCTTACCATTCTTAAAAGAATGAACTAAATTTTGTACATTCTTAAAAGAATGTGTTTTAAATGAGTGGTCCAGATTGAGTTTCAAGGTTACACAATACTTGTATGAATATATTTGATCCTAGCCCTACATATATATATATATATATATATATATATATATATATATATATATATATATATATATATATATATATATATATATATATATATATATATATATATATATATATATATATATATATATATATATATATATATATATATATATATATATATATATATATATATATATATATACTCATCAGAAGTGTTTTATTATATCTTGCTGCATATGTTTCTAAGTTTTATCATGAGTAATTTTAGTCTAATCATAGAACTTCAAATCAATTTTATGAAAATATGACATAGACATATTTATAAACATTACTATGAAATTATATGCACAACGTCTATCTTACAATTTAAACTAACAAGGAGGTTACTTACATTGTCCAATTTGTGAAGTTGTCGTCAACTTTCCTTTGGTGTGTCTTTTTTCCCCACGATGAAGGTGTTTTCATATTGCAAACATTATCCGTTTATTCCTTCATAAAGAAATACATATGATACACATTGAAAACGTATTCCCTTCTATTTGATACTTCTATTTTACGTTTCATTACATTTCAACTATTTGATCCCACTATTACATAATATGATTTTTATCATGTGTTCTAATACTTTCTACTTACATTTATATTTCAATTAAGAAGTACACGACTTCCAATTTCATCATTTTCATATAATATAACTAACACATATGAATTTTACAAATTTGAATATTCCAATTTAGAATCTGATTCTTAATTATGATCCATATCTCAATGCTTACCTCAAGAGTCCATAATACATGAATTTATTAGTTCGTAACTATCAAATAACAATCCATGTTATAAATGAAACAAAGAGTTTTGTGTTGGAAATGGTGTGAAAAAATAAGCAAATTACCATATTACTGATTATGTGTGGGATTATAGGCTTACACATTAAAATTCAGAAAATATGGTGAATTAATAATAAATACTTATTTGATAATTCATTTATTATCAACTAAAATAAATAAAGAAGAAATACGTATTTTTATTAATTTATTAGATCAAAAAATCAATTAAAGTTTTCAATTAATATGCGTTTTATTACTTCCATTTTTAGTTGGTAAGATTGCGTTATTTGTTGGGCATTATAAGGATTTGGAAGCCTTGTCCAAACAATGAATATTTTTAAGGATGTGATTAGGGAAATTATAATAATAAGAAACAATTAACCAAAACCATAATTCCTTGACACCATACTAGAAATTGGCCTCTTTACCTATTCCATTTGATTTTGACAACAAATACTAACAAGGAAAAGTGATAAGTCTTTGATCATGTTGAAGGTCTAGTAGCAACTTAGATTGATTTGTTGGGATACAAGAGAGATACAATCTTCTTTGATGGTGATATTGAATGATTCATGGGTATGGCTACTTAAAATCATATGCTTGATTTCTTGTTGATAATATTTGTCTAACTGGATCAATTTTTTGGGGTTAAAATATTTTAAAAAAAATATTTTCGCTGCAATATTGATTTTCTTTTGTTACTTTAGATTACACCAAACCCTAACAATGATATTAGATCCACTTTTAGAAAATTTTATCACATTTCTAGTGTATCTTTATTGTTGTTCTTTATGCTCTTTACAAACGTGAAAAACAATAAACATACATCTCTTGTTAAATTTTTATTTTGATAGTTTAATTGTTTGTAAAGAATTTTATTTTAGAAATTATATATGTGTTATATATTTAAATACATAATATAAGAAAGAACCATTATAGTTTTCGTTAGGAGGAATGGGTTGCTTTTGCCCAATTAGATATGGTTGTGTTTTTAGTTATTCATAGTTTTTCTTATAAAAAATGTAACTATTTGGTTTATGTTTGGCAAAAGTGTTTTTAATTTTTGGATTGAAATATTGTAAGTTTGGTTTTATAGATAATTTGTAAAGTGTAAAACATCTTGAGACACAACAAAACCCTAAAATGATTAGACCAAGAAAATGGACAATAGAAGCCTTCACACTCAACAAAATCCAATTGTTACCCTCGGCCCAATGCCTTGGACTAACATTCCCTTAGGCCTGCTGCTAAATAGGGCCATGATGTTAGGCTTTGGACCACCAACTTAGATGGTAGATCAAAATGGTGGAGACACACCATTATTGGTCTGGCCGAGTCGGTGAGCTGTGATGGTGGGTGGCGTTAGGAGCATAACAGTGGAGATCCTTCCTCTTGTTGGTGGTGGTTATGCCCTTCTTCATGACCTGACCTATTTTGATTGCGAAATTTATTATTATTGCAGCTCTGGTTTTTATATTCATTTTGGTTGAAATGGTTTCGTTTGCTTATTTAATTAATTATTTCTTGATGGCTCAAGAAATAATTGTTTGGGATTAGGCTCAAGCAACACATTTATTATTATTATGTTTTGAATGCATGGTTGTTGCTTATATATTCTTAATCTTTTTTTCATGAAACAAATTAAAATGGAGTTTTTTTTATTAAAGACATTTTATGTAAAAGTAACACTAAAATTAAAGATGCTAAAATTGTTTCAAAATTAAAAGAGTGTTGATAAATATATTGTATGCCACCCAAGGTGAAATTCTTTCCATCCAAGAGTTCATAAAAACTTTTGGTACATGTTATCTCCTATTCAGACCTAAGCCATATGCCACCCAATGTGAAGTTCTCTGTCCTGGTTAGACCTAAGTGAGAAGTTTACATGTTTTAGTTTAGATTATTTAACTATCAGCCTAGTCAGAATTAAGGACAAATAAAGGATGGGACTAAAATGTGTCATGAATAGTTGATCAACAGAACATGACAATAAGACCTTGATGTGGACCTTAGCCTACATATAATTAAGTTTTTGAAAAAAGGTGATTAATTCATAAAGGGTTATATATTAATAATATTACAATTAAACATTTTTCCTTTTATAGATGCCTACTATAAACATTGTTTCAGTTTGTTTTCTACTTGAGAACATTAAGCTAAAGAACGAGAATTTCCTAGAGTGATATCATACCTAAAGCAAGTACTTGAGTACAAGAACAAGTTGCACCTTCTCATTAAATTACTTCCTAATCCACAACCTAAAAAAGTTCCTATTCATTAACATATTTACTGACATGAGAAGTTTGATGAACAACATGAGATTGCTTCTTTCATGGTTTTCTATATGATTTAGGAACTCAAAAAGGATTTGCATGGCTATGAGCCTTACTCATCATTTAGTAGTTGAATGAAAAGTTCCATATGTAGTTTAAAAAGGAGTTTATCGAATCGATGGGGCAACTCCAAACTGGAGCTACATCAAATGCATGCTCTAAAACATGAGGTTCTTACCAAAAGTGAGAATACGCCACATTCGAGGGAAGATAGAAAGCAAGTTGCAAATCAACCTAAGAAAATGAAAGCTAATCTAGAAAAAGATGCCAAATATTTTCACTATGAAGAGATCGGTCATTCGAAGACAAATCGTTCCAAATAACTTCTTGAGTTGAGGGACAACAACATTGGATCGTCTATTGAATCTATTATATAGTTTCCACTATATGTGATAGAAATGTAAGATTTTTTTCTCGAGTCTCATGAGCTTTCGACACAAGTTTTGGTACTCACATTTGTAACAATGTACATGGGTTTGGAAGAAGCAGAAAGTTAAAGAGAAGCGATTTGGACTTCTTTATTAGCATCAAGACATAAGCATATGTTGAAGTCGTTAGAAGCTATATGCTAAATTTGAGAAATGGTCTCATTATTATATTGGATGAGTGTCATTATGATCCTACCATTAGTGTAGTAAGTGTTTTCAATTTCCATTTAAAGACATACGGTTACAAACATATGTTTAGTGATTATAGGTCTATAAAAACAATTTTCATGTTAATTCTATTCTACAAAATTGTATTTACGAGCTGTATATACATGTTTAAGTCTCAAGTGGTAGGGTGGTATATACACTGCATGCTGTCAGATCTACTTCGGATTTAAATCATTCATATTGGTGACATTATGGTATTGGTCATTTCAATAAGAAGGATATAGAAAAAGTCCAATTGTTAGGAATTTTTTAATCGAGTGTCTTACGTCATTTGATTTGTGTGAATCTTGTTTCTATAGGAAGCTGACTAAGCCACCTTCTTCGGTATCACAAAGAAAGATAAACACCTGCAAGGACTCATACATGCTAATGTATTTGGGGATTTTAGGAATGCCAATATAGATGCATTCACCTACTTCATTACCTTTATTAATGAACACAATTGATAGGGTATGTCTACCTTATTAGGCATAAGTATCATGCTATTGAATATTCATGGCCTTTTAGTATGAAGTGGAGAATTAACTTGTAAAGACAACTAAAGCAATACGATTTGACATGGTGGTGAACAGATGAGTTAAATGTTTTGGATCATCTAATGAATCGTGGGATTTTCTCATAGTTAACTCCACATGGTACACCACAAACTAACGTGGTACCCAAGTGGAGAAATCGTATGTTACTAGATACGGTACAATTAACAATGAGTCTAACAACTATTCTATTTTATTTTTAGGGATAAACTTCAGATTCTATTGAATACATATTTAATATGGTTCCAACGAAGATGGTGAACACGACTCCATATGAGACATGGAATGCACAAGCACTAAAATTTTCTTACTTGAAACTCTAAGGTTGTGAGGTTCATATATGATGTGAAACCTCTAGCAAGCTCGAATCTCATACCAAAAAGTACATTTTAGTGGGGTAACCAAATGAAATAATGAGATAATAATTCTAGAATCCCACTAAGAAGAAAATGTTTGTTGCTAGAAGCATTGAGTTCTTGGAGATAAATCACATGCTACATAAGTGAGTGGCGGATTGTAGCACTTTAAGAATTTCAAGAACCAGAAAATGTAGCACTTTTGAACAACATTTCAAATCAATACAATCAGTTGTGTGGTTTTTATGTGAGCACAAAGCATTCGCATCTGGTAGAACATCTCAACAACCAGTGAGATATGAAATTTATCATGATTGACGAAGAAGTACGTGATCACTATGAACCTGCTACCTACTATGAAGCTACGTCGGATGTAGAAATTGATGAGAAGCTTAGATACATGAATGCTTAGATGTCTTCCATCAATGACACTGACTCTCGTAACTTGGTTGACCTTCTACCTCGTAGCAATGCTATTGGGTGTAAGTGGGTCTTCAAGAAGAATATGAATATAGATGGAAATTTACACGATTTTAAAGCCTAGATTTTTGTGAAGGTCTATATGTAAAATCATGGTATAGACTATAGTAAAACTTCCTTGTTCACAAAAAATTATTAGCCAATTTTCCCCACGGCACATTTTCAATCATTAATTATTGCCCTTAATCATTCATGTCATTTTTAAACGAATGAAGATGTTGAGAAATATAATAATACATTGAATTACTCTATTCATTCTTATTGTGTTATTTATACGTGAATAATAATTAGTTCGTTGTTATAAATATGAAATAATAGTCTATATAGTACATTAAAAGATGATTTGAAAATATTATCATTATCTTAAACCATCTAATAAAAAATAAATTTACTAATGTTAGAAGTTGAACATTTATAGTAATTATATTATTAAATGCAAACCACAAAATAAAATTTAAATTTATATAGTTTAAAATAAACATTTATCTTGAACTACATGATCTCAATGACATCAACCCGCATGTTTCATGCGAATTGATTCTGTATAATTTTTTATTTTATATTACTTTTAACTATGGTTATAGTTAAATAATTAAAAAATTTACAACTTTGATCATTTTTAATTATGGATCACGTTATATTTTAAAATACAAACTACTATTTTCAACTTAACATAGTTTTTTATATAACTTATAGATAATTTTTGATTTTATGTTATTCTTTGATAATAACTAGTGGGGTCTCGTGCTAGGCACGGGTTCGGATAAACCGAGTATTCTTACATGTCAGATATAAATATAAAGGGTAAAAATGTGAAAGATGGATCAAGAAACATATACCGTTTTGAACATAACAGAGTAATGATTATTCACACACATTCCTTCAGGAAATATAAGAAGATGATTGTTATCAGCCCCTTCAACATGTTTCATTAACCTGAAATTGTGAACACCATTTTAGTAAGTTTATTATAAATAAAAGGGCTAAAATCTAAATGCAAGAAATATCAGCATACTTTCACTTATTTGTGTATTATAGTTTCCTACTTCCACCTATTTCTATTACAACATTCTACTTTCATTCTTTTTCTTATTAAGCTATTTCCTTTTAAAAAATGTACCTGATTACAACATTGTACTTTTATTTTATTTTTCTTATTATGACATTGTACTTTGAAAAATCTACCCAATTATAGCAATGAAAATCATTCTGAATTTGGATGACATTGCTATAATTGGGTAGATTTTATAAGTAGAATGTTGTATTATAAAGAAGTGAAAGTAGGTTGCTATGATAAAAAAATTAATAAAAGTAGGTTGCTATTGTACATACTTTCTTGCTACAATTTCACGATCTTTTGCTTCTGAACGATTGAACTATATACACCCCATACTTTCCAAGATAGTGCTTTGAAGAAGTCCTACACATAAAGACACATTAAACATGCTTCCTTTATTGCTTCTTTCTCTTCTTTCAGTTGAAATTTTAGTCGGTAAGGTTAAATTTGTCATTACTCAAAGTACGGATTAAATGCAAGAAAAACCAATGAACATACCAACCCATCCGGGGTTTTTCTACATGATTACAGCAAATGCAGTCATCTGCTCTAAAATAATGAAATCGATTATTGATGCATGATTGGCCACAAAAACCTGTTTAACCACCAAAGTTTAAGCATAAAATGATAAATTACACTTTTTGTCCCCAAAAATAAAATTTAGAGTCGGTTATATGTTTGGTCCCTGAGTATAGTTGTTCTTTTTCAATTTTGGTCCTAAAAAGTTCTCTTGCGATTTTGGTCATAATTTGAAGTTTTTGTAACGTTTTTGGCACTGGTTTCAAGTATAAATATAATGACTATATTCTTGGACCAAAATCGCAAAAATAAACTATAACCAAGGACCAAATATACACATGTTACTCGAAATAGAGACAAACAACATTACAAAAACCTCAAATAAGGACCAAATTTGCAAAAGGAAACTTTTTGGGATCAAAATTGGAAGAACAACTATACTCAGGGACCAAAATGCAATTAGCTCTAAAATTTATTATCAATAAGTAATAAAAAAAAATACATGTTTGGGTCTTGCGCATAGTCTAGGGCCATTGTAGTTAACTACCCCGGTCCATGATTAAAATGAGATTTTACCCCCCACAATCATCACCAGCTATCAATGAATTAATGCTAACATGCAACAATGCTAGATGTCCATCTATATGCCCCTACATTATAATAATCACAATGTGTGACATATCTTAAATCTAATTTTTAGTTCTTTAAAAACTGATAATATACTGGAAGTCTAAAATGTACAGAACATTGAGTAAATTAATTTAAAATATGAAGTGGTAATTACTGGAGCAAATATGATTCTGAATCTCTATCCACCAATACAAATCTCTTCTGTTCAACAAACTTTGGCACAACATAATGAGTAAATAGAAGTAACGTTCAAGGGTACTTTCGGTAATAAGTAAATATAAACGTTCTAACCTTTTCTAATGTGACTTATAGTGTTTTCATGGGCTAAAAGACAAGCATCAGGATTCGTCTTCTGGACAGTGGAAAGGCCTGAAAAAATAAGAAATTCAGCATTAAAGGCAATATAACCTAAAAGTTATAATTCTCATAGAATAATTTAGATTTTTTACTTTCTAATTTTCTTACCTTCAACATGATCACGTACTATTTATGCAAGCTGGTTGTTAAGTGTTAGCATCCAAATAGCATAAAACTTACCAAAATAAAGAAAATAAAAGATGAAAGAAACTTATACTTTTTACCTAGAAGAGCAACGTACTTACATTTCTTTAGTAATGACAGAAACTTTTACCTAAAATTGCAATGTATCTATATTTTTACC
Source organism: Cichorium intybus (assembly GCA_023525715.1). Taxonomy (NCBI): domain Eukaryota; kingdom Viridiplantae; phylum Streptophyta; class Magnoliopsida; order Asterales; family Asteraceae; genus Cichorium; species Cichorium intybus. The sequence goes on from JAKNSD010000147.1 coordinate 267,353, forward strand.
CATAATAGCAACGTCTTATCACTACCAATATGAGCAATATACTTTATCGGTTATAGATTGCTATTATTGGGAAAGAAATGTAAGTATGTTGCTATAGTGGGTAAGGAATTGTAAGTACGTTGGCAAAGAAATGTAAGTATGTTGCTATAGTGGGTAAGGAATTGTAAGTATGTTGCTATTATGTTTAAAGAAATGTAAGTATATTGCTATTGTGGTTATATATTGCTACTTCCCGTAAAAATGCAAATATGTTGGTATTATGGTAAAAGAACATAAGTACATCGCCTATATTGCTAAAAATAGTAAAAGTACATTGCTATTTCATGTAACCTGCCCTATATAGAAACATAAAGCTTCATTTTTAATAAAAAAACAACAAAGCTTACCAGAAGTACCAATTGAAATCATCATAGTTTCTCCATGAAGAATAAGGAGCTTTCCCACTTTCATTGTTATCAGCTTCCTACAAAGATCAAAACTTTTCACATACAAAACTAAAATTTTGAAATGGAGAAGGGCAAAATTGTAAATACACAAAACATGCCGCAGCAGTAACATCATATAAAGGGCATATGACTTGTAAGAATGATGTACACAGATCCATGAAAAGACCTCATTATCTACAACTAAACGTACAATAACTTGTTTGAAATACAGATTACGCTTAACTATAATGCATATGACCTTCCATTCTAAATCAGAAAGTTAAATCTTATATGCCCAAATATACAAACACATAAAATCTATCTAGGCCGTGTTTGTTACACTGGACAAATGTCAGTAAAATAAAATTTTCTGATTTTTTATCCCACTAAAATCAGTACATATTCTTCTGCATAACAAACAGAGCTTTTTAATACCTCCAAATTCACCAATAATCCCCCAAAGAAGACGAGATTTCAGGTGCATAAAAAGAAACCCTCCATCTTTTGTTTGAAAGCGTATTACTTTCAGAGAACTCCTGTGAGGCATAGAATTTATCGAGAATCGATTTGAGTGCTTGGCGTACGGGACTCACAATATCTTTGATGTTCGCTTCATCTTTGTTACCCGTAATTACAAAAAGGTTAATTATCCTGTTTCCTAAAGTTGCAATTTCTGTACGAATTGATTTCAAATTGAGGCCGTCGAGGGCTTCTTTCAAATCGGAAAGAACTTCATGTTTGAACTCGCAGCATAAAGATGCTTTTATGGAATATGAAGGTCCATTGACGCCGGCGGTGTCGTCTTGTTGCTCAAATTTTACTTCGTCGATGTCCATTGGTATCAGAACGCCTAGTGGAGCGGCGATGCAAGATGAATTGGGGAGGATGGATGAGAGTGGAGAGGAAGGAAGCGGTGATCGATGGTCTGAATTGCAAAAGCGGTGGTGTAGAAGACGCAAAATTGACGATGCAAGATGAATTGGGGAGGATGGATGAGAGTGGAGAGGAAGGAAGCGATGGTCGATGGTCTCAATTGCAAAAGCGGTGTAGAAGACGCAAATCGAGGAAGATGGATCCGCAACCCACAAGAAAGTCCGCCCCAAAATGGATCCATGATCCGATGGAGGATCCAAATGACACAAACCCCAAAAAAATCACGGGAATTGATTATATAGATAAATATTGTTAATTATAACTTATAGATAATTTTTTATTCTATGTTATTCTTTGATAATAACAGTGTTAATTATGCTAAAAACTATATTTTCTTTGTAATATGTTTATTTATTTAAAAATACCCTTAACACATTTTTGTTGTTTATTTGAAGTTATACACCATATTTAAATTAACAAACTATGTACATTATATTGATATTTGAAGGCCTCCAACATGTAGCTTAGTTGGTAAGGCATGGTGGAGAATTGGTCCATAACAGATAGGTCGGGGGTTCTATGCCCCTCTCATGATTCTCAGCCGCTGAGTGAGTCATAATATACCCCTTAACGAGTACCCTTGGAGGCTAGGTTCGATAGGGCCGGTTGGGGCTACCGACATCAACCGTTTGGTCTATATTGATAATTGAAGAGTTAGTAATAAAATTAAATTAATAAATAAAATTTTATTGGAAAAGTTAAATTAACATGATTAAAAATAAATATTTAGTTTTTAGCACACGAGAAATAAAGTCCTTGTTATAACACATCTGTTTTTCAAATAATACAACCTGTTACATATTAAGAACTAGGCATATTCCCGCACGTTGCGAATAAGTAAACTTATAATGACAAAATATGACAGATCAAATATGAACATAAACACTTGAAATCTAAAAAATATATGTAAAACTAAATATAAATTGATAATGTCATATGTATCAATAATAATTTATCATCCAAAATTCAAACAAAAAACATAATAATGCTTTCTAAGTCAATTACTATGGACGGGTCAACATTAAAAATATAAGAAAATACATTAAAATGATTATCTCAAAAATAAAAATAAAAATAAAATATAGTAATAATAACATATATGTTATCTATGAGAAACATATTGTTGATGATCATTTTTTGTGAGACTCGTAAGTGTAATAATATCATTTAATAATTTCATGAGGTACGCTTCGAATCGACAAATAATTACTACTTAGGAGGTGAAATGTTGTATTGTTAAAATAATACTTCAATCAAATTAACGTATATAATATTTCATTTTTTTTGAATAAAAAATTATTTAATTGATAAATATTTAATAGAATTTATGAATATATTTATATTACACTTATTATTAGAAAAAATTTCTACTTTCTGTTTAGAATAAATAAATAGGAACGTTCAAAGTATATTTGTGTGTTCATAAATCATCTTTTTCCTCCATCTTATTCTCCAAATTCAAACGACCTAATCTACTTATGTGAACTATATATACATTTATATTAACCAATACGTCATAAGTAACAATTAAATATCATAAGTTAAAATTTTTTAAATTCTAACAACATAATCTAGTTATGTGAACTCTATATACATTTATACTAACCAAGACGTCATAAGTAACCATTAAATACCATAAATTCAAATTTTTTGGGTTGTAGTGTAACACCGTGTTTGCCTTAGTGTATATATAAAAATATACATAATTTATGCATGATGAGGTGAAGATGTGGTGGTTTTGGTGGAAAAAGGGACCAAAATGTAAGAAAATTTGTTAGAGGGGCCATTTTTGCCAAAATAGAGAAAGTATGGTGCAAGGCTGATTTAACCTAAGACTTTAATGGAAAAATAAGTCAAATGTTGGGTAGAACTCAAAAATGTATGAGTTTCCCTTTTTTGTAGAAAGTCTTGTGAAATAAGGGGAACTAGATGAACCAAAATTGCCAATAGCTAAAAGTTGATGTTTTAAGCTGGGATTTCTTTATTCCAGCAACATTTCACGATTTTGAAGAGCTAAAGGCAGGAGCATGTCGATTTCACAAGTAAGAAGAAGGTTCTAACTACATCTTGGAAGAATTCCTCACAGAATTGAAGTTTCTAGTGTTCTAAGGTAAGAACTCCTCATGTTTTGGCTTGTAAACCCGATTTTGAGTGATGGGAAGGGGTGTAGTTCGAGTTTCTGAAGTTGGGGAGGTCCTTACCTATGATCCAAACCTAATAATTTGTGTGTTTATGCTTCATGGAACTCATTTCCAACCTAATTATGCCATAGAAACATGGTTATTAGAAGTTTGATTCTATGAACCCTAGAAATTGGGGGTTTTCTTAAATCTATGAAATTGATGGATCATAATTGATGTTTTGGAGGAAAGGAATCATTCCTAGTGGTTCTTTAATGATTCCAATCAATTTCCACAAGAAATTCGAAGACTCGATTGAATTTTTGAGGTGGATCTTTTAATTTTTGGAATTTTGCTATGTTTCTGTCCTGTTTTAGAAAAATCATATAAAATTGTAGAAAAACCGTTTAGGGCTGATTCCAGTGGCCTTAGAATGGTATGAATGTCTAGTTTATTTAGCTTTTGTACCTTGTAAACGAATTCCATGTTCAAGATAGGTAAAAATCATATTTTCTATGATGCTGTCGAGCTGATTCATGACAGCACATTGTTGCTGTATTGCAAAATTCATAGTAAATAATAGAAAAATCAAAAAATATGAGGTCAGAGGAATTAGAAGTTTATGAATGTCTAGTTTGTTTTTATTTTGTAAATCAGAAGGTGATTCTAGGTAAAAAGGGGGTTAAAATACGTTTGAATAGGGGGCTATACAAAAATTTTGTATCTTTTAAATGGCTTAACCTTTTAAGCCAAGCCCTTGGGGATTTGTGAGGATGATTGTGAGTAACTCTATGATGTTTTACCCCAGCTATTACATTAGGAAGGAGTCTAATGCGAGAAGCTCGGGTATATTACGTCCGGATTCCACCACTAGGTGAGTACTCTCTAGTACTTGAGTAGAGTTACACTTTGTTGTATGTAGATTATATATATATATATATATATATATATATATATATATATATATATATATATATATATATATATATATATATATATATATGTTATGATGTTACTGTGGTAGTTGAGAAGTGGAGTGGTATTTTATTATGTGGATGACAATATATGAGTTGAGTATAAATACTGAATATAAGAGTAGAGTAGATGCTGGCGTGGTTGAGTTAAAGAGTAATTAAGTCTGATTGTTACAACCATGAGGGTTGTTATAATTAAGTATAGTTGATTGTAAAAGGAGTACATGCGAGTGTGTGATTGAGTTTACAAGCAGTACCTGTTGTGGTACTTATTGTTGAGTTGATGTTTTCTAATAATTAGCTGGTGTTTGTAAAGCTAATGTGTTTGCATGTTTTAGAGATAAAAATGAGATAAATACTTGCTAATGAGATTAACAAGAACGGTTGATAAAGAGATTATGAAATGAGAAAGATTGGTGGAGTGTGTTGTAAGATTTGGTTGATACCATATCTTTATATATCTATATATACTAACACATCTTGTGTTGATGTTGAGCAGGGAGATTATTCACTAAGCTTTTTATAAGCTTACACTTGAGTTATATGTTGTTTTGCAGGTATCTGTAGCAGTGATAGGGGAAGGCATGTGATAAATAGAGATGGACAAGTTTAGAGCATGTCCTTTAGTTGTGTTAGATTTATTTGTAATACCTGGTCATGTTTGTAAGGACCTTTTGATGTAATTAATTTATGATAACATATTGTTTCCATGGTTAGGTACAAGTATACCCATATTTGATGTATAATTGTAAAAAAAAAAATGGGTGTACTTTATATGAGAAACCAGGCGTTACATGTAGTAATTAATTAGTTAAACGATGAAGAGGTTTAGTATTTAAATAAATTAATGTAGTAGTTAAATAGCAAAAAGTTGAAGAGTTGAGAGTTTCAATTAAATATGGTTTAAGATAGAGAATATATCTTGCACCACATTGATTTGGATGACTTATACCAACATTGAAATAATGATTTTGATTTTAAGTCGATATAAAACATAGTAACTATTTTGAATTATATTCAATTTAATGTTATTTTTAACTATATCTATGACTAATTAATTAATTAAGATAAACACATTTTAGAACGACATCATTCCAATGACTTTTACCAACGGTTTGCAAGTGAATCAATTTAAATATAATATTTAGTTATTATTATTTTTAGCTATTGTTATGGTCAATTAATTTGAAAATAACTTATTTGTCCAATTTTGTTTATTTTGATCATTATAATTATTTCAAATATTAAACATTGTTTTTTGTTTGTAAGAAAACAATGTAATTTTAATTAAATGTTCAATTTAACTATTATTATTGATAGTTATATTTAAAACTACCATTTTTAAAAACTTTGCATGATTATAACAAATAGATTTGAGACAATACTTTAATTAATTTGGCATTGCAATTTAGGTTTTACATTTAAAAGGTTTAACTATTTAAAAATAGTTTTTGGATTTTCTTTTATATTTAATTGAAATTTTGATTTCTGTTTTCTCTTTAACGTTATATTTAAATTAACAAATTAAGTATAATATATCAATTATTTAAAAGTTGTGATATTAAAACAATGATGTTTTACATACAACGACATATAAAGTGTTAGCACTAGAAGTGGAATAATAAAAAAGCTTTATATATTAAAAAATCAACTTAATATAGTATATGGTTAATTATGTTTTAATCTTTGTAGCAAATAAAAATAAATTCAACTCCTATTTTATATTTCTCAAGAAACAATACATAAGGAAATAAAAAAGATGATGAAGCTCATACTTACGTACATTTAACATCTTCATATTTCATATATATGTATTTTTTCATAAATACATTCATCGAACTCAGAATCTCCATCATAGCTCTTAAGAACACGACACGAACAATACCAAATACTATTAATAAATAGGTTAACTTATACAAAATGACATCTTCTAAAGTCGTGTACTCATTCTCGTTCAATAAAAATACACACACCCCCTCCCAATGTAGAGTTTTATGTGTTATCAAGTCATAATCTCCTCCATGCTATTCTCTAAACTCTAACAAAATCATTTAACTAAGTGAACTATTTATATAGCTACTAAGCAATAGGTATCATAAGTACCAATTCAATACCATACGTTATAAAACTCTTGAGATGTAGTGATTAATTAAATGAAATTTGAAGAGCTTTAGTAATAAAATATATTTTTAATGTAATTAAGTTTGTTTGTCAAATTAATATGGATTTAAGATATAAGTTAGAGAAACTCTTGAGTGGTAGATGTTAATTAGGTGAAAGTTGAAGTGTTGAGGGAGTTTCAAATGAATATGGTGCAAGTATTTAATTTATTTTGAACAACAATTATTTGAATGACCTCTATTATAATATATATATATATATATATATATATATATATATATATATATATATATATATATATATATATATATATATATATATATATATATATATATATATATATATATATATATATATATATATATATATATATATATATATATATATATATATATATTAAGAGCTACCTCCAACTGTTAGAATTTTATATGAAGTTTCAAAGGTTAAACAATTCAAATTACAAATCGTCATTAAATTAAAATTTTATGCTAAGTTAAATGTTAGAATCACCTATGCATTTTGATGAATTAAATGGAAAAAAGCTAATTGGTAATGAAAATTTTACAAACAATTAAAATGCATATTTTCAGTTACATTTAAAATATTTATATTTCTTTTTTGAAATTTGATATATAAGTTGTTTTAAAAAATGAAAAAAATATTAAACAGCGATAATGATTACATTAATTTATGGGGTTAATGATTTAAAATAATATGAAAAAACATAATAATTTTTTTGAACCATATTCTTTGAATCATCAAATTCAATAAGATATAAAATAAATAGAATTTTTTGTATATAATAAATACTAAATAATAATTAACAACATAATAAATAGCAGGTTTATAGATAAGTTTTATTTATTTCTTATATTCCATTATAACACACGTAGCATCATAATTATAATCTTTACTTCTAATGAAAGAGTAATAAATCTGCCACGTGTCCTTCTCTAAATCACCCAGAAATTCTTTTCCTGCTTATATGTCTGCCACGTTAAATCATCCAGAAATTCTTTTTCCTGCTTATACGTCTTCTCCTTAAGCTAAACAAAGGAAACTTATCATTCCATGATTTTTTCTCAATTACCATCAATTTCTCGGGACTATCTTAGGCAATTCCTCACAATCACAGATGATTATTTTAGGTAACCAGTGTAACCTCTTCAAATTTCAAATGGCTTTCCTTTCTTTACGTAGCAAATCATTCAATTCGTTTTCTTCGATTACATCGTCAACATCATTGCCTTTTCTCACTTCTTCCAAGCAAGCATAATTTCTACGGTTCATTCAGTTTCATATATTCATCGAAGCGGCAGTGTTGTAACACGATAATTTCACATCTTTAGTATATTTCATGTTTGTTTTAAATAAATCCTCTTGGTTTTTGCAGGTTTTTGGGCGTTTCGATTCCTTGACGACGCCATCAAAGGTAAATAAGGTGAGGTGGCTTTTGATGGAACCTATGGTTTTACAAGGTATGTTTGATCTGAACCCTAATCACTCCACTAGCGATTGAAGGGTTTTCTCCGATAATTGATTAAAGGCAAGTTTTTTTTTGTACGTGAATGATTACAGGGAATCGGATTTTAAGGTTTCTGTATTTTTTTTGATAGACACGGTTACACTCGCGCCTGATATCGATCAGTTAGTCACCCTGGTTCTTCAATCATCGCTGAATCATCTCGCACATGGCACGGCCTTACATGCGGGACGTACAATTTCCCCACTCTATCTCACTCGATCTCAACTGAAGGTCAAACGAGACCAAATCCAATCATCTTCATGGTGATTAAGGTATGTTTTAAGAGACTGAATATAAACTCGTGGCTATGTCTTTCTTGTCCTCTTGGTGTTAATTCTGATAATAAGGCTAATATATAGATGCCGATTTTGAACTTTTGGGGGTTTTGCAGGAAACCCTAGGGATTAAGGAGATGCATTGCCTCACAACTAGAAAAACCACAGTCAAATCTGGAAACTTCCATTATTATCGGTAAACTGTTGAATGTGTTTTTTAATCATTCTTAGTTATACGAGATATCAGATTGGGGATTTAGGGTAGGAGTTGGGTTGTGTAATTTTTTCTTTAACCATGTATGTATCTTAAGAGGTGTTCACAAGACCAACCAGATATATGAGAAACCACGGATCTAATTCAAGAGGTGTATCATTCGATCACAAGGAGAGTACGGGATCTAAAATTTTGGTCATGTGATACTCATTAATGAAATTGGTGAGTATGTAGCATCAAAACCCTAAACATTCAAGCAACCACCATCTCTCCCTCCCAATCAGTTACATATAAAGCCCTCTGTTTTTAGTACAAATGATTGAACACTTTCGTGACCACAAATTTTGGATTTTTGCTGTTTGCAAGAGGTGAAAAGATTGATTTTCAGCAACATGGCATTCAAATGAAATTTATTCAAGGTAATTTATCACAATAGAATTTGATTTAATTGTTACATGTGTGAGTTCTAATTCCATGTTGTACAGGAACACTTTTATATTTTAATGAAGATTATTGACTGTGGAATATTCCCATTTTCTGGAACGCTCCTCACAAACTGGAATCCCAAATGCACTTCCAGGCTTTGAGGTAAGCATAACATATCCTATTTCACTATAAACTCAAGATCAATTCAAATTATTATCACGAACCGACTTTAATAGATATAAATCTTAATACTTCGGAGATGTGAGAGAAAAGAAACTAGATGGAGTCGTCATGTTTGCTGATGACGGTTACATGCATAGTTTATAACTCTTCGGTGAGATCCAAAAAGTCGAATGCATTGGTGCTGTTTCTACAAAATGCAGTTACTAGAAAATTCAAATCGAATCAACAAAAGTTGTATTTCGGTACTAATCGACCTAAATTGCTTTCATTATGTTGTCACTTGTCACTTGTCAGGTTATCTACTCTATAAACTAGCTTGAAGATGAGTTAGATCTTAATACTCTTCGCAACACCCGATTTTTGCTAAAAATTTCAAACATGTACCATTTTTTATAGATATCTGCAAACAGTGACCATTTTAGTTAAAAATATTTAAACAGTGGCCATTTATGTTAATGCTATTCAAACAGGGACCATTTTTGTTAAAAATATGCAAACATGGACCATTTTTGTTTAAAATTTGAACAGGGACAATTTTGTTTAAGTTATGCAAACAGATACCACTTTTGTTTACTTTATGCGAACAGGTACCAGTTTTGTTAAATCTATCCAATTAACCGGACTAAAACACCCTTGTAAATAAATGAGATAATGGAGTTTAGCTCTTAAAGCTTTTCAATATTTGATGGCAAAATACTAAAAAATTAATCCAACTAATGGGACTACAATGCCCCTGCATAATCGCTCCTTGTAATCGATAAAGCTTTCCAAGATTTTATGAAATATACATGACAATATTATGCCAAAATACTAATTGTTAATCTGTTTGGTCAAATTTAGCTAAAAAGTCAATGAAACATAACAATTTCTTAGAAAGTGGTAATTAATAGAACACAAATGTTTCTTCATAGATATATCTGAATTTATTCATTTTGAATAATTTAGTTCACTTGGTATTTTTTTATTTATATGTAAATGTGAAATCAATTTTCTTTCATGTATGTAAATGTATGGTTAGCTGTCACTTTCGATGTTTTGTTTCTATCATTTTATCGTTTTTAACTTGTCTGTTAGGCAAAAAATTTTAAGTTGTCAACCCGTGATTATCACGGGCTTATAACCTAGTATAATAATAAGAGAAATCCTTAATAAAGTCCCAATATTTTATCATAATTTATGAAAAAGTCTCAAATTAATTTTTATTTACAAAAAATAACAGAAAACCGGCTAATGTTTTCAAATTAGCAATTGTTAACCTTTTCAGCAGGTAACTACATGTTTTTATATTCAATAAAGTTATAATATTTTGGCTCACTTTACGAAAAAATCCCAACAGTTTTATCTGCAATAAAGTCCTAATATTTTATGTCAGTTTACGGAAAAATCCAAACATTTTGACTCAATTTACTTGGAAAAAATTACGTATTTATACATGTATTTACGTTTTTAATAACGTATATATATGTTCAAAAATGTAATTTTATGTATTTATAAAAAATACCTAAAATAACATATTTAATAACATAAAAAAACTTAAAAAATACTTTTTTAATGATGTATTTATACGTCTTTAATAAAATATTTAATAACATAGAATTAATTAAAAGAATATGTAAAAAATATGTAAAAACGCATGTACAAATACCTTTTATAAATGTATAAATACGTAAAAAATATGCTTTCTTCATGTATTTATTCCAACTGACGGATATGAATTTTCGTTTAGATTTCATATTGTTAGGTAATTATGAAGTTATTATGTTGCTTATATTTAGGCATTTTAAAGTATTTTTACGTAATTTAAATAAATACATGTATAAATATGTAAACATACGTTTTCTAACGTATAAATACGTTATTAAAGACGTAAATACATGTATAAATATGTAATTTTTTCCAAGTAAACTGAGTCAAAATGTTCAAATTTTTTTGTAAACTGGGCCAAAATATTAGGACTTTATTGAAAATAAAAACATGTTGGGACTTTTCCGTAAACTAGACCAAAATATTAGGACTTTATTCAAAATAAAATATGTAGTTACCTGCGAAAAGGTTAAAAATGGTTAATTTGAAAACATTAGCCGGTTTTTTGTCATTTTTGTAAATAAAAATTAATTTGAGATTTTTTCATAACCTAGATCAAAATATTAGGACTTTATTGAAGATTTCCCTAATAATGATACTGAAATAGTATCCACAATTTTGTTATAACTAGTGATGGTGTGTAGAATGCCCTAACTTTTTTAGTTTACTCCCTTCAATTTCTATGAACGTTTTAAATTAAGGTTAATAACATAAAAACCACTGTAGTTTGGTCAAAATTCTGGTTTAACCACTATATTTCTTTTTGTTCCATAAAAACCACTCATACTTTCAAAGAATTTCATAAAAACCACTGTTCGTTTTATTTTATAATTTTTAAGGATTATTTTTATCAAAAAATTACGTGGAAAGTTTCACATCGATATTTGAAACAAATATTAGAACTCTATTATAGTAACAATTATACATAAAGTTGCCTACATGTGAATTTTGTCTTCGTAACTGTAGTTTTTCTGGCACGTTGTGAGTGTATAGGGTGTCCAAGTGAATTCACTAAATTTTGTATGCAACGAGGGTAAGATGTGTTCCAAGTTGGCGACATGTGTTCCAAGTTGGCGACATACAAGCATCACTGCTATTTGTTATAGTGGTCGCAATAAACCTTTTTGAAAATATAAGTGGTTTTTATAAATCTTTTTAAACCGGATTTTGGTCAAATTATAATGGTTTTTATGTTATTAGCCCTTTTAAATTATACCCTTGTTTGTTTACAACTTTTGTATTAAGCTCAATAATTAAACACATCTATTTTTGTAATTTTGAAATATATACATAACAATATTTATATAATCTTCATAATTAAACGATTTTTGAAAAACCCTATTAGAGTTTAGGTGTGTATATATATATATATATATATATATATATATATATATATATATATATATATATATATATATATATATATATATATATATATATATATATATATATATATATATATATATATATATTCAAAATTTTCTGATGGATATGTATTTGACAATTCGAAAATTATATTTTTTGGTAGATCTATAATTATTTTTTGCTAATAACGACGAAATAACATTAGGTTAAAGAGATCCATAAGTATTTAAAATCTAAGTCCAATAGGAGCACACACACCACGACGGCGGGTTCCACGGTGGCACCATAAACTCGCACGGGTACGCCACTCCAGTTGTGCGGGTGGCCGCAGGTTGCAGGCTCAACCAAGATTCCTTCCACGCACGGTATGACACACATAATTTACAATCCCCCCCCCAAATGACTATTTTCCAATGGGTAGATTATTTTTTCAACCTTGATTAAACTATATTTTTTAATATACAACTTTTTATATGTGTTTAATTAAGTTGGATAATATTTATACAAACAACGTAACTGAATACGGTGAAAATAAAAACTATGGCAAAAATAGTTACTACATTAATGACTTATTGAATTTTGAAACCAATATAATTGACAAATCGGGTAATCATGTTTTTGTTGGATTAGGTGTCTAAGCCATGACTATAATTTGTATATACTTGATTGATAGTAGCAAAGTCCTTTTGGTTTGCCCTCATAGCTGGCAATTTGACAGAATAACTTTTACAGAGAGAGATTGATTTATTATGTGATTAATAAATAAATATAATTAATTTGTTAATATATTATGAGGATAATATATTAATTAGAAATAGTATTATTTAATTAATAATTAATCAGAAATTAATTGGAATTAATTTTGGGATTAATTGGATTAATTAAAAGTGCAGGGGCTGAATTGTAATTGTTCAATAGTTGAGCAATAGATAATTATAGTATATATATATATATATATATATATATATATATATATATATATATATATATATATATATATATATATATATATATATATATATATATATATATATATATATATATATATATATATATATATATATATGGTGAACGGAAATTAGGATAATTATATCAATAATTTTTGAATTTTATATATATATATATATATATATATATATATATATATATATATATATATATATATATATATATATATATATATATATATATATATATATATATATATATATATATATATAAGGGTTTGAATTTAAAAATAAAAGGTTTATCCGGTTTGAATTCGAATAAGGCTTATCTGCTAAACCCTTGAGGCTATAAATATGGAGCCCAATTACCCCCTAAGAGCCACGAAATTTTAAGCGTTTTTCTCCCTCTCTATGGTTTTTCTTGTTGCTAGCTTTGGGTGTGAACCATTAGAGGCACGACGCTTGTGGTGGTTGCTTCCAAAAGATCGACAAAGGTTAGTAAATTTCGATTGGCCTTTAGGTATTTCTTTTGCATGAGAACTTAGTGTTTAAGTTTAGTTGATTTGCATAAAAATTTTAGCTGACACAACTCGATAAATTTTATATATAACACAAACACGACACTTCACAGTATCATATTTTGCTTTACTAACATGAAAACGAATCAATTAAAATATGATGAAAATATTGAACACATGTTATTATTGTGTCAATTTTATATCGTGTTTTGAATACAAATACGACACACTACAACATTTTTTTTTACTATACCGTGATACATTATTGTTTCATTAATTAAATATAAAGTATATATAAAGATATTCATAATATCTATTAAAACTCTTTAAAAATATAATTTTTAATAATGTTTTGCAATATATATATATATATATATATATATATATATATATATATATATATATATATATATATATATATATATATATATATATATATATATATATATATATGATTTCTAGTTTACATGACAAATAAATATATAAAATAAGAAATAGAAAATATAAAGTAGATTTTAAATATTGAATTGAATATAAGTAGGGATGCAACTTTGACCCGCGAATTCGGGTACCCGCGGGTATCCGACCCTAATGGGGCGGGGATTGCCCGATTGAATGGGTGATGGAGCGGGTATGGAGATTAACTTTTATACCCGAAGCGGGGTGGGTCGGGGACGGATTTGACACCATCCGACCCATTTATTACCCGATTATATATATATATATATATATATATATATATATATATATATATATATATATATATATATATATATATATATATATATATATATATATATATATATATATATATATATATTGGAATTCATCAACTACTACACTAGGCCCAAGACGACTGTTCCGTTTTCTATTGCACATTTATCAATTACTTGCCGCATCTCACATCTGGAAGAAATTGAATACATTTATGTCATCTGTTTGCTTTTGGAGTCTTCAAGAATCGGTAATCCACAATCCAGTTGTAGAGTCGCACTTAGTTCAAATTTAAAGAGATGAGTCGCAGGGAGTACTTCATTCTTTCCATTAGTCTAACTCTGTATACTTTTTTATTATGTGTTCGATTAGTCTTGATTATTAGTGTATAACTCTATATAGTCTTGATCAATCTGCATCTCTATTAGTCTGCGATTCTTTCATCCATAGTTCTATACGCATACGAAGAACCATCTCCAAATTGGTTAGTTTGTTAACTTAATTTCTAATCTTTTCTCGATTCTTGATGTTTTTGATTTTGCATCGCTCTATATTTCTCGATTCCGATTTCTACATTAGTTTTAATGTTTATTGACTTATTTTTTATTCTGATTCTGCATGTATATATATATATATATATATATATATATATATATATATATATATATATATATATATATATATATATATATATATATATATATATATATATATTATGCTTTGGCTTTTGATTCTGATTCCCCCTTCCAGTCTACGATTTGTGATGTTTCTATTTCTACATTTTGATTCCACCATTGACCATACTCGATTTTGCATCAATATATATGTTTGACCTGACTATATTTTGATTTCTTCTTTTTTTTTTTGGATTCTAATTCTGCATCGGTATGCAATTTTTATGAGTTGATTAGTCTGATTAAATGTATGACTGACTGATATTTCGAATTTATATGTTTGATGAGTGATGACTTGATTTTTTTCTCGAATATAATGTATTAGTCTATACATTCTACCATATGTAATATGATTCTTATTCTGTACATCAGTTTGATTATGCGATATGAAACTATGATTCTGTCATATGTAATTTGATTCAAGGCATTAGGTATGGTTTTCTATATTCTAACAATTATAGATCTGTTTTCTTTAATATGAATGTTTTGTAAAAGTACTCATCTTTGTTTGTTTTTTTATTGCTAGGTACATATTCAAATTGAGGCAAGTATCTTGCATAGTTTGAAGTTATGTGGATGATGAATCGGGTTAAAGTTATATCGATTATGATACGTTTTGAACAAAAAAATGAGAGTGAACTTTATAATTGTAGTATTTGTTTGTCGTTTATGACAATAAAGTATGAACTGCATATTTTAATTGGGTTGACTATTTCTTATGTTTTTAATATTTTACATATTTACAAAAAAATATGATTTATATTACAAAACGGGTATCCATCGGGTTACCCGTGTCCGGCGGGGATTTTTTTACCCGAACCCGTCGGGGACTAGGCGGGGCGGGGGCGGGGATGGATGTGGGGATCGGGGTTCGGGTGCGGGGACGGGTGTTATAGCCTCCGCCAATATCCGCCCCCGTTTGCATCCCTAAATATAAGGACTTATATGAAAATTAATAATATATTAATAGAAAATTTGGATGTGATGTTAATGCAATGATGGAGTCGTGTAAATAAATTGTTTCGTGTAGATAAAATACCAAAATTATAACTAAAAAAATTAAAAAAAAATTCTGGACCAAAATTGTAATTATCATAACCTAAAAATTATAGAGACTAAAACTATAGGTAATGCAAATTATAAACTATAAAGACTAAAATTGTAATTATGTAAATTAAAAAGTATAGGGACTGAAACTACAATTAACCTAAAAATTGATAATTAAAACCTTCAGGACCAAAACTGTAATTACACAAAGCAAAATGAATATATATATATATATATATATATATATATATATATATATATATATATATATATATATATATATATATATATATATATATATATATATATATATATATATATATATATATATATATATATATATATAAAGAAAAAACTGCAAAACGGTCCCTGTGGTTTACACTTTTTTAGGAAACTGTTCCAAATGTTTAAAAAATTGGAGGAAACGTCCTTTTCAGAAACTTTATATGTAAATTTGGTCCCTCTCCAAATTAAAATGTCTATTTTACCCTCTATATTACTTTTTTCTTTTTCTTTTTACCAATTTAGATTTTTTAATAATTAAAAAAAAATAAAAAACTTACCACCCCAACACCTACCTACCCCCCACCCCCTTTTCTTTTCTCTCCCTTCTCTCTCTCGATTCACCATTGACATGCTTCAATCCTATCAGATCGTCTCTTGTATTGATGCCTGCTGCCGGCGAAGCCGTGACCGCTGCCCAGGTAGGGATGTCAACGGGGGCAAACAGGACGGGGATAGCTTCCCCGGTCCCCTTTCCCGAAATTCCCCCGTTCCCCCGCCCCCGCCCCCGCCCCCGAATCCTTTGGAAGTTTTTCCCCCACCCCCGCCCCTGAATCCCTAGAGTTTTCCCCGCCCCCGCCTCCGTTTCCCCGCCCCCGATTTGTAAGTGGGGATGTCAACGGGGGCAAACGGGACGGGGATAGCTTTCCCCGTCCCCGTCCCCGAAATTCCCCCGTTCCCCCACCCCACCCCCTCCCCCGAATCCTTTGGAAGTTTTTCCCCCGCCCCCGCCCCCGAATCCCTAGAATTTTCCCCGTCCCGCCCCCGATTTGTAAACTAAAAAAATCTTTTTTTTTGGCTAAAAAAATCAAATTCGGATTGGATTTTTTTTTTTTTGGGATATATATATATATATATATATATATATATATATATATATATATATATATATATATATATATATATATATATATATATATATATATATATATATAAAATAACGGGGCCCCCGCGGGGTTTCGAGACGGGGTTGCCCACCCCCGCCCCCGAAATCAAAACCGGGGTAATATTGCCCCCGCCCCCGCCCCCGAATGTTTCATAACATTACCCCTTGTACGGGTTCGGGGTCCTACGGGAACGGGGCCCCATGGGGTTTTTTGCCATCCCTATGCCCAGGAAATCATCGACCATCTCTCACTATCTGCTCCACCCCCGCCCTTTCTGTTCTAGTGTGCCTCTCAATGGATGCAGTATCGCCTCCATGTCCTTCTACCCCTTAATGGAACTATGACAGACCTTTCCTCACAGGCCAATTCCACCAGGTTTCTCTTCTTTCCCCCTATATTTTCATGAAAAGGTATGGTGGTGACCCAAGCAAAGCTTCTCTTAAGGCCAATATGCTTGTTGGTGAAGCCGTCAGTATCATAAGAATAGTTGCAACGGGATTCAAATCGGGTAAGAAGTTGATTTTTGAAGTTCTTGACCGGAGGAGACAAGTCGATTTTTGAAGTTGTGGTTCAAGCTTTCTATCAAATCGCCGGCGGTGGCCTGTAAATTCGTCCAATATGAAATCTATTGCTGGATTAGAGATTAGGGTTTCTTACGGGTGTGAAAATGAGAAACCGAAATTGTTGATTTAGGGTTTCTGGGTACTGATTTTTAAGGTTTGAAGAAGATTCTTAACAATCTTTTACAAGTGATCGAAGTCAACAGCTCAAAATTGAGGTCACGAAAATTGCCAATCGACTGATGCTTCTCGGTTCTCTCCATCGATTGCAGGTTTGTTCCAATTGACAAGCACCAGTCGATGTAACAAATTCACAACAAAATCGATTGTAGGTTCCGCTTCTATCCTCCATTACAGTTCTCTCCTCGCTGATGTACCAGCTTCTATCGATTCAGATTAAAGATTGAAATCGATTCATGAAAACTGCCAATCAATTGAAGCTTCTCGTTGCTGCCCTCCTCCGATCAGTTCTCCTTCCTCGTTTATATATATATATATATATATATATATATATATATATATATATATATATATATATATATATATATATATATATATATATATATATATATATATATATATATATATATATATATATATATATATATATATATATACTAGGCGTATTCCCGCGCGTTGTGCAAGAATAAAATATATTTGGAAAAAGATATTGGCATATCATATAAGAATCTGAAAACATTAGATCTAATATAAAGACGTAGGTTTAATTATAAATATGTCATCACAATATATATCATGTATCAATTATAAAATTTTCATCACAAAACTCAAACACAATATCATAATCATATATTTAATATAATTATAATGTTATCAACATGTTAATTTAACCAACATCAATGAAACATTCAATAGTAATTTTGTATTATATATGTATAGTGTAATTAAAACATAAGAAAATGTCTTAACATGAATTAGCTCAACATCTAAAATAAAATAGAAATAAACATAGTAATAATATTACAAATATTACCATTGAGAAAGAATTGTATTATTATGACAATTTTCTTCATGAGTTTCTTCAAAGGTAATGAATATAAACTTTTGCAGATTTTATTATTTAGTTACATTCGAATCCTTACATTTCATTGTTTACCCTATCTATTATAAAAGCTAACAATATACTTTGACTTCTAAATAATTTCACAAAATCAAACTTAAAGACTCTTTTTAAACATAACTAACTCTAATTGATAATTAAAGAAAAAAGAATCACTTTTGTCTCTTGAATAGTATCGTAGTATGAATTTTTATGAATTTGATATACATATAACACCATGCAAAAAAAGTTCTCTATATTTTTCTTTTTCATCCGATGAACACATAAATACCTAGAAAAAAAATATATTGAGGTGAGTTAGTAAATAATGAAACTAAAGCACGAAATCTCAATGGATGTTAGCAAAATATATATAAATGTGTTTCAAGTCTTATTTTCCTTCATCTCATTCTTTAAGTCATTCAACTTGATTTATCTCAATAAACTATATATACATCTATATTAACCATAATCACCGATTAAATATCATAAGTTAGAAAAACTATTAAGTTATAGTAATTAATTAGTTAAGAATTGAAAGGTTTTTATTTATAATTAACCAATATAAATTACTAACAAATTAATTAGACTAAGTTGAAGAGTTTGGTAGTTTTATGGTTCAAGATAGATGACATATCTTGAACCATGTTGAATTGTAAGGTATTTTATTATAATAATTATAAAGATAAATATAAAATAAAGAAAGATACGATTTAATCAATTATAAATAATTTAATTAAATAAAAGTTTTAAAATTAATATATAAGATATAATTATTTTTATGAAACCATATGCTTTTATTTCTATATACTATTTAAAAGTCAAAAAATTTAATCAATATAATATATTTAAATTAAAAACATTTCATTAAGTGCTTAATTGATTAATTTAAAAGACTTAAAACCTATTCAACTACCATACCCATAAATTATAACACCTTAAATAGACTACTTAATATTATTATTATGCAAGTCAAAAACTCTTGAATGATTGTAATTAATTAGTGGAAAGCTGAAGAGTTTTTGAAGTTTCAAATAAATATGGTGCAATTATGATTCATATCTTCAACCATATATACTTGAATACCTATATTATATGATTTTTTAATGATAATAATGATAATGATAATGATAATGACAATGATAATAATAAGACAATGATATAATGATAGTGATGGTAATGATAATGATAACGATGATAAATGATAGATGATAGATGATTTTGGTCATTTATTTTAGATAACATTTTATAATGAATTCGGTGCATAAAATAACTATAATTATATTTATATCATGTTTTATAAAGTGTTATTAATTTTCTATTATGTTTTTATTACGATTTAGATTAGTAGTTTTTTCTATTATATTATTACTATGTTTTAAATTAGTAGTTTTTTTGTTCAACAATCTTATCCATGCTACATCAAACAATCTAAAAACATCAATCAAACATCATAAAAAATAAATATAAGAAAAATGTAAGAATGATCACAATGAAAACATATAAAATCATAACTAAAGAAATATCAAACAAAGCTAATAATTATTTGACCAGTCGTTGGCAAATCAAGTCAATAGATAATCTATTGATAATAACATCATTCTTCATTCAAATAAACCAATTCGTTGCAAAATTTCAAAAACTTAAAAATTTAACTCAATCATATTAAGAATCAAGAGAGATGAAATAGATATAATACATATTTCATCAGTTGATTGTCAAACTAATAAGAAATACAATCCATCATTATTTCAATCTCGAAAATAAAAATATAAAAAAGCGAGAATAAAATAAGTATTAATGTCATTCTTAGTTTAAATAAACCAACCCGTTGCAATATTTCAAAAACTTAAAAATTCAACTCAATCACATTAAGAATCAAGAAAGATGAAATAGAGATAATACATACTTTCTATCATATTGATAGTGAAACTAATAAGATACACAACTCATCATTATTTCAATCTCGAAAATAAAAATCTAAAAAAGCGAGAATAAAATGCGTATTGTTACCAAGAGAATATTGAGAGTAAAAATTGATTAAGTTAATCCTAAAATAAAAAGAATATTGGGAATATGATGTGAACTTTGGATTGAACCAAACTGATTAAAAACATAATATAATATTTGGTTAACTGAATACTTACATGTGTATTGACATGGAACTCGTAAGGAATCTTCGGCGACTTTATGATCAAATGACATTGGATTATGAGAGCTCTTGAAGCTTGAATAAACATATGTTTTATAAACTATAAAATGAGTTTTTAAAGGAATTTATAGTGAATGAAATAAAATTACTTGTCATTAATTTTTAATTTAGGGGATATGAAAAGTTTGTAGGTTTCAAATCAATATGGTTTGAGATATCAACTTATCTCTAACCACATGATTTTGATGGCCTCTATTATAAGTATATATATATATATATATATATATATATATATATATATATATATATATATATATATATATATATATATATATATATATATATATACTTATATATATATATATATATACTTATATATATATATATATATATATATATATATATATATATATATATATATATATATATATATATATATATATAGAGTTGGGATATTTTGAGAACCAACTATGCCACGAGAACCCGAGAACTCCCAAATGGTCAAAATTTTCGAAAAACCAAAAATATAGGGGCTTAAAACACACATATTTAAGCATTTTCGAAAAAAAATCGAAAAAAAACCACTTTTTTTTTGAAAAAAATTTCCACATGGGCAAAAAAAAAAATTGCACATGTGCAAACGTTTTTATACGTACACTTTTTTTCAAATTTTTTTTACAAAACGCTTTAAATATATGTTAGAAACACATCCATAAAAAAATTGAAAAAAAGTGTACGTATAAAAAAGTTTGCACATGTGCAAAATTTTTTTTTTGCCCATGTGCAAATTTTTTTCAAAAAAAGAATTCATTTTTTCGGAAATTATTTTCAGCGACCCGGGCCCATTTTGAGCGTTTAAGAGGCATATGGGGTCGGTTTTTTGAAAAAAAATATCGGTTTGAGAGATATAGGATTGATCCAAAAGGAGTTGGGAGTTCTCGGGGTGAAGTTTGCTTTCAAAAGATCTTAAGTCTATATATATATATATATATATATATATATATATATATATATATATATATATATATATATATATATATCAGGATCGGGTGATGACTCTTCTTAAAGTGATGACTTGCGAGGACACCTTAAAAATTAAATATATATATATATATATATATATATATATATATATATATATATATATATATATATATATATATATATATATATATATATATATATATATATATATATATATATATATATATATATATATATATATATATATATATATATATATATATATATATATATATATATATATATATATATAAATAAAATGGGTCATAGTACTATATCGGAGAAAAAAACATAAAAAAAAACTTTTGGATCATTATTTTTTTTATAATGAAATAATGATCCAAAATAAAAACAGAAAAATTGCATCATTACGTTTTGCAATGATGCATTTTTTTTTCAATTTTTTTTATAATGAGATAGTACTATTCTCGATTTTATGATTTGTATTTTTTTATATTTTTTTTCAATTTTTTTAAAGTGTCCTCGCGAGTCTTCACCGAAAAAAGAGTACTCACCAGAACCGGACTATATATATATATATATATATATATATATATATATATATATATATATATATATATATATATATATATATAAATTATATATATATATATATATATATATATATATATATATATATATATATATATATATATATATATATATATATATATATATATATATATATATATATATAAATTATTAAAAGAGGTAAATGGGTAAAAAGAAAAGGAAAAATGATATTAAAAGGGTAAATTAGGCATTTCAGTTTGGACAATGACTAAATTCACATATAAAGTTTCTGAAAATGACGTTTTTTCCAATTTTTAAACGTTTGGACCAGTTTCCTGAAAAAGTGTAAACCACATGGACCATTTTTGCAATTTAAAAAAAAAAACTTGAGATGTGACTCTTTGAACAGTGTCACATCTTGTAAAATGTCTATACGTATAATATCGGATCTTCGCTGCTGTCCAGATTCATACGTTTAACCGTTTCCACCATATTAGTAAGCTCGCGTTGTTCAACCCCGTTACGAACACCTCATTTTTGCATTTTTTTCTAAAAAAAACTTGAGATGTGACACTTTGAACAGTGTCACATCTTGTAAAATGTCCAGATTCATACAATGTTATGTTTTTAGTTGGTTCAAAAATAGAGCTAAGATAGGAGATTTTAATTGGAATAAGTGGAGTATATCTGCTATAAATTGTATTTTGTAATGTTTTGCCTCTAGTATCTTGCTAGAGTGCTTTTTAATCTATCGTGACCGCTCTAAAAAAAAAGAGTATAATATCGGATTTTGGATATCTAAAAGTTTCGGCTGATACTTTTAAATAGATAAATTTAGTGGCATTGTCTATATGTGATGTTTTTTTAATTTTTATTAAAAATAATCGTTTTAAAATTATATAACATTTTTAAGAGATTTGATTTATTAAACTAAAAAAAACAATAATTGTAAACATGTCAAATTAAGTAAAAGAAATCATCTTTACTTGATTTAATAAAGATAATATTATACTATTGATTTTTATAATCATATATAATAACTAATTACTTTATAAAATTAATAAAAGACAAAATAATTCCCTAAAAGCTACTGATTTTGATCTGTCATTTAAAATTCATAACGCTTCTATTGTTTTTTTCATTTATTCCGTTTTCCTTGTTACATCAAAATCAGACGGCCGTTAACTTTTTAACTTCTCTTGCTCACGTATTGCCGGGAGATGTCTATAAATGAAGCCGTTACGTTTGGTCTGCTCCTTTGATACTCCCAGTTCGTCTCTTTCTCTCCCATCTCCTACACACATTCCACCTTCTCCCTCCACTTTCAGATCCAAAACTACACACACATACTGTGTGAAGATTCCATTAACAACGGAGAAAGGTGGACACTGTGTGTAGCAACAATGGAGGTCCCTAAAACGTGGATCACTCTTCTGTTACTGATGCCGTTGCTTGTTGGAGTCACTGCAGCTGTTCCTCTTGTAAATGGCATCTCCTCAAACCCTAGGTTTCTATTTCTCCATGATTCTCGTTTCTTCTGTTTTCAAGCATTTCGGAAAGATATTGCAAAATTTCAGCTCAATTATGCTTATTTCTGTATTTTCTTCGATTTTCTTAACGTACATTACATATTTCCTGAATCCTGACATTGAATTTCTTCGAATTTCGAATTGTCTACGAAAATTGATACCGGTAGCTTTAAATTAGAGGAATTATACTCGAGTTGTGTAAGAAATAGGCTCACATTTGTTGTTTATATTACAGGAATATCAAGATAGACGAAATGCAGAGCTTCAACGACTCATCAATGGCTGCCAGGTGAATAACATACATCACTGAGTCGACTCAGTCAATAGACCTTAGGCTTTCTTTTAGTTTTATCGGAACCGTTGATCCTCGTTTTTAGAGAGATCCACACCGTTACTTCCGTCATTGTACGTTAGCTTATCCAAGAAAGTACCTCAAACAAAACTAAATCTCAGCCGTTGAGATATCGAGTTGGTTCAGATCTGACCGTTTATTTAGAGTTGTTCATCTCGCCAAACAAACAAACCCGTTTGTTCACTCACTCATCACTATCCTCTTAAACTACATACTATAGTATTTTACTGGGCAGTCCCGTCATTTCACACTAATTGGATGAATATTTTTTCTGTTATAAGACGGTTTTAAACGTCACAAACGACGTCGGGTTTCTCTCTCACTCACAAACACACATTGCACATAGTAATCACTGTACTTCCATGTTCGTTCACTATTCGTTCCCTTAATGTCGGTTGTTAACTAATAACTATCAACGCCATGATTTCATTTAGCATTTTGGGGCTTTAAAATTGGCTTTTTGATTGATATATTTGTTGATGCAGAATAAAGGAGGTTGAAACTTTGAATGAAAAAGCAGTGCAAGACCCGAAAGAGGTAGTCGCCATGGTTGAAATGTACGGATCTCTCCCTCTAACTAAATGTTTTAAAGCATTGATTATTGGAATTGAAAAGTTCTGATAATAGCATTTATTGTGTTTGTTTAAAAATGTGGTTATCGTGGGCATGACAGATCTAACCTGCAAAAACCCTTTTTCCACGTATTGTTCTTGAAATTAACTGCTCATAGTCTCTCATTTAATGACCCTTGACACATTTTGTTTTCACATAGATGAATTCTACATAAATTTCGTTTATTTTTTAAATTCAATATAAATCAAGCACCATGTGCTCCTGTTGTCTACAGTAAAAGCACCCTAATTAAATCGTACACTATGTTCTAGTGTTCTACCACATGGGTCGTGCATTCATAACCCCACCTATTTTTTCCTTCAAACAATACCCAATGAAAAAATAAATCATAGCATTAGTAATTAAGTAAACATATAATATAAATAGAATAATTCACATTTTTGGTCCACGAGTATAGCCTGATTTTTATTTTTTTTATCCAAAATGATTCTATTGAAAATTTGGTTTTTATTTCGGGGTCATGTTCCAAAAAATTGAAGATATTTAAGCCCAGAGTATATATAACTTGTCCAATTTTCGTTCTAAAAAGTTATCTATTTATGTGGAACATGGACGAAAAATGTTTAAAAAAACTCAAATAATGAGCAAATTTGTAAAAGAACATTTTGGAACCAGAATTGAAAATTTTGTAATACCCAGAGAAAAAAAAATGTAATTTACTAGGTATAAATATGGCTATTAAATAATCTTGGATTTTTTTGGGGCAGCCATAATAGCAACCAGCTTTAGGAGACCCCTTTACATTTATAACAAGAGCCTCAATAAATGACAATGTTAGGTTATATTTAGAGACCATTATTTGAAGAGTTAAATCGGTACTTCCTGTCAAGTGTGGTCTACCACAGCACATCTCTCCTTTTTATTTGCATTATTATCACAAGTTCTAGTGTGACATTGTCTCCCAAATTAAATTTTAATATATACACATGTTCATGTGCAATCAAAAGCAAAGAATTAGGTTTTCCTTAATTACTCATTAATCATAGCATATGAGAAACTTATCTTTGACATGTGACACCACTAAATTCCATCCAAATTAATGTGAATTAAAGCAATCTCAGTTATCGTATTAAATAACATCTCATATGTGCAAACATTCTCATTATAAAAAAAATGAACCTTAAAAAGCTTATCCACTTCAAACCAGTCCACCACATCGAATGTAACGAACACTGTAACATACACCCAAATAATATCTATTTGGTTGTTGGCCATTATAATATATAGTCCAAGGGTAAGTGGGACATACAGTTATACCCACCGACAGATTACATGAATAGCTCATATCCCTTTATTGAGAATTATTGGAGAGTATTTAAACATTATTACAGCAATAATACAAAAATGTAACTTTTTTTTTTACCAAAATAATTTACAAACAGGAGCATGAAAAACAGCACGGATAGAAGAAAACTAGGATACTTTTCGTGCGGGACCGGTAACCCAATCGACGACTGCTGGCGGTGTGACCGTAACTGGCAACGCAACCGCAAGCGACTCGCGGACTGTGGCATCGGTTTTGGCCGCAACGCGATTGGAGGCCGCGACGGCCGGTACTACGTAGTGACAGACTCCAGTGACAATGACGCGGTCAACCCGCGACCTGGCACTCTGCGCCACGCGGTCATCCAAGACGCGCCACTCTGGATCGTGTTCAAACGTGACATGGTGATTCGATTGAAACAAGAACTTATTATGAATAGTTTCAAGACGATTGATGCGCGTGGGGTTAATGTTCATATTGCGAATGGAGCGTGTCTTACGATACAATTTGTTACGAATATTATTGTTCATGGGTTGCATATTCATGATTGTAAGCCGACCGGGAACGCGTTGGTGAGAAGCTCGCCGTCGCATTACGGGTGGCGGACTATGGCGGATGGTGACGCGATATCGATTTTTGGGTCGAGTCATATTTGGATTGATCATAATTCGTTGTCGAATTGCGCGGATGGACTTGTGGACGCAGTTATGGGGTCGACTGCTATCACGATTTCGAATAATTACTTCACTCATCACAACGAGGTTCGTTAAGATATCACAAGAAAAAAAAAAAAGTCTCAGCAGCTACACTGTGAAAGTTTCAATTTCAATATGGATATTACACATCTGTCAGAATAACCATTTTACAGAAAACGAAAAAATAACGGTTTTAACTAAACGAGAAAACTAACAATTTTGTTTATTTTACATTTAAATAGGTGATATTGTTGGGACATAGTGACTCATATTATAGAGACAAGCTAATGCAAGTGACAATTGCCTACAATCATTTTGGAGAAGGTCTAATTCAAAGAATGCCAAGGTACCAAATTATAGTATATACAGAAAAGAGAATGGAATTTACAAATTGATGATTAAATCGTTTTTCTATCCTGGAAGGAAAAATTCTATGATTTGTAATTTTATATTAATTTTGATATACAAATTACAGATGCAGACATGGGTATTTCCATGTGGTGAACAATGACTACACCCATTGGGAGATGTATGCCATTGGTGGAAGTGCTGACCCCACCATCAATAGCCAAGGCAATAGATTCATTGCCCCTACAAATCCATTTGCAAAGGAGGTAATATACCGTAACGAATGCAATTAAAACTTGTTTTTATTTTATAATATATTACAGCTTTCGTTCCTATCTATCTGATAAATATCAGATTTTTTGTAATGGTCCTTCAACTGTAGTTTCGTAATCCTACATGTTAAAATTTGTATTACATAATTCTTATTTGTTTGCTAAATTAAACGAGAAGTGAATCACAAGTTTTGTTAATACGAACAATCATGAAATGTTACAAAACTATGATTAAGGACCATCAATGGAAAAAGTTAAATATATAATTTGAATCCGTATTTTTTTTAAGAGTAAATTACGGTTTTGGTCCCTGTGGTTTACACCAAATTACAGTTTTAGTCCTAGTTTTGAAAATCTTGTACGGATGGTCCTTGTGGTTTTCAAATCTTTCACTTTTGGTCTTTATGGTTTCCAAATATTCAATTTTTTGGTCCTTTCCTCTGTTACCATTTGTGTAAACTATAGGGACCAAAAGTGAAAGATTTGGAAACCATAGGGAGCAAAATGAAAGATTTGGAAATCATAAAGACCAAAAGTGAAGATTTGAAAACCATAGAGACCATCAGTGCAACATTTTTCACTTTTGGTTCCTATGCTGTCCAAATCTTTCATTTTTGGTCTTTTCTTCTGTTACCATTTGTGTAAACTATAGGGACCAAAACTGAAAGATTTCGAACCATAGGAACTAAAAGTGATAGATTTGGAAACCATAGAGACTATCAGTGCAATATTTTCAAAACTAGGACCAAAACTGTAATCTGATGTAAACCACAGGGACAAAAACTGTAATTTACTCTTTTTTTAAATACGAGGACTAAAGTTGTAATTTAGTCTATAATTTATTTGAATAACGTTGACGGAAAGAAATTGGGTACGATTTTAGGTTACAAAGAGGGTGGAAACAGATCCAAGAAGATGGCACGGATGGAATTGGAGATCGGAGGGTGACCTACTTCTTAACGGCGCTTATTTCATCCCATCCGGCGCCGGCGCCGCCGCAAGCTACGCCCGGGCCTCAAGTTTGGGTGCGAAGTCATCTGCGATGGTCGCCACCATCACCTCCGGTGCCGGAGCTCTTATCTGCCGCCGAGGCGCCCAGTGTTAGCAAGCAATCTAATTAAGCCCTCGATATTCGGTAATTAAAGCCTCATTTTCTTTCCTCCAATTGTTTCGACTGTCACATATATAAAGTATATCTATACGTATAGATTTTATAATTATATCCACATATGCTGTCACATATATATATGAACATTTTATACGTTGTTTTTTGTTTTTTGTTTTTGGATTATTTCTTTCATCCCATCGTCGTCTCCACAAACCAAACTTCATTGAACAGAAAGTATAAATTGTCTGAAGTAGTTTTTTAGGAGCAAGGCGCGATGTGTTGTCCGTCTTTTTTTTTTTTATTTATTTATTTTTTTTTATTTTTTTTATTTGACATCGTGATCAAATGATCAGTTGTTTTAATGACTACGTGTTATTACATAATTATTGGGTTATTGAATTGGAATGTTTTTAATATCTGGTTTGTTCGTTTATGCAATTTTGCGGAACTCTAGTTTAATGAATTATGTAAGTTGTAATGTGAATGTGAAAAGTACGTCAACCGTGAAATTGAATGGAAAACTGTTGGTAATTTGGTATATAGGTATGATTGATGCACTTCTCTTTTTTTAACGATTTCATGTACGCACTTCTTTGTGTGATTGTTGATGATTTTTATACTTGTTAATTCCGTAAGGGCACACAAACACGAAAACAAAATGGAAAAGAAATAAATTGTTCAATAATTACTGACTAAACATATTAAGGAAGCTCATTGACGTCAAATGGCTACATTAAAACTCAGCCATTTATGAGGTGCTTATTTTGGCGCCAATAAGAATATGTTATTGGAAGTCCTCACCCACAATGTTATACACACTCAACTGTCAAACATTTGTTGGAAAAAGTGTAGGTGTTTTACAGTAATCAATGTGGTCCTATGGTTAATAGAGGAAAGTCATTCACTATTTACGAGTAATAGTATTGATTCCTACCTTTTTATTTTTATTCATATTCCTATGAAATTATGACACATATTTAATAAAACTAATAATATTTTAATACATATGTCATAATTTAACTTGAGTAGGAAGATTAGTAGGAATAAAATGTAGGAACAAAAACAATTTCTCCTATTCACCTAAAAGTAGGAATCTTTTGAGTTTTTAATCAAACTATTTTGATATTTTACAAGAGGTTGGTTTTCCATTCAACAGTATAATGTGTAGTTATCATAAGTTGTAAAATCATAGAAGAAATACTTAAAAAACATGAAGGTTGGGAACAAGCCCCAAGTGGCGACAAATCATTTCAAAGGCAATGACTTTTCTAAACAGATTTGGGATAATTTTTTTTAGAATGGCAAACTAATCTATTCCTACTCTACACCTCCTATTTTGTACCTTTCGTCTTTAACGGGACTAGAACCCTCACCACTTGGGTTGAGGGACACACCTTGGTATTGCTGAGCTATAAGCTATTTGGTAGATTTGGGATAACTAAATAATGTGAAACTAATAGTATCAAAGAACTTCATAAAAGATATCATACATTGGAAGTCGGAACCTGACGTATTGACATTAACTTAATCCAGATATTTTCAGCATATTTTATTGTTTTCCAATTAATATTAGGAGTTGATTTTTCAAAACCATGTTGCTTATCATGTACCGAGTCATGCGTAGATAGGTAGAGTCATTTCCTTATTTTGTGGGTTTTCTTCCTGTTTAACATGGGGCAAAGTGTTCGTAGTTTAGTAGTCTTTTCCAATTCCTTTTTGTGAAATAAAATGTAGACTTTCTTCAAAAGTATCATTCTCATATTCCTCACAATTATTCCGGTTCATATCTCACATAAGTTTTTGAAATTTCCAACATTTGGTATCATAGCTCAACCTATTGCATGCCAAAATATCAACCTCGATCGTCACACATGGCTAAAAGAAACGAGAAAGATGATCATCAAGTCACCCTCCACTACCCAATACTCTCGAGAAATAGCTATGCAGCATGATCGATTAAGATGAAGGTGTTCTTGCAAGCACAGGGCGTTTGGGATGTAGTGGAAACCAAAAAAACTCGCGAGAAGCGGTAGAAGCCAAGAAAGATAAATTTGGCTATGGTTGCCATTCTATCAAGAAATACCCGAAGACGTGCTATTGTCATTGGCTGAAAAGTAGTCTGCGGAGGAGGTATGAGATCCTTTAAAAGTCATGTATTTGGGGGCTGATAGAGTGAAGACAGTGAAAATTCAAACATTGAAGTCGGAGTTTGAGGCGTTGAGTATGACAGAAACAGAGGCGGTAGACGAGTTAACCATGAAGGTGAGCAATATCATAAGTATGATGTGTGCTTTGGCAGAGAAGGTGGAAGAGTTGTACAAAGTGAAGAAACTACTATGAGCGGCACCGACTAAATTCCTACAAATTGCTTCAACACTTGAGCAATTTGGCGATTTGGACACGATGACAGTAGAAGAGGTAAATGCGAGACTAAAGGCACATGAAGAAAGAAGGCGATGCCACAATTAGATCGAAGAAAGAAAGTTTCTCTTGGCTCACCAAGAGTGGAAGAACAAAAATATGAAGAAAGTGGAAGACGACTTAAAATCCACACAGAAGGGAAACTGTGGTGGTTTTAACAATTCCCGAGGACGAGGTAGGGGTCGTGGAAGAGGAGGTGCTAACGGAGGCCACGGTGGCCGTGGAAGGGGCGACTCCCACCAACAAAGGAGCGTAAATCGCAAGTCGTCTGGTAGTCGTGACAAAAGTACAATCCAATGTTACAATTGTCAGGATTAAGGACACTTCACTGTCGAATGTAGAAATCCGAGACTAGAAAGGAACCAAGAGATCAATCTAACCCAAGAGAATTTGGATGACGAACTGGCGTTACTGCTGTTAACATTCGATGTTAATCAAGAGATGATCGATGTATTCTTTAATGAAGATAGAGTTAACCCAAAGCTGAAAACTGCTGTCAAACAAGCATGTGGTATGTCGACACCTGACATCGCAGCGGTCGTCATGCGGTCAAAAATAAGAAAAATAACCTCACTCTCACTTAGCACAGTGGAAGTCAGGGTCGATCCACAGGAGTTACGTGGTCGAGACAGGTGACAGATTACCAACTGTAGTGTCACGCTACAGTCAGAGGACCTAGTTCCTAGCTTTTGACAACTAAACCCTAAAGAGCATAAAATCCCATAATCCAAACAAGCATGAACTAAACTAAATCCAAATGGGTAACTAACCCTAATTGGTCACTGAAATCAGAAATGAAATTCAGTACAATCAAGGTCAAACCAACATCAAACACAATCCAAACATTCAACAATTCAATCACAAGCATAAAACATCGAAAAGAAGCAATTACTTGTAACCAAATGATTCATTAACTTAAACTCAGATCCAATGGTACAAAACAGTAACCAAAAGGTCCAAAAATAGAAACTAGAACTAAACATCAATGGTTGTCACTCCCAAAGATACTAGTCAATGATTACTAACTACTAAACTAAATGAAAATTAAAGATAAAAACATAGAAATACCAAAAGATGGTTCTTGAAGCTGAATCTCGGAGTCAAAGAGCCTTGGGGGTCGATTTTACACCAGGTCTTCGCTAGTTTTTTCGACCTAAAAGCCTCTATTTATAGTTGCAAAAATCTCGAGACCGCGCCGCGCATTTATGGATCCCGCGTCGCGCGTAGGGGTTTATCCCCGTTTCTTCGGAATTTGAATGTTTTCCACCGCCTCATCACCGCGTCGCACCTTGATGATTTCCGCGGCGCGCGTACGTATTTTACTGATTTTGCCTTGATCTTCAACCTTCTTCCAAATTGCACGCTTTTAGTCCCTGTTTTCATTATTTCTTTCCAAACAAGTGCTGGCACGAAAAGTGAGTAATACCTGTAGATATGTGATATAATTTCACTAAGAATAGGGCTCAGCAACGACTAAAATATATGATATTACTAGGCGTTGTCAAACACCCCACACTTGTGCCTTGCTTGTCCCCAAGCAAGAAAGTTTTTAATAGATTTTAACTAAGATTCAAACAATTTTTGACTGTGTTCAGTTTCAAAGCTTATCACCTTAAGAGTTAGAGTGGAATAGTTCGTGAAAACATAATCGAAATGTTCTTTGGAATTCATGGCTTTCTAGAGAACCCTTGATTACAAATTTTCTGTCCACAATGAAATGTACGTACTCATTCAGATTCTAAAGGCCATTAAAGAATTGTCCATGACTTTCGATGTTGTCCGTGTAGCGAGCTTTCGGAAATACAATCCCAGACCAGACGATCTTAGGTGGCAAGGTGCGTAAGGCCCACCCATTTTAGACCTACCGACTCGAACAACAAAGGTCACTGATTGATAATTCCTTCCTAAATTCCAATCCTAAAACAGTCCAATCTTCTAACTCCTAAAACTCAACTAATAGCATGATCACAACTACATAGTATCTCTCGAAAAATACTAATGCTATAAACAATCACAAACTATTCATTTCAAAATTATAACCCATTAAAATTTTTTGAAAAAGTTACTAAAATTTTGAAAATCGGTCATTTCTGCAAAAAATTTCAAAAAACTACTCTTTCGACCGTCCACAC
Source organism: Cichorium intybus (assembly GCA_023525715.1). NCBI lineage: Eukaryota > Viridiplantae > Streptophyta > Magnoliopsida > Asterales > Asteraceae > Cichorium > Cichorium intybus. The sequence continues at coordinate 300,629 of JAKNSD010000147.1, forward strand.
CCCACACTTAAAATCGTACAACGTCCCCGTTGTACAAAAAGTATTTAGAACAAGGGAGAAAGAGTTACCCCATTGGACGGTAGATCGCTTGGTTGGTACTCGGTATCACAGGTACAAAATACGAACAAAAAGGTCCTCGATTTCGCGTTCTGGAGTTGTAGCGCAACAGTGAACACGCCGGTAGTCAAAGCAAGTGGAGGGGGCACGGTGACCCCACACTTGCTTGAAACAACTCCTCCAATTTTGGTATAACATGCATGACTCAACAAAAACATCAAATGCAAACAGAATAAACAAATAAAATATAAACAACTAAAGGATAGTAGTGTCATATGTACATTACAGATATCCAAAAAGAAAAAGAAAATACATCAATCGCCACCTGGTGGCCTGGAAGAACCGGCCTCATGATCATGAGCTCGGGCTGGGAATGGTCGGGGGCGCTGTCCCTGCTGTGTGGCTAAATCCAAAAGTACCTCCCCGATCCACTCTAGCTGGTCCTCCATCCTGGCGACTCGATCCTGCAGTCGCCTCATCTCTATCACCTCCTCCTGTTGTGGCTGTGGTGGTGCTGGATCTGCTGGTGCTGCCGGCCTCCGGTGTCTCCTACCCGGCTGAACGTAAGCTGGCAGGGGATCCTGAGGTGCCTCAGTCGCCACCCTCACAAACTGGCCCGAGCGCTGCTGCTCAATAAGCCCCATCTTCTCCAGGGCTCGCGCCGTAGTGCGAACTAGAGGTAAAGCGGTCAAAGATGCCACAACCGAAGCAGTAAGAATCCGGTACGAACGGGCCAAGTGGGTGATGAAATACCCACGGCCCAGAGGACTGTTGGCTGACGCCCCCGTCACACGGGTGGACAGGGAGACAGCTAGGGCGAACGGGAGGTGAAGGAACCTGGAGGGGTCAAGGAGGACCCAGAGATACGTCATGTCCTCGCCGGACACCTTCTCGCCCCCCTCCCGATGCATGATGGAGGTGGAGACGATGCGGTGCATGAGTCGGTGAAGTGGATCGCGAAGATGGCTCTCTCTGGATGTCCCCGCCTCGTAGAATACATTGGATGGTGTCCAAACCTCCATATTGGCAGCCCTCTCGGGCTGCCCCTGAATGCACGCACCCATGAACTGTGTGTAGTGGCGGTGCTGGAGATCCGCCTCTGTGTAGATGCCGGTACGCCTCCCAAACTCCCAGAGGTTGCACTCCCTGTGCACACCCCCAATCTAAATCGTACGAGCCTGGAACGGGCCTCCTGAGAACCCGGTGCAAAACGGACAGTAGATAGGAACTCCAACAGAAGCTCGGTATATACTGTATCCTCCTCGGTGGCCATGAGCCTGTCCCAGCCTCGGCATGTGAACCTGGCCTCTCCATCAACCCATGTACGATGTAAAAATGGCTCGATCTCGCCCCAAAGCCGAGCGTCTCGCAGAATGTCCCGATCGATGATCGTCGCCTCGAGAACCCGGCGACCAATGCGGGCGTCCCTCCGTGAAATATACTCCAATGAACTGTCCAGCTCAGCAGGGAACTGAAGAAACTGGTGATCTAATCTGAACGACATCTGCACAAAAGATTTTTTTTTTTTTGCAATTTAGGTCCTTTTCTTCTCCACCGTACAGCGGCGCGGCCCAAGAACCAGGGCGCGGCGCAGCGAGCGGCTGTTTCCAATTCCAAATCCAAACTCACGATTTAACCTGTTTAAACTCAATCCAAATACTCTACAAGGTAGCCTAAGTGCCGACTAACTCATCTAGGGTCATTATTTGGCAAAATAAACACCCTACGAGTCAGCATTGGCGATTTCTAAGTTTTTGAGTTTTTGGAGAAATCAACCAAATCAACTGCCTAATCACTAGTTTTAACATGTAAAAGCTAGTTAGAATGACGTACCTTGGTAGCAGGAATGAAATGAGAAAGAAAAAAACGAGAAATTTTCGATGATCAGAGCTTCGAGGCGTGGTGTGTGTGAATAGTGTCGCGGCTTACCTTAATATCGAAGGAATCCGACCGATCAATTCCCGCGGCACGGATATGAGCGAACCGCGGCGCGCGTGCTCCCAAATCAACCCCTGCGCATCGGGTTGGTTTACGATCCCGTGGCGCGCAATTTACCTGACCGCGGCGCGGTCATCAAAAATTCAACTTTCTTCAAAACAACCCCACACTTGCCTTGGACCAATAATACCTGTAAATGACGATGATATAATTTCCTAATTACCCGTAAGAATACAGTACCTAACCTATGAAAAGATGGGTTGCCTCCCAACAAGCGCTAAGTTTAACGTCTTCAGCCAGACGTGCTGTTCCTTCTCCTATTCTTCTTGAATTCCTGATGGCATCTCCTTGTGATTTGGTGCAAAATTATGGGCCATCATTGACATCAACGAAGTGAGCTGAGTCATCCTGTCACTAACCCCGCTAATCCATTGTTGCTGGGCTTCCAGGAGCTGAAAGACCTTTGCTTCTCTTTCCCTTGCATCTTTCTCATACTGTTGGTGCCTTGCTTCCAACATCTCTATCATGTCCAGCAGCTGCTCCTTGTCAATGGTGGATAACGGATGCTCCTTTGTGTCCTTCAAGACTTCCTCTTTTCCTCCTTCTCCGGGTCGCGTCCATATTGTTCTCTTGTCCCTAACCCCAGGCTCCATTAGCAAGTTGCTGTCCAAATTCTTATCATCATACCCTTGAGGTAGAGATATGGGACTTCCAAACATATTTAACCTTCTTTTTCTCGACCCGAAGAAGATGTCCAAGTCTCCTGTTTTGCAGTCGATAATAGCGCCAGCTGTAGCCAAGAACGGACGTCCTAATATTAACGCGGGCGCATCCTCCTGACTCTCATACTCCATGACTAAAAAGTCCACTAGGTAAAAGAAGTCCCCAACCTTTACTATGACATTAGTGAGCTTACCTCGGGATACTCTAGTTGACTGATCAGCCAGCTGTAACGTAGTCTTTGCTGGCTCTAATTCCTCATTCTTGTATTTATCATATAAGTATCCCGATAGCACATTCACACTTGCTCCCAAGTCCAGCAAGGTGTTCCTAATGACCACATCTCCTACAGTTGCAGTCATCAGTGGTGACCCAGGATCCTTTTCTTTCTTAGGCAGTGTTCCCAACAGTGCCTCACTAGCTTTGATAGTCAACCTCATAGTGTCAGGTGTGGGAGTATTACTTTTTTCATTTTTCTCACACATTTCTCGAAGAATTCTTGTATCCTCAGGAGCGTTCTTAAGTTCATCCCACAGAGGTTGGTTCATCGATGGCCCTGTCGATTTAGATGCTTCTTGTTTCGTCTTTCCCTTCTTGTCCTTCTTTCCTTGTTTGATTCCAGCTATTGTCGGCTGCTTTTCCTCCTGGCCATCTGACAACGCCTAGTGATATCAAGTATTTTAGGCGTTGTTGAGCCCTGTTCTTGATAAAATTATATCAAATATGCCTGGGTATTCTCACTTTTCGTGCCAGGACTTGTTTGGAGAAAAAGAATAGAAACAGGGACCAAAAGCGTGCAAAAGGAAGAAGTTGGGAAAGAATGAAAAATCAAGAGAACTCGTACGCGTGTCGTGGGAATTAACCATGCGCGACGCGGGCTTAAGGCGGTGGAACACATTCAAATGCCGAAGAATCGGGGAAAGATAAGTACGCGCGCCGCTGATTTCATTTCTGCGCGGCGCGGTTGCGGGAAATTTGCAAGTATAAATAGATGCATTTCCAGCTGAAAACCCGAGCAAAGAACCGGGTGTAAAATCGACCTTGAAGCTCTTTGACTCCAGGATTTCATTTCAGCAAGCTCATAATTGGTATTTTATGGTTTTTGATTTAATTTCCTTTTAGTAGAAAGTAGTTTTTGTAGCTTAAGTCTTTGGGAGTGACAACCACTGACTTTGAGCACTTAGGTTTCTGATTTTAGAAACATTTGGTTACTGTTTTGTGATTGGAATTCAGTTTTTGTGAATGGAAAGCATTTGGTTACATTTAATCTTAGCTTTTCGGTGTTTTGGATGTTTGTGTTTGGTTTGATTGATTGATTGTGTTTTGGATATTGTTTGAATCTTGTTAGGACTGTTTTTCTTAGCTGAAATCAGTAGCTAATTAGGTTATTTGGTAAGCATTAAACCTTGGCTAGTGATTGTTCAGTAGGACTTTAACTAGTGGTTAGTTTATGCTTTGCTTGGTTTTGTTAGTTTGAATGCCTTTGATTGCTTCTGATTCAGAGATGTACTTCTGATTTCAGAAAGTGACTAGGTCATTTAGACATAGCTTAGCTTGGCTTGAGTGTTTGATCATTGTCTCATTTGCTAGTGATTAGGAAAATAGAAACCAGATCCTCCGACTATAGCTGTGACACTATTAGTTGGTAATCTCTCATCTAGTCTAACCACGAAGCTCCTGTGGATCGACCCTGACTACCGCTATACTAGTGTGTGTGTTAGGTTTTCTCTTATTTTTGACCGCACGACGACCTCTGCGCGTGTCAAATTTTGGCGCCGTTGCCGGGGAGCTGTGAGCTTAGGTTAGGTGAGTAGTAGGAACTCGTTTCTTGCTTTTTGAAATTTCATTTTGGTAAGTTTGATTTTTGTGGGCGTGTTGCACTAGTGCATGCGTACCCGCAGGGGAAAGCAATTATCCCCATTGCAGTTTGATTCTGAGATTTAGCGTACTGCGCAAACTCCGTGCCCGTAGGCGTTTAAGCATCATGAATTATAGCCAAGTTAGCAGTAGTCCGGTCAGTGTTGCCCAGGAACCATCAGGTGAGGCAACGGGGATGTTTTCCATTCCCCCACTTTCAGAATTTCAGTTTGGGAGCACGAGTGCTTCTGGTGGTGCAGTTTCAGCCCCTGCACCCATACCATCATGCACTCCACCATCTATCCCACCATTTACACCCGCTTCACAACCCCAATCCACCAATCCATTTACTTCTGCTATGTCTTGGGGAGAGCCGACCCGAGATGGCACCCCAGCTCCTAGACAGCAGACACCAACATCCCAACCACAACCAGACCTCTTTAAACCTCAACCAACATACCAATCAACACAACCTATACACTTTCAACAACCGCCTCAGCCTCAATACCATTACCCAGAGACGGAGGAAGTGTATGACGAGGAAGATGAAGGATGGGTGCCACCAGCACCACAACCACAATGGAACCGAGGTCGGGGACCTCTTAGAAGAACGCCACAATATCCACCACCAGGTCAGCGGGAATACAATGATCATCTTTACGGTAACCCCGCTCAACCTTTGCATTTTGCACAACCGAGACGGCAATCGGTTGCATCACATTTCCAACCGCGGGAATATGATGATTCGTCGCCGATCTATATTCCTGATAACATTGATTCGCAAGTAGAGATAAGACCTCAGTTATTAGGAATATTGACTCAGTTTAGGGGATACAAGACTGACGATCCTTATAATCACTTATATGAATTCTTAGCAATTGCCAACGCCAATACTCCTAGGAATACTGATCGAGATATTTTTAGGCTTAGATTGTTTCCATTTACTCTTAAGGATAAAGCCAAGTATTGGTTTACATCTTTACCATCAAATAGTATTACTAGTTGGGAACAACTCAAGGCGAAGTTTTTGCAAGAATTCTATCCAGTCAGTAAAACCACGGAGGTTAGACGAGCGATACAAGATTTCTAGCAAAAGCCTGGAGAGGCTTTTCATGAAGCGTTTGACAGATTAAAAGAGCTGTTGCGATCCTGTCCACATCATGAAATTCCTAAGTGGCAGCTAGTCAAATTATTTTTCGAGGGAGTTAATGAAACACATCAGGTCATGATAAATGCCTCATCAAGTGGGACATTTATATGGCAAGAGCCAGATGATGCCTGGAGATTTTTGAAGCAGCTGAGTTTAGGATCAAAAGTTAGTGGATCAATGAAGGATAAGACTATATATGTAGCAAATGTCGAAGCAGAGAACAAATGGAAAGCTGAAATTCAGAAAGAGCTCACTGCTGTTACAAAAAGGTTCAATCAGATGCTCGAGAGGTTTCAACAAGAAAAAGGGGCATACGTATTGCATGGGCAGAGTATCTGCAATACATGTGGAAAAATAGGACACAATCATAATGAGTGCTCAATGACTCATGAGGAAATAAGTCAAGTACATGGATATGGTCGATTTCACAATGCACCAAGGCCATTCCGAAGTAATCAGCAACGAGAATCGAGACAACCACCTATAAGGCAGCAACAGGTGCAACCTCCATCTTCATCCGGAAGTACGAACATTGGTTTACAAGAAATTTTTGGATTGTTAGTACAACTCCAGGAAATAGAGAAGTCTAATTCGGAAGCAATTCTGAGATTAGGAGAATCACTTGTCAAAATGAAAGAAAAACAAGTGAGGGAGCAAGAGCAGTCATCAAGAATGCAAGTTAATGAAGTCATCACACTTAGGAGTGGGAAGAAAGTAGACAACAAGGTTGCAGCTCCGGTTGCAGATGATGATAGTGATGTAGAAATAGTTTTTGATGAAAAAGAAGAATTAGAAAGAAAGAAGAGAAAGGATAAGGAGGAGCAAGTACAGAAGACGAAGCAGACAAGTACATGGGAAAAAGGAGAATCAAGTGGAACAGTTCCTTTCCCGACAGCTTTGGAAAAGCCGGAGAAAGGACCATATGGAAAGAAGGGACCACAAGCTGAAGACATGTGGGAATTGTTTAGCCAAATTAAAGTTAACATTCCTTTAGTCAAACTTATCAAGGAAGTTCCTGCATATGCTAAGTTTCTCAAGGACATGTGTATACACAAGAAACATATTCTGTCCCACTTGCCTAAGATGATTAGCTTACCTGAGAATGTAAGTTCTATCCTCATGGAGGCGCTTCCCCCAAAGCTGAAAGATCCGGGAGTTCCTCTTATTTCAGTAGATTTAGGCAATGTGCACATCAAAAGGGCTCTTTTAGATTTAGGTGCAAGTGTGAATATATTGCCTGGGCAGTTATTTGACAAGCATGAGTTTGGCACCATGAGATCTACTGATGTGATTCTGCAGTTGGCTGATAAGTCCACCAAGGTTCCCAGAGGCATGTTAATCGATGTCATCATCAGGGTAGGAGAATTTTACTACCCAGCAGATTTTCTTGTTTTGGACACCCGTCAAGCAATGAATGGAGAGCAACTTACAATTATTCTAGGGCGGCCGTTTTTGGCCACGGCTAACGCAAATATTGCTTGTCGTACTGGAGAAATGGGAATATCTTTTGGACACCGACAGGCCAAGATCAACATTTTTAATGCTGATCTCAAAGGAAGTAACATGGAAGAAGAGGAATGTTATCAAGTAGACATTATAGACGAGCTTGTGCAGCAATACACTCCAGAGATACTTAAAGAAGAAGAAATAGAAACTCAGGAAGAAGCAATTGTTGGAAGAAAAGAGACACAAAAGGGAGAAGAAGAAAAAGGATTCAAGTCTGAAGAATGTGCGCATATAGATAAGTTACCAGCAGAGATTCCAAAGACATTAAAGCCCTCTTTACAAGAACCACCAAAGTTGGATCTAAAACCTTTACCAGAACATTTAAAGTATGCCTTTTTAGGAGAGAAAGATACTTTACCAGTAATCGTGGCAGCAAATCTGACAGAGGAACAAGAGATAGGATTGCTCAAGGTATTGTCCAAACATAAGGAGGCTATCGGCTGGACAATCGCGGACTTAAAAGGAATTAGTCCAACCACGTGCATGCATCGCATTATCACAGAAGAAGGAGCTAAACCTGCCAGGGATACGCAAAGGAGGTTGAATCCCAACTTAAAAGAAGTTGTCAAAAAGGAGGTTCTTAAATGGTTGGACGCAGGAATCATTTACCCTATTTCTGACAGTGAATGGGTTAGCCCAACACAAACTGTGCCGAAAAAGTCAGGTATCACTGTAGTAGACACAAAGGATGGCGACAAGATATCCACAAGACCTGTAACCGGATGGCGAGTCTGTATTGATTATCGGAAGCTTAATGCCGCCACATCCAAGGATCATTTCCCATTACCCTTTATCGATCAAATCGTGGAGAAGTTAGCAGGTCAAAAGTACTACTGTTTTTTGGATGGGTATTCTGGGTATAACCAAATCGCAATTCATCCAGAAGATCAGGCAAAGACAACATTCACTTGCCCTTATGGTACTTTTGCCTTTCGCAGAATGCCATTTGGATTGTGTAACGCGCCTGCAACGTTTCAACGATGTATGATGGCAATCTTTTCTGACATGATTGGTGAAGCTCTAGAAATCTTCATAGATGATTTCTCAATTTTTGGGCCTACATTCGAAACTTGCTTAGTTCAATTGGAAAAGGTACTGAAAAGATGTGTGGAAACAAACCTGGTTCTTTCCTGGGAGAAAAGCCATTTTATGGTACGAGAAGGGATAGTATTAGGACATGTGGTCTCTGAAAGAGGATTCGAAGTTGATCGCACTAAAGTTAAGGTCATATCCACATTGCCGCCTCCAACATCAGTAAAAGGGGTTAGATCATTCTTGGGGCATGCAGGGTTTTATCGTAGATTCATTAAAGATTTTAGTGCTATCTCTAAACCCCTCTGTGGTCTTCTTTTGAAGGACACACCATTTGTTTTTGACGAAGAATGTGTAAAAGCATTCAACATTCTCAAAAATAAACTGGTTGAGGCTCCCATTCTGAAGCCGCCCGACTGGACGCAACCTTTTGAGATAATGTGTGATGCTAGCGACTATGCTGCTGGTGCAGTATTAGGGCAAAAAGTCGACAGGAAACCTGTTGTTATCTGTTATGCTAGTAAAACTTTTTCTGAAGCTCAATTGAATTACACAACTACTGAAAAAGAATTACTAGTTGTAGTATTTGCTCTAGATAAATTTCGATCTTATATCTGGGGATCCAAGGTGGTGGTCTACACTGACCACAGTGCTGTTTGACATCTGATCACAAAGAAGGAGTCTAAGCCTCGCTTAATTAGGTGGATACTCCTGTTGCAAGAATTCGACGTGGACATCAAAGACAAGAAGGGAGCTGAGAATGTAGTGGCAGATCATCTTTCTAGATTACCAGCTGAAGGATTGGAAGCAGGAATTCAAGACTCATTTCCTGACGAGCAGTTGTTAGAGGTTAATGGAGCCCCATGGTATGTAAACTATGTAAATTTTCTGGCCACAGGAGCAATACCAAAACATTGGATAAAACAAAGGCAAAAGCAATTTCGCACATATGCAAAGAGATTCATTTGGGATGATCCAGACCTTTTTAAGGTAGGTGAGGACCAGATAATTCGTCGATGTGTGCCAGACAATGAAATTGGTGAAGTGCTGGATCTCTGTCATGCATCAGCATGTGGAGGACATTTCAGTGGAAGGAAAACCGGATACAAAGTTCTCGAATCTGGACTATACGTGCCGACTATCTTTCGGGATTCGCACAGGACTTCCAAGGAGTGCATCAATTGCCAGCAATTAGGGAATATATCGAAAAGGGATCAAATGCCCTTTGAATCCGATTTTGGTAGTAGACATTTTTGATGTCTGGGGAATCGATTTTATGGGTCCATTCCCCACATCACATGGATATGTTTACATTTTGGTGGCAGTAGATTATGTCTCAAAATGGATTGAGGCCGAAGCGACTCACACAAATGACCATCACGTGGTCTGCAAATTCGTGAAGAAAAATATCTTCACCAGGCATGGGGTCCCCAGAATAATCATTAGCGACGGAGGATCTCATTTCAAGAATTTCAAATTCGGAAGGCTGCTGAAACACTATGGGGTGAATCATCGCATTGCAACGCCGTATCATCCACAAACCAGCGGCCAGGTGGAGGTATCCAATAGGCAAATCAAGGAGATCCTTTAGAAGACTGTCAAGACTGATAGAAAGGATTGGTCGCTAAGGCTAGATGACGTATTGTGGGCGTATCGAACTGCGTACAAAACACCGATCGGGACTACTCCATATCGGTTGGTTTATGGAAAAGGATGTCATTTACCAGTAGAGATTGCCAATCGTGCCCTTTGGGCCATTAAGAAAGTCAACATGGACTATACTGATGCTGGGAAAGAAAGGAAACTTCAGTTATCTGAATTAGAAGAACTATGAGATGAAGCATATGAGAACGCAGCCACCTATAAATCAAAGAAGAAACGATACCATGACGCAAAGCTGCGACTGAAGGTCTTTGAAGTTGGACAAAAAGCATGGCTGTATAATTCAAGACTGAAGATGTTCCCTGGGAAACTGAGAAGCAAATGGAATGGTCTATATGAAGTGATCAGCATTACAGATTATGGTGCAGTCGAAATCCAGGACTTAAAAGGTGGGCAACCATTTAAAGTCAATGGCCATAGACTCAAACCATACATCACCTCAGGCACGTTCCAGAAACTAGAGGTAGAGACAGTCGAATTCATAACAGAGATTCCAACATACGCAACATAATCAGGTAAGTGCACGTCCGGCTGAAGACGTTAAACTTAGCGCTTGACGGGAGGCAACCCGATCCCCTTTGTATAATTGCATATTCTCCTAATATTCAATGAATTACATCCAATTTTGATCACGGTGAGAAAAAGGCAAGTTTGGGGTCATTTTTGGTAATTTTACAATACCGCGCCGCGGGATCTTAGGAACCGCGCCGCGCGTGTTGAGTTTTTGCGATTACATTTAAAATCAGATTTTTTTACGCGGCGCGGATAGAAGCTTCCCGCGTCGCGGTCTTATCTTAATTTGAAATTAAAGATAATCACTTAAACAGAGCTTTTTGATAGTCATTCAAATTCCCACATTACATATAAATAAATTGCGGACAATTTTGATTCTTCTCACCGTGCTTCAACTCTCCGATCAATCCAACGACTGCATTCGTCTTTAATTCACAAAAAATCCAAGTAAGTATCGATTCTCTCTCTCTTAGTTTTAGAAGTCTTGAAACTTACTAGATGCTACTGTAATCCACAATGTTATGTTTAATCGATTAAATTAATTGCTGAATTAGGATTATAGTATTATATTACGCGAAACCCAAGTGCCAGATTAGGAAAATTGGACTTAGATTGACAGATTGAGCGACTTTTCTTGACTGAAATCGTTCGCCGTGCCGCGCCACGTACAGTCCGCGACGCGGAGTATGAATATTCATCCAGCGCGTCGCGGGTTGTCACGTGCGCGCCGCGTCGAACGTCAAAATAGTGCAGTAATTTTTCAATTTTCGTGATTTCGCAGGTACAATGTCTTCTACAGGCAGTTCCGAATCCATCGATTGGAATTCTTTGGCCACGGAAGTAGGCAGAACACGCGCCTACAGCTTCTACAATCGTAGATCCATTCAACAACAAAAACGAATCCTCCCTGCCCGGCCGGTCAACTGGCAGTTAACCGAGGAATCAGGGATTATGGAACATTTGCAATACTGGTTGGTTCAAGGGGGGTACGACAAAGGCGAGCTTACTTACACTTGTCGAGCCATTGACAACATTGTTCACATGGAAGGGCCCATTTACCGGGAGGTATTCTTGCAATTTCTTGCAAGCTACCAATTTGATCGTCAGCCGCTGGGAATGGATATGGAAGAGATGGTGCAGTTCCGGTTGGGTAATCACAACCGAAGCTGCAGCTTACGGGAATTTGGCTATCGCATCGGGTTATACACTGAGGAAGAATCAGAGGCACCAGAGTTCGACACCTTCCATCGACGGGCTAACTATGATGCTGATGACTCATTCTCTCCTGCTGACTACTGGAGCACCATATCATCCACGCGGTATCATGAGAATACCGTACGCGAGGGGCTGATGCATCTACCATCGCATCGCATGCTACATCGGTTGATATCAACCATGGTCTGGCCTCGTGCGGACGAGGATCGGGTGTTACCACGTGAGTTGCATCTTATGTGGTGTCTGACACGGATGCTTCAGACATGCAACATGCCATACTTCGTGGCCGATTACTTCAAACAGATCACAGATGAGCCACTGAAGCAAATTGCTTTCGGCGGGGGACATTATGTGATGAATCTAGCCCGATCCTATGGGTTGCTATCTGAGTACACTACCCGTGGGCTGACAGTTGTTCAGCCAGTTCCCTTCAGCCCGCCGATTACCATTTCCCGAGACGTGATTTATGTCGACGACGGGGTCACCGCAACTGAGCGATCCCCATTCCCGGTGCTGAAGACCGAGCCATCCACTTCCAAAAAGCGACCATGGGTGACTATTCATCCACCCCGAGGACTTTCCCCGGCCACCATGGAGTCACGGTACTTGGCCGAAGAAGTGAAGGATGTTAAAAAGGCTTTGCAGGTTCATACGAGGGAACACCAGTTACAGTCGGTTGTAGCACAGGAGATTAATAGACGAACAGAGAATACACAGATGCAGCTCCTGTGGTTAGCGGACTGCATGATCGCCCTCATGGCAAAGCATAGGTGTGTTCCGCCAAGACCCCAGCCGACTATCAGAGAAGAAGAGGAGGAACCCATGGAGGAAGACCCTGAAGAAGATGAAGATGATTATGCTGACACTGCGCATAATTGAAAAAGATGGATGTAATTATTTTGATTTCTTCTTAGTACATTTTTGATTTTCATTTTATTAGAATTAGTTTAAAGATTTGTTTTTAGAAAGTTGGTTAGGACAATAAGCCTCCTGCAGGCATTAGATATTAATAATAAAACAATGGTTTTGGTGTGTTGAATTGTTTCTTGTGAGATTTGAAATTTGGATAAATCTGCTGAAATTACCGCGCCGCGGCATCCATATATCGCGCGACGCGGTCATTTCTCATTTGACGCTGTTTTAATCTCACGAAATTACCGCGACGCACATCCCTTAATTACACGCCGCGGTCATCCGCAACACATACACATCTTTCTGTATATTTTTGTTCATGTTTTATTTCTGTCATGTGTGTTTTTAATTGTTTGTTAAGTTATGCATGTTATACCAATTTGAGAAGGAGTTGTCTCAGACAAGTGTGGGGTCACCGTGCCCCCTCCACTTGTCTCGACCACCGGCGTGTTCACTGTAGCGCTACAACTCCAGAATACGAAATCGAGGATCCAATTGTACGCAATTATACCTGTGATATTGAGCACCAAGCAGTCTATCGTCCAAAAAGGGGTAACTCTTTCTCCCTTGTTTTGAAATAAATTTTGTACAACGGGGAAGTTGTACGGTTTTAAGTGTGGGGTGTGGACGGTCGAAAGAGAATTTTTTTGAAACTTTTGTAGAAATGATCAATTTTTCAATTTTTAGCAATATTTTTCAAAATTTTTAACGAATTGCAATTTTGAAATGAATGATTTGTGATTGTGATAGCATTAGTATTTTTCAAGAAATACTGTTTATTTGTGATCATGCTATTAGTTAGTCAAATAAGTTGAGTTTTTTATGAGTTTAGAAGAATGAGCTGTTTTAGGATTGGAATTTAGGATGGAAATGTCAATCTGTGGCCTTTGTTGTTCGAGCCGGTAGGTCTAAAATGGGTGGGCCTTATGCACCTTACCACCTAAGATCGTCTGGTCTGGGATGGTATTTCTGAAATCTCGCTACACGGACAACATCGAAAGTCATGGACAATTCCTTAATGGCCTTTAGAATCTGAATGAGTAAGTACTCTTCATTGTAGACAGAAAGTTTGTAATCAAGGGTTCTCTAGAAAGCCATGAATTCCAAAGAACAACTCAATTATGTTTTCGCGAACTATTCCACTCTAACTCAAAAGAGCAATAAACTTTGAAACTGAACACAATCAAAAAAAAATTGTTTGATTCTTTATTATAATTTGTTAAAAAAAAAAACTCTCTTGCTTAGGGACAAGCAAGGCACAAGTGTGGGGTGTTTGACAACGCCTAGTGATATCAAGTATTTTAGGCGTTGTTGAGTCCTGTTCTTGATAAAATTATATCAAATATACCTGGGTATTCTCACTTTTCGTGCCAGGACTTGTTTGGAGAAAAAGAATAAAAACAGGGACCAAAAGCGTGCAAAAGGAAGAATTTGGGAAAGAATGAAAAATCAAGAGAACTCGTACGCGCGTCGCGGGAATTAACCATGCGCGACGCGGGCTTAAGGCGGTGGAACACATTCAAATGCCGAAGAATCGGGGAAAGATAAGTACGCGCGCCGCGGATTTCATTTCTGCGCGGCGCGGTTGCGGGAAATTTGCAAGTATAAATAGATGCATTTCCAGCCGAAAACCCGAGCAAAGAACCGGGTGTAAAATCGACCTTGAAGCTCTTTGACTCCAGGATTTCATTTCAGCAAGCTCATAATTGGTATTTTATGGTTTTTGATTTAATTTCCTTTTAGTAGAAAGTAGTTTTTGTAGCTTAAGTCTTTGGGAGTGACAACCACTGACTTTGAGCACTTAGGTTTCTGATTTTAGAAACATTTGGTTACTGTTTTGTGATTGGAATTCAGTTTTTGTGAATGGAAAGCATTTGGTTACATTTAATCTTAGCTTTTCGGTGTTTTGGATGTTTGTGTTTGGTTTGATTGATTGATTGTGTTTTGGATATTGTTTGAATCTTGTTAGGACTGTTTTTCTTAGCTGAAATCAGTAGCTAATTAGGTTATTTGGTAAGCATTAAACCTTGGCTAGTGATTGTTCAGTAGGACTTTAACTAGTGGTTAGTTTATGCTTTGCTTGGTTTTGTTAGTTTGAATGCCTTTGATTGCTTCTGATTCAGAGATGTACTTCTGATTTCAGAAAGTGACTAGGTCATTTGGACATAGCTTAGCTTGGCTTGAGTGTTTGATCATTGTCTCATTTGCTAGTGATTAGGAAAATAGAAACCAGATCCTCCGACTATAGCTGTGACACTATTAGTTGGTAATCTCTCATCTAGTCTAACCACGAAGCTCACCCTGACTACCGCTATACTAGTGTGTGTGTTAGGTTTTCTCTTATTTTTGACCACACGACGACCTCTGCGCGTGTCACCATCCTTGTTGTCCTTTGGTTGAGCGTCCTTCTCAACAGGAATTTCCTTTAATTCCTCGTCTTCCCTATTTTCCTTTTCAATTTCCACCTATTCCTTAACTTCTTCTTCTTTACTCTCTGCCTCATTTCCAGATTTTAGTAGATCTTCCAGGGTGACTTTCCTCCATTCAGCATCGACAGTGTTGACATGTTCCTTTCCGGCCCGCTGACCATGGGTCGGATTGACTTCTATGGTACTTGGCAGCTTCACATTATCTCTTTTCCGTTGGTCTTCAGCCATTTGGGCGATTTGCCTCTCCATATTGACGATGGCTTTCGCATTGGCCTGCGACTGCTGCTGTGTTGTATTGAACATCTCATACATTTTTGCGACCAGATCCTCCTGCGTCCCTGGGGCATTGTTGATGGAATTATTGGGCCCCCTATTGTTGCTGCTACCATTTCCATTGGCATTGCCATTCGCCGGTTGATGCTGCCTGGGCGGGTTGGATGACTGCCCTTGGTAGTTGTTCTGCCTCTGGTTATTGAAATTCTGCTGACCCTGGTTATATGGTCTGTAGGGTCGTCCATTGCCATACTGTCCTTTACCCTGACCATAGACTTGATTCGCTTCTTGAGTCTTCGATCCTCCTTGACCTCCTTGTGGCTGACTCTGAGGTCCATTCTGCAGAGTAGACACAAGCCTATCAAATTTCCTATTGAGCTCACTTATCTCATTCTTTACATCCTTTTTCCAGTCGGCATCGGCTCCTATTGCTGCAGCAGTGCCTACCGTCTTCCTTGTAGAAAATTTCGCCTTGGAACCATTACTTAACTGTTTCAAAAACCGCCAAGCCTCCTCCTGGTCTTGCATCATAATAGTGCCACTAGATGACGCGTTAATCATAGCTTGGTTCGTCTCACTTGCTCCTTCAAAGAATACCTTGACCAGTTGCCACTTGGGAATATCGTGATGAGGGAATGACCTCATCAACTCCTTTAGACGGTCCCATGCTTCATGAAAAGCTTCTCCAGGCTTCTGCTGGAAATCCTGAATAGCCCTCCTGATTTTCGTCGTCTTGCTTGCCGGATAGAATTCTTGTAAGAACTTAGCTTTGAGTTGATCCCATGTAGTGATGCTATTCGAGGGTAAGGATGTAAACCAATATTTGGCTTTGTCCTTAAGAGTGAATGGGAACAATCTTAGTCTAAAAAGGTTCTTATTAGTATTCCTAGGGGTGTTAGCATTGGCTATGGCTATAAACTCATACAAGTGATTGTATTGGTCATCCTGTTTGTACCCCCTAAATTCCGGTAATATCCCTAACAACTGAGGCCTAATTTCTACTTGAGATTCTATATCCTCAGGAATGTAAATGGGCGACGAGTCATCGTACTCCCGTGGCTGGAAGTGCGATTCAACCGATTGCCCTCTCGGTTGTGCAAAATACAAGGGTTGAGCAGGATTACCGTAAAAGTGATGATCATTATATCTCTGCTGACCTTGTAGTGGTTGCTGATGCTGTGTTCTTCTTTGAGGTCCCCGACCTCGGTTCCATGGTTGCTGTGGTGCTGGTGGAACCCATCCTTCGTCTTCTTCATCATATCTCTCGTCAGCCTCTTGATACTGGTACTGTTGTTGAGGTGGTTGCTTGTATTGTTGTTGCGGTGGTATAGGTTGGAATGTGGTTTGAGGTTTAAAAAGTACTGGTGCTGGTTGAGAAATGGGTTGAGAGATAGGTGTCTGCTGTCTAGATACTGGGGTGCCATCGTGGGTCGGCGCTCCCCAAGACATGGCAGATGTAAATGGGTTTGTGGATTGAGGTTGGGATAAAGGTTGAAATGGTGGAATACACGGCGGAGTGCATGAAGGTATAGGTGCAGGGGCTGAAGCTGCACCACCAGTAGCACTCGTGCTCCCAATGTGAAATTCTGAAACCGGGGGAATAAATGACATCCCCGTTGCCTCATCCGAGGGTTCCTGGGCAACACTTACCATACTACTACTGACATTACTGAAACTCATTGTATTCAAACGCCTACGTGCACGGCTTTTGCACGCAGTTCGCTCAATCTCTGAGTCAAAATGCAAAGGGGATAATTGCTCACCCCTACGGGTACGCATGCACTAATGCAACATGCCCGAAAAATAAAAAACCAAAAATCAATATTACTAACCAACTAAAAAGAAACTAAACTAACAAGTCCTACAAATCACCTAATCTCAAGCTCACAACTCCCCGGCAACGGCGCCAAAATTTGACATCGCAGCGGTCGTCATGCGGTCAAAAATAAGAAAAATAACCTCACTCTCACTTAGCACAGTGGAAGTCAGGGTCGATCCACAGGAGTTACGTGGTCATGACAGGTGACAGATTACCAACTGCAGTGTCACGCTATAGTCAGAGGACCTAGTTCCTAGCTTTTGACAACTAAACCCTAAAGAGCATAAAATCCCATAATCCAAACAAGCATGAACTAAACTAAATCCAAATGGGTAACTAACCCTAATTGGTCACTGAAATCAGAAATGAAATTCAGTACAATCAAGGTCAAACCAACATCAAACACAATCCAAACATTCAACAATTCAATCACATGCATAAAACATCGAAAAGAAGCAATTACTTGTAATCAAATGATTCATTAACTTAAACTCAGATCCAATGGTACAAAACAGTAACCAAAAGGTCCAAAAATAGAAACGAGAACTAAACATCAATGGTTGTCACTCCCAAAGATACTAGTCAATGATTACTAACTACTAAACGAAATGAAAATTAAAGATAAAAACATAGAAATACCAAAAGATGGTTCTTGAAGCTGAATCTCGTAGTCAAAGAGACTTGGGGGTCGATTTTACACCAGGTCTTCGCTAGTTTTTTCGACCTAAAAGCCTCTATTTATAGTTGCAAAAATCTCGAGACCGCGCCGCGCATTTATGGATCCCGCGTCGCGCGTAGGGGTTTATCCCCGTTTCTTCGGAATTTGAATGTTTTCCACCACCTCATCACCGCGTCGCGCCTTGATGATTTCCGCGGCGCGCGTATGTATTTTCCTGATTTTTCCTTGATCTTCAACCTTCTTCCAAATTGCACGCTTTTAGTCCCTGTTTTCATTATTTCTTTCCAAACAAGTGCTGGCACGAAAAGTGAGTAATACCAGTAGATATATGATATAATTTCACTAAGAATATGGCTCAACAACGATTAAAATATATGATATTACTAGGCGTTGTCAACACCTAGGTCAAAGTCCCTTATTGGACCTAGGTTTTAGGATTTGACATGCATTGGACATGCATGACCATAAAGTCACCATTTTTATGAGTCAATGGATTAAATGATTGAACCCTGGATGTTTGTAGCCTTTTTCTTAACGGATTAAGAGAAAGGAAGTTGGAAACTCCGAGGATAGCGTCACTAACATCCGAAGATAGCGTTGCTATCTTTAGCGGCGTTATAGGTGCATGGTAGCGACGCTAAGTGTTGACTTTGACCTTTGAATTTTGATCTCTCTGACTTTTGGTTAAACTTTGATGGATTTAAGATAAGGATTAAAGGATTAACCTTTAATTGGTTCAGGTCACTGAGTTATGTCTAATGATGAATTAGGAGGTTCGTGTTGCTGAGTCTCCAAGAATCCGGTGTTGTGTTTCTACCTTGCTATTCAGGTGTGTTTCCTCACTATACTATGTGTGATGCTGCATGCGTAGGCAGCTTGAGAACTTTAGGGTATGATTGTGTGCTAGGACTAGACTAGTCTTGCTTGATTGCTAAGTCATATGATTTGTTAATATGACTTTGATTGGCTAATATCTCACACGGGTAAGAAAGTGTCATGTCCTGTTAGGAGTGGTACCGCGCTAAGGCCCGATAGGATATGATGACCGGGTAGGAAAGTGATGAGCCATGTTAGGGGTAGCACCGAGTTGTGGCCCAATGAGTATGTTATATGGGTAGGAAAGTGTCGCGACCTGTCAAGGGGCGGGACTGTGTAAAGTCGGATTTGATATATGCGGAATAATAATAACGTGAAAATCGAAACAAATATCCAAAATGCCGAATGATTAATTATCAAATATATGAGATGTACAAAAGATATTGCTCCAATCACTAGGAATGAGCATAATACAAACATCTCACATTGTGAGCTCTACCTAACAAATGACTAAGAATAGACTATATATATGTAGGCTACAAAATTAGGGCAAGACCCAATAAACATAGTTTTACAGTGGGCCAACCAAGATTGCTAAGCATCACATGTAGGGCTTTGTACCATAACTATCTCCCCCTCGAAGGCCGGAATGGATGATGTGGCGCAAGATGGCAAATGAGCATTGGCGGAACCGAAGATGATGATCACACGGGATGTAGAGGTGAATCCAATCTCCTCATATACGTGAACTCCCCCTCAACGTATCATCGATCTTCAAAAAGATGTCATCGTCAAATAATCCACCAAAATTGAGAATGCGCTCAAACAGGAAAATTCAATAAAAACTCCCCATCGATTTGAGCGTATCCGTCAATGCCCAAATATTTGGCATTTTCTTTGTAACAATATGAATTATGGAATTCAAAAATTTTCTTGTGTTCTTGTTCTTCTTTGTTTTGTTCATCGTTCACCAAAAAAATTGTTTAATGTGGGGGTTTGACTTTGTTTAGAGTGGGGGTCCGAAATTTTACAAATGGGGGTTTGAATTTGGTTTAAAATGGGTTCAAATGGGTTAAAGAATTGGATGGGATTAATATTTGGGTTCGGATGTGTTTTTGTGTTAGGCTAGTGTGATCCGAAGACTTTTGGGCTGTGAACAGATCCGAAGAGTATTAGGGTTGACTTTATGAAGTCAAACAAGCCTTCGTTGTCTTCCTCCCCATTTAACGCTGCATCTGACTTCACGTTATTTTCATCCGATTCGTTTCTTCTATCATCGTTCGTTTTGATTTTCACTTCATCGGTTACGAAGGCATCCAACCCTTCGCCGTCGTCTTTTTCTCTCCGATCGACAACCACTGAAGGCAATCACACCATTCTTCTTCTCCGTTTCCGTCATCTCCATCCGATTTGAGTTCATCACCACCAATCAGAATGTAACCAGGCTTCGCCGCCTTCATTCTCTTCTCGTTTTTCAGTTACATCTCCATCTGAAGGTGACAGTCTCCGAAGACACACATGTCATCTTCTTCACTCTCGATATCACTGTTCCGATTCACATCCAACGAAGGTAATAACCCGATTTCATCTTCTCTCCAGGTCCGATGCGTTCTCGGATTTGATCCAATCCACACATCTGAAGGCCTTTCATGACACTCAACAGTCCTGAAGGCTATCCATTGAAGTCAAGTTCGATTTGCACATCGCAATAAACATCGGTTCATCTTGGGTTCCCGATTATTATCCAATCCGGTTTCTCCAACGGTTTCGTCTCACAACAATGTCATCATCACAGAGCATTTGGTATCACAGAAAGGTTCACAAACACTTTAGCCAGAATAATTTTCGTAGTTGAAGATCTAGGGCCCTTTTCGTCAAAATTTCTCTTCGTCGAAATCAAGAACACGAGGAACATCGATGAACACTAAAATATGTCTTCAAATCATCATCATCTTCGATTGGTAACAGTTATTCACATTAACCACACGAACTTGGTTTTCGTATTTTGTTCTCAACACAATCGTGATATTTAATTTCTCATGTTGTAATTTCATTACGATAGCTACATGAATTGTTCAGATCTGGAATTGAAGTCATGTACATATATCTGTATATTGTCGATTTCAACAGATTCATACCACTATATAATCAATTTGATTGAATAAGGCATACGAAATAAAATGGATTGTCTAAATCGATGTCATAGGTAACCGAGATACAAACTGAAAGTCAAAGCTAAGATGAGTTTATCGCTTGATAAACAAGTTCACTGGATATCAGCAATGACAAGAATGAAACGGAAAAATTTGATTGGAAATGGAACAAAACAATCAATTGCAATATTGGATTTGAAGAGTCGATAGTAGATAGCGATACAAAACAAATTTGATAATGAAGCAGAACAATATGGTAGATCTAGATCTGGATCTGGAATTAGAGTGCAAAAAATGGGACAACGAACAGTAGAAACTAGGAAGAATATGAATCACAAAAATCAAGATGTGCTAATTCCATGAGTAATAAAAACGTGAATGAAATTAGATTTTTGAACATTATTTCTGGATATTTGACATGAACATAACAGATGAACAATGCCCAAAAAGAATATGAATAGTGAAAAATGAATTTGGATAATGATGAACATGATGAAGATTAACAACCCAAAAAGATAAATGAATCCAAAAATTCATGAGAGACTCACCAACAATCCATGAAACTTGAAACAATATTCAAAAGTTGTCAAATCGAGATAGTTCCCTTGAAATAATCGCAAGATCTTCAAGGTACGTCTCTGATACCAATTGTAAAGTCGGATTTGACATATGCGGAATAATAATAACGTGAAAATTGAAACAAATATGCAAAGTGCCGAATGATTAGTTATCAAATATGTAAGATGTACAAAAGATATTGCTCCAATCACCAGGAATGAGAATGAGCATAATAGAAACATCTCACATTGTGAGCTCTACCTAACAAATGACTAAGACTAGACTATATATAGGTAGGCCACCAAATTAGGGCAAGGCCCAATAAACATAGTTTTACAGTGGGCCAACCAAGCTTGCTAAGCATCAATCCATGTAGGGTTTTGTACCCTAACAGACTGCACTGGGGCCCATTATGTGTATGCTAGTGATATAATGGAATGTGATGGAATCTATCGTATTTTTGGGAATTCACTAAGCTTTGTGCTTACTCTCTCAAATTAAATGTTTTTCAAATACTATTTCAGATGTAATGAAGAGCGCGGCCTGATTATACTGCATCCAACATGATTATGATTTTCAGACTTTCGCTGTCATGTACTTATTAGTTTAGATCTTATTAATTTAGTTTGGAAATACTGTTTTCTTTAAATGAATAAAATGGGTTTTATGGTGTTTTCAAACGGTTTCTATGATGGTTAAACTGGTTTTTCGTAACTCACTTTATTTTAAAAATGAAAATTTTGGTTGTAAAATTTCGAACGTTACAGAGAACCAGTGATTCAATGTGGCTGTGGCATACAAGGATGGGTCTTGTAAAATTTGGAGCTTTGAAGTACATGTCAGACAAGAACTTGGTTGAAGGGATGTCGAAGATAGACGAGCACACTCAACAGTGTGAAGGTTGTCTCGCAGGGAAGCAAGTGAGAACCCCATACCCGACACAAACAAGTTTAGAGCAAAACAAAGATTAGAGCTCGTGCATAGGGACTTATGTGTGTCCATATTACCTCCCACACCCACAGGGAACCGGTACTTCATGCTACTTGCCTACGAGTACACACGAGCAATGTAAGATATTTAATGAAGACGAAAGACGAAGCTTTTCAAGCCTTCAAGAATTTCTGGGTAACCGTGGAGAATGAAACGGGAGATACAATTAAAGTCTTTCATACGAATCGTTGTGGTGATTTTCTGTGAAACCAATTCACTATGTATTTGCAAAGAAACTAGCCTTGGAAGACATTATACAATACCATACTCTCCACAACAAAACGGTGCTTTGGAGAGACAAAATCGTACAGTTTTGGAGATGGAGAGATGTATTTTAAAGGGAATGAAAGTGCCACTCTTGTTTTGGGGAGAATTCGTTCAACATGTTGTGTATGTTTTGAACTGGGTAAGTTCCAAATCTCTTAAAGAGACCACACTATATTAGTTATGGATTGGGAGATGTGTATCCCACATGATGTCTCTCCCACATGATGGTTGTGAAAACCATTTGAAGAATTTAATGCCCGTTTTCCCATGTACGAGTTTAAAGTTTATAAAGTTAATGGTTATTTAAAAAGTGAGGATTTAGGCCCTACGCGATACATATGAGGGTTTTGGGGTGTCATGCGGAACAGGACTGGTCGCGGCACGATAACCTTGCTTTGCGAAACGACACCGCGAAAGTGGAAAACTCTAATTATCGGGCCTTGAGTCCTATTTAAGGACACTAACTTTCATGCCCTGTCTTTTTCATTAGCCTCTATCCTCAAAAAACCCTAGAATGAAACCCTAGCCTCCATTTGTGTTTTAAGCCTTTTTCCTTGCCTTTAGAGTATTGCTTGAGGAATAAAAAGAAGGAGGTGGTGCAAGGAAGCAAGCTCTAGAGTAGATCCAACATTTCCTTCACGTGTTGGACCTCTGTAAGTGATGAAGTTCCAAGCTTTATGCATTTTATGACTAGATCTAGTAGTTAGAGATGTGTTATGGCATTTGTGGTCTATTTATGAATGTTGTTCTTAGAGTTGAGGAAACTCCATGCTACCAAGTCACTTTTAGATCATTTCTGGAACTATTGAGCCAAAGAATAGAGCATGCTCAAGCTCTCTTGAAGCCACACAAAGGATATTTGGTGTTCCAAGCCTCATTTTAACCTACGGTTTGTGCTTGACATGCATGTCCATAAGTTCGTATTATTATCCATTAGAATCCTTAATGGATGGGTTCTGGAAAGTCTTAGTAACTGGCTTAATGGATTAAGAACTTAAAAAGACAAGTTAGGAACCCAACGATCATGGAGCTCCCATCATGGGTTCGCGGCGTGACCGCTGGAGAAAATGCATTTTCGGGATCGCCTCGCTACGCGACGCGTAGGATAGGAACCCAACGATCATGGAGCTCCCATCATGGGTTCGCGGCGTGACCGCTGGAGAAAATGCATTTTCGGGATCGCCTCGCTACGCGACGCGTAGGATTTGGACCAAGTGATTGACCTTTTATTGGTTTGGGTCACTAAGTTATACCTAATGCTGATTTAGGAGGTTCATGTTGCTGATTTTTCAGGAATCCAGTGTGTGTGTTTCAGCCTTGCGATTCAGGTGAGTTTTCTCACTATACTATGTGTGACGTTGCATGCGTAGGTAGCCGAGACCCGTTAGAGTAGAACTGTGTGCTTAGACCAGTATAGTCTTCTGTGATGATTTTTTAGTTGTATGATTCATTTTGATGATTGTGGTTGCTTGAAACCCATTAGGGTAGGACAGTGCCGAGTCCCGTTAGGGTGGGACTGTGTCGAATCCTGTTATGGTAGAACGGTGCCGAGTTCTTTAAGGTAGGACGGTTCTAGTCACATTAGGATAGGACTGTGCCTGAGACCCGCTAGGGTAGGACTGTGTGGTATGTCAGTGACATCGCCTCGGTCGTCATACGGTCAAAAATAATAAAAACCTCACTCTCACTAGTACAGTGGTAGTCATGGTCGATCCACAGGAGTTTCGTGGTCAAGATAGGCGATAGATTACCAACTGTAGTGACATGCTACAGCCAGAGGGACTAATCTTCTACTTTCCCAAAAACAATTCAAAAACACAAATCCAAACCAAAAATCCAATTCCAAGAATAAACTAAATGAAACTTAAACTTAAACCTAACCTAGATTGCTTACTGAAATCAGAAATCAGATTCAAATTCAGAAACAATAAAGATCAATCCAAAAGCATCCAAGCATTCAAACACCAAAATACCGAAAAACATCAATAAACATGGAACCGAATGATTACTTATATAAACTTCAGATCCAGAATATCCAAAACAGTAAACAATGAAATTTAGAAACTTTAACCTAATGCTAATGGTTGTCACACCCAAAAACACTAAGCTATAAGCTTTAAACAACTAACTAATAATGAAATTAAATGAAGAAACATAAAATACCACGAATGGTTGCTGAAATCCGAAACTTGGAGTCAAAGAAGTCTTAAGTCCACCTTATGGGTCGTTCCTTGCCTGCTGATTTCGACGTAATGGCCTCTATTTATAGTTGTGGAAAATAAGGAGCCGTGTCGCGCAACTCCGATATCCGTGGCGCGTGTGTAGCCTTCTCCCCGTTTTTTCGTCATTTGAATTCTTCCCACCGCCTCATCGTTGACTCAGCGCGGCACGCCCACATGCATATCTGCGGCGCGTGTGTTCAGGCGACTGTTTTTGTCTTTATCTCCAATCTTCTTTCATTTTGTACGCATTTAACCCCTGATTGTAACTTTTCTTTCCAAACAAGCACTGACACAAAAAGTGAGAATACCACAACATATATGATATAATTTCACCAAGAATAGGGCTCAACAACGAGTAAAATACTTGATATTACTAGGCGTTGTCAAACACCCCATACTTGTGCCTTGCTTGTCCCCAAGCAAGAGAGTTTTTAATAGATTTTAACTAAGACTCAAACAATTTTGGAACGTGTTCAATTTCAAAGCTTATTGTCCCAAGAGTTAGAGTGAAAAAGTTTGTGAAAACATAACCAGAATATTCTTTGGAATTCATGACTTTCTAAATAACTCTTGATTACAAATTTTTTGTCCACAATGACGTGTACGTACTCATTCAGATTCTAAAGGCCATAAAAGAATTGTCCATGACTTTCGATGTTGTCCGTGTAACGAGCTTTTAGAAATACCATCCCAGACTAGACGATCTTAGGTGGCAAGGTGCATAAGTCCCACCCATTTTAGGCTTACCGGCTCGAACAACAAAGGCCACTGATTGACACTCCCTTCCTAAATTCCAATCCTAAAATACTCCAATCTTCAAACTCCTAAAACTCAACTTATTTGACTAAACTCATAGCATGATAACAACTAAACAGTATTTCTTGAAAAATACCAATGCTATAACATTCACAAACCATTCGTTTCAAAATTACAATCTTAATAAAATTTTTGAAAAATTGCTAAAATTTTTGAAAACTACTCATTTCCCGCAAAAATTTCAAAAAATCTATTTCGACCGTCCAAACCCCACACTTAAAACCGTACAACGTCCCCATTGTACAAAATTATTTCAAAACAAGGGAGAAAGAGTTACCCCTTAGACGGTTGACTGCTTGATGGTGCTCTATTGTCATAGGTACAAAAACAGGAACTGCTTACGCTTCAGGTTCAGATCTCCAGGAGTTGTAGCGTAACAGTGAAACACGCTGGTGATCATGGCAACTGGAGGGGGCACGGTGACCCCACACTTGCCTGAAGAAACTCCTCCACAGATTCTCCATTCAAGTATCACATGCATAACTCACAAACATATCAAATGCAAAAAGAAAAAGACAACTAAACTGTTGAGTATTGAAATCGATTAAACAAAGATATATGACTAATATTCTATCAATATAAATTGTACTAAGCAATTTACACAGTAATAAGTAAGTAAGAACAGTGAAGAACAGTAAAGAACACAGTGGAATTGGATAACTTGTGCCGAATGCTTTGATTGATTGATTAGGGTTTTACAATTGGGAAGATACAATCTCACACCCGACACGGTATGGTATCACTAATATTTATACGTGATCTGTGATACGCATAGTACAATTGCTACAGAGAATATCCTATCAGTGTACTAGCCAATAGAATTCAAGATTCATGCAACACGTAGTCTTCAGTCACGTGTGCACCAAAAGTTGTTACAAGGACAAGTCTTCGGATCCTCCAGGATATACTCTTCGGAGTCCTAAGACTTCATGGTATTCTTATAAAAATGTATAGCTTTGGAGGTCAGCTACAGGTCTTCGGATAGAGTGGCACTTCATCACAAATATACTTCAATAATCTCCCCCTTTGTGTGAAGTGCATCCGAAGCCTATTCTCTGAAGTTTCTTTTGTAGGCTCTTTTCAGGGTCTTTCTAACAACTAACCACCACGACATGTGATCAATGAACAACTTTTTTTTGTCATGCGAGCTTGCTGGGCAGGCGTTCACATGATGCTTCATGTTGTTGATGAAGGATGAGGGATAGCGGCCTACGTAGTCAACTTCAAAGAACTTAATCATAACTTCGGTTTCATTTCGAAGTCCTTTGAATACTACACCGTATGGTTCATCGATAATATCCCCATTCTTGAAGTTGTTGATGTTTCGTACAACGATTGGAGGAGTGCCCAGTGGCTGTTGGTAGTATGAACACAGCTCTATATCGTTTTTGGCAAATCTCAGCAAGTAGTTGTTTTGAAAGCCCAAGATATGGTTCTTGGCCAAGTTGAAAACAAACAGAGAATCCGTAGCATGATCGGGTTGGTTTTTCATTATCTCCAAAAGCTCAATGCAATCCATTGGGTTCATAATTGGGAAGTCAGCAATTGTGAACGTGGATTCCTCCTCATCTGATCCACGAAGAACGATAAATTCGTAATTCGTGAAATTCTCAAAGGTCTCTGCCTCCTTGATCGAGATGAGCTTCTTGATCCTTTTCAAACTCCATACTACATTCTAATTCTGAATGAACATAGCATGGAAATTAATTTTGTTTGTCCAGTAGGTGGCCCTTTGATCGTTGGTTATTGTCTGAATGAATTGAAGAAAGGATAATGTCTTCGGATTGAAGGGCAAGTCAAGCTGTTGGTCATCGGAGTCGCTCAAGTCGAAACTCCGAATAGGTAGTCGGTTGAGCACATTAAGGTTTTGGAATCCGAATAGCTTGATTGCATCTGTTGTCCATTTGCCATCATCACGTGCAAAGGCATTGATTTTCAGCATCAGGGCATAGTCTTCACATCTGGCCCTATAAACATTCTCCATGTGTGGGGCGATCAAGCTTTCAATAGGTCTTTGCATTGATCCCCCAGCTTCTGATGATCCCATCGTTGTTGTGGTGATCGTTGAGAACGTGGGACCAGAAGATGTTAAAGTTTGAGATGTACCCAGACTTGTAGCAATGAAAGTTGTGGAAGTTAATGTTGCTGTGGCTTCGGAGGATGTCACCAGTGCTTCTCCCCCTTGTGAAGCATGAATCACATGCTGAGCAAGAGTGGGCCTTGACAGTGGTTTGGCAAGCCTATCAGCAAAGTTGATGAGTAGTTTTAATACAGTTCTTAGCCTGGTCACCATGTCCTAAGTAAGAACTGCATTTGTCCGTTGGAGCTCATCTGCAAACTTTGTGATCTCCGAAGCTGTCTGGGCGGCAGTTAGCTCTTCGATTTTAGCTCGTGCCTCAACAAGTTGTTTTTCAAACTTGGTTCCCTGCTGGAGTGATAGTGTCTCAGTCCGAAGCTCTTGGAGAGCCTTCAGGACTTCAGAGTTTGAAGACTCCACTTTATCCACAAAGTTTTTCATTTTCTTCTCGGTTTCATCCAGCAGTAGTTTGTTTTTCTTGTCTACCTCAGCAACAGTAGACTATATGTTGTTTTCCAGGGAAGTTTGGATTTTTACTTGTTTATCCAAGAGCTTCTTTTCCAGCTGCTCCACTGATTCTTTCAGTTCCTTGGTCAAGGTGAATTCCAAGTTCTCTATCTCTTCGGAGATATCACCCACAGTTGGTTTTGTGGGATCAAATCCTGTTTGAGCTTGAATCAGCGTGTCAAGCTTAGAATTGAGAATCCTATACTATTTCATAAGCATAAGATTCCCATCCTGTACATCCTCATCTGATGTTCCTTCAGCAACCAGGGGAGCCTAGTGAAAGTCTTCGAAGAAGGCTGCTGAGGTCGGATTTTGTTGTGGAGGAGATTGTATATTGAAGTCTGGTAGTGAGAAATCAATACCAGAGGAGGGAATGTTTAGGAAGGGTTCTGATAAGGTGATGATTGGTTCAGAGGTTAGAGGGGTAGAAATTGGTGGTGTTTCGGTGGTGGTAAATCTGGGAGGTACATCAGAAGATGATGTATGGATTATGGTTGTTTGTTGGGCTATGGTAGGTGGTGTTTCTGTTGAGGATGTAAGTATTGTGGAGGTTTGGGCAGTTGTGATTGTGGAGGTGAATGGAGCGGTAGTTGGAGGTACATCTAAAGTGGTTGTATGAATTGTTGAGGTTGGTTCAGATGTTGTTGGAGGTGGAGGAGGTGGCATAGTGGTATGTGGTGGAGTTGGTGGTCTGGTATCTTGAATTGGAGAGTCTTGATGTGCTTCCTCCTCTTCTTTTTCCTGAATATTCTCAGTTGGAGTCCTGTTCGACTTCGAAGACTTATCCACCAGTAGTTTCCTAGAACGTTTTGGTTGTTTTCTTCTTGGAGTGGCTTGCTCCGAAGGCTTCCTCTTCCTTACAACCTTCTTCAGACCACTTGGTCCTCCTGTTAATTTCTTTTTGCCCTTGGTAAGAACTGGGGCTTTAACTGGTACAGCTGGGATGATCTCACGAACAGGGTAAGGGATAAGAAGTGTATTGCGATAAGTGTTAACTTCATCGCAATCCGTTGATACTTTCAAAAGCATCTCTCAAGGGATTTGTGCATAGAAGTCAGTAGGTACTTCATCCAGAGCTGGAACTGTGATATGAGTGTATCGCATCTCAGGAAGAATGGGATCATAAACATATGTTGTTTGTTGGTAGTGGGCATAAACAACTATTGCCTAAAACCTAGCATTTGAGATCTCAATTCCCTTCAAGGTATGGTTGATGTGTGAACAGAAATCATCCTAAAGAATTGATGCACAATCAACCTTGACATCGTAGTATATCCCATACAGTAGGCTTTGAAAAGATTGACTCGCAGAGTCCAGACCAGAAGTTCTCCCAGAGAGGCATCTAAGGAAGATGTTGAAGAAATACCTCCATAGATCGGGAAGCTGTCTCTTGCTGAAGGTGCTGATGCTTTCCAGCTGTGGTTCATAGCCCATGGCATTGAACATGTCCACCAACTGTTCAGCCGTTGGAATGACCATTTCCTTGGAGTTGTACATTGGAAGATGAAGGGCTTCAGCAAACTTCTCTTTCGTCAGTTAAACCTTCTTGGTTTTCCCTTTTGAATCGATGGCCTCGTAGAACACCGAATTGACATTATAGTTGGTGTCGAATAAAGCGTTGGATGTGTAGTGAGCTCTGTGAGCCAACGTAGCAGGGATGGCAGGTGTTTAGGTCAAAGCGTGACCAAGAACTGACTGTTTCAAGCATTCAACTAGAGCAACGATTGGTTGAGGATAGGTGTTGAGATCAGTGTGAAGAAACATATTCGCCGACTGATTCTTGAGCACTGGAATAGAAATCGCCTCAGTAGTTTGTGAAGATCCTTCAGCCGCCATTGTTGATTTGAAGAAGAAGATGAAGAGAATTTTAGGGTTCTTGTGAGAAATTTTGCAGAGGAAGTTCGAAAGATATGATCACGTAAAGAGGTGAACAGATGGGTCGTGAGGTATATATAGTATTCGTGGTCCCAAGGCCATTAAATGCACGTTTGAATTGGTCCACTAAGAATATGACACCTCAGCATTTATCCGTTCCACTATCTCTGCAAAAGTGGAACCGTTCGTCTGTCAGTAATGATTATTTAAAATTGAACCGCCATATTCACACGATCTTTTTGTTATGATTCTCGTTGATTTACTGTGTGACAGCTGTTCAATAATGTTCATTTATTTTAAAAGAATGTTTGTCTTTGTCGTTATCATAAATGTAAAAATCATTTGAACAGTTAATTTACTTCGGATCAACAAGGATATTTGTGACTGTTATGTGTACCTTTCGGAGTATGAAAATTTAGTGAGTGTTATGAACCACTCCGAAGGGTATTGATAGCACTTCAGATAGGAAATTTTGTTGTGAAGTGTTTATCAATTCTCCGAAGTCCATTGTTTTTCTTTTATCATTTTTCCTTTGTTTTTCTTGAGAATTTTGTTTTACTTTTAGAGATGCATTATGACTCTTAACCTTGGCTTTCCTGAATATTGTGAAATGAAGATTTAAGAAGTTAATGTTCAGAATCATTCGAATCATGTTGGAAGTCCATTTTTCATTCCGAAGTCTGTTTGATTCAACATCAGTCATGAATGCATAAGTCTAATCACCACATTATGAACTTAATCTCGCATTTAGAATTAAAGGTTTGATTATTCTTTTGTGTTTTAAATTTTTCATACCAAATAATGATGACATTCTTTGCATTAAAATTTAAAAAGTTTTCACTTTTGAATTGAGCATCAGAAGAGTTTGAGAATTTGGATTGACTTTTAAGAACCTTTTGAAAATTTATTCCATTTCATCAGTTGAGATGTTTGGATACTATTCTCTGATAACAATCCTTTGAGCTTCGTACACCACCCCAACTTTACCATTTAAGATAGATTACTTGAAATGTTCATATTCTCTACATGGTACTCGACTATGTTATAGGGGTTCCTTGTATTGTCATTTAAAATAGAAGAATAAGCCTTTGAGTGCTGTTTTTTTTTATTTTTCACTCCCTTGACATTTCGATTTTTGTTTATCTTTTTGGTTTTTCAATTTTTCATATTTGAAACTTATCTTTTCTTTTTGGAGTTTCATATCCAAAGAGTCAAAATTTCACCAAGTGATTCCTTCTTATGGTGCTTTTGATTTGTTTGTTCAATCCTTTGTGTTTGAAAAGCTTCATTTAGTTCAATTTTGAAACAACAATGAAAAGATTTTTAAATTTGCTTATCAGACAATGTCGGTACTTCTTTTGAAGAAAACTTCGGAACACTTGAGTTATCTTGAGTAGTTTTTAGGCTACTTGATTAGTTTGGTATTGAAGCAAGTTAAGTTCAGTAGCGAGGTTAGGGATAGACACTATGTTAAGGATATTAGAATCAAACAAGACTTTGATCTGTAAAATAGCCTTAACCTCACTCCGAAGTCTGTTTACTTACCAATGTTTCAAATCGATTCCCAAATACCTTTTAGTGCAATAAGGTATGATTATCAGAATCTAAAATCAAAGTTTTGTCCTTTAATCAGTTAATTCATGAAAAGAAGGTTAAACTTGGTCATTTATGCATGAAAAATTGTGATTTGAGCATTCAAGGTTTTACAAATTATTTTTTTATTTTTCTTTGAAATAACCTCTTATTGTGATAATGTTTATCCTTGTGATGTAAAGGCAAAGGATGTTTCAAAGGGTTTTGACATTTATGACATTTTATTAAACCATAAGTCTATTCCGGAGGTGCTCCGAAGCGTCAAAAAGCTTCGGAGTGCTGCGGAGCAGCTTTAAGTTGGTTCACTCCGATGGGCTCCGAAGCATTAAAGGTCTTCGGAGTACTGCGGAGTGTTACGAATTTTTGTTTTGCAATTGAAAATACTAAGGAAAGAAAGAGCAAATCTGAGATTTATTATAGAGTGGATCCATCAATCATTCCAAGTCCTCAAATGATTCTTGTAAATGCCTCTTCAATCAAAGCTTTTGTGAAGATGTCTGCCAACTGTTTGGTTGTGTGAACAAAGTACACCTCAATATTCCCCTCCTCAACATGACTTTTGATGAAGTGATAGCGAAGATCTATATGCTTCGTCTTGGAATATTGAACAGGATTGTGGCATATGCGAATGGCACTTTGTGAATCACAGAACAATGGTATGTTTCTCATGTTAATGTCATAATCCTTTAGTTGGCTTTGAATCCAAATGATTTGTGAAGTACAAGCCGCAGCTGCCACATACTCTGCTTCAGCTGTGGAGATAGAGACACAAGTTTGCTTCTTGGATTGCCAGTTGATTAGCTTTCCATCAAGAAATTGACAACCCCCAGAAGTGCTCTTGCGATCAATAGAGCATCCACCTAGATCTGAGTCTGAATAAGCTTGTATGTAGAAGCCTGAATTTGTTGGGTACCATAAGCCATAAGCAGGCGTGTTGTGAAGATATCGAAAAATTGTTTTAACCGCAGCTAGATGAGGTTCTCGTGGGTCAGCTTGATATCTTGCACAGTTGCAAACTACAAACATGATATCTGGTCGACTGGCTGTGAGATAAAGCAATGATCCAATCATGCTTCGGTACGTCTGGATGTTAGTCTTTGGTTTGTCCAATGAAGGATTTAACCTTGTACCTGCAGGCAATGGAACTTTTGCTTTGGAACAGTTAGTCATTCCGAAGCGTTCAAGCAGACTCTTCGTGTACTTTTGTTGATTAATAAAGATCCCCTCCTTAGATTGTTTTATTTGTAATCCAAGAAAGAAGTTAATATTTCCCATCATACTCATCTGAAATTTGCTTTTCATTAGTTTTTCAAAGTCTTTTGAGAGATTGGGATCAGTGGATCCGAAGATTATGCCATCCACATAAATTTAGACTAACATCAAATGAGATCCAACTTTCTTTCTAAAAAGTGTTGGATCCACTGAACCCTGTTTGAAGTTTGATTCTTTTAGAAATTTTGTCAAGGTCTCATACAAAGCTATTAGTGCTTGTTTTAAACCATAGACAGCTTTATCTAGCACATAGCAATGGTTGAGATGTTCTTTGTTTTCAAAGCCTGGTGGTTGTTCAAAAAATACGGTTTCCTCGAGATCACCATTTAGAAAGGCACATTTGACATCCATCTGATAGACATCAAAGTTTTTGTGTGCAACATAAACCAAAAATATCCGAACTGATTCGAGTCTGGCAACAGGAGCAAATGTCTCTTCGTAGTCAATGCCCTCCTGTTGACAATAACCTTTGACAATCAGTATTGCTTTGTTCCGAACCACATTGCCTGTGTCTAGCTTATTTCTGTACACCCATTTGAGACCAACAATCGAAGCATTTGCAGGTTTTGGAATTAGCCTCCAAACTTTGTTTCTTTCAAATTCCTCTAATTCCAACTGCATTGCTTCAATCTAGTCTGGGTGATCAAATGCATCCTTAACGTTCTTAGGTTCAACCTTGGATATAAAGACATTAAACATGCACAACTCCGGAGTTTTGTTTAAATCCAGTTGTATTTGGTGGAGTTGTGCTCGAGTCAATACTTTATCTCGAAAATTACCGATGACAAGTGATGGGGGATGATTTTTCGTCCATTTATCCAAAGGATGAAAGTTTGGATCAAAATCAGGTGGTCCTTCAGAATCAATGTCCTCAATATCTGAAGGATAGCCCGAAGTAGACGGAAAATCACCCATTATTAAATGATTATTTGAGTTAGTGACATTTGTTTATGGTGTGTGCAATTATGAAGAAGAGTTTAGAGTATTCTCCCCCTCGACAGCAGTAGGTGTTGAGGATGTGGTTGCCCTATCCGAAGTGACTGGTGTTGCTGAGTTCGAAGTGGAAATCTCTGGCTACCCCTGGACTGATGGGTACATGGACATGATGTGAGAGATTTCATGAGGAGGCATTATAGGACTTGTGTTGTTTTGCTCCCCCTCGAAACTAGCATTCCCTTTACTTCTGTTAGATGGCTCCCCCTCAACCGAAGATGGTCTTTGTACACTACTTGTTGAAGAGTCATCAGGTCCATCAGTGAGCTTGGACAATTCGGACACATTGTTATCTTATGCCCTGGATTCGGAGGCCACAGCCCTCACAGGTGGATCAAAAAGAAGTGTGAAGGCTGTATCAAATGTAGTGATTGGTACTGCATCAACAGCTGGCTTCGGAAAGATAGATGACATTTGGAATGGATGCAAAGACTTCTTTATATAGTAATCATCAAACGTGAGGTTGAAAGTTTCTTCAATCTTGCAAGTCCTCTTGTTCATAACCATATATGCCTTTGAGTCTTGTAAATATCCAAGAAAAATCCCTTCTTCTGATTTGTCATTGAATTTTGTCAAATGATCCTTCAAGTTCAAAATGAAACACCTACAACCGAAGATATGAAGAAACTTGACAGTTGGTTTTCTTTGATTGAGCACTTCATAAGGTGTGATATGAAATCTCTAGTGAATGTAGGATCTATTTTGAGTGAAGCAAGCAGTAGAGATGGCTTCGGCCCAGAAGTACATGGGCAAATTTGCAAAATTAAGCATGGTTCTAGCTGCTTCACACAAAGAACGATTTCGTCTTTCTACAACACCATTTTGTTGAGGAGTATATGGTGCTGAGAAGTTGTGACTAATCCCCTTAGTTTTCAAAAATCCATCAAGAGTTCGATTTTTGAACTCCGAACCGTTGTCACTGTGCATAGTTCGGACCTTCTTGTTGAGCATCACTTCCATTTTCTTTAAGAAATTAATGATTTCTTCAGCTGCATCAGACTTGTTTCTTAAGAATAAGACCCAAGTGAACCTTGAATTGTCATCAACTATCATAAGAATGTATTTCTTCTTTCCAATTGATTCCACTGCGGATGGACCATAAAGATCCATGTAGAGAAGTGAAAGAGGTTCGGTGATTTTTGGGTTGATCACAGTTGGATGCCTTTGTTTTGTTTGCTTCCCATGCTCATAAGCAGAACAAAGTGAGTCATTATCAAATTTGAGAGCAGACATTCCACAAACCAAATCCATAGCCACTATCTTGTTTAAGTCTTTGAAGTTTAGATGAGCAAGTCTTCGGTGCCATAGCCAGTTGACATCTGAGTTGGCTTTGGAAAGAAGACACAAAGATTGCCCACCGGTCACTAGCTTCAGATTTAAGGGAAACATTGATCCCTTTCTTTCAGATTTCAACAAGACTTTGTTTGTTGCCTCTTTTGTGATGACACTCCCTTGGTTGTTGAATGTGACTACATTACCCGTTCTAACTACCAATTGAGATATACTCACAAGATTGTGTTTTAAACCATCAACAAATGCCACTCTGTTGATTGTAAATTGGCCATTTATTATTTTGCCATAACCCCGAATTGGACATGTTTCATTATTACCAAAGCGAACGTTTCCTGCTTAATCCAAAGTCCTATAATCCCTGAGATACTCGCTTTTCCCTGTCATATGTCTTGAACAACCACTATCCATGTACCATTTTGCATCGTAGCGCTCATTTGACATTACCTGCAATTAATCAAGAAGGAGTTGGTACCCAATCAATCTTGGGTCCTCAGGGTAAGTGAAGGATTCTTGAATCCACTTTTCTACGGCCTCTTCTAATATTTCATTAGCATTTAAGTTGATCATATTCTCCGAAGTCTCATGTGATGAACATGATTCCGAAGAGTCAGAACATGATTTCGAAGAGCTTTTTGTTAAATTCGATGAGTCCGAAGTGATTGACAAGATGCAAGTCTTCGGAACCCATATTTGTTTGGATGATTTTGACTTCGAGGTTTTTGATGGTTTCTTAGAACTTGAAATTTTTGAACAAATCGAAGACTTTGAAGATTTAGTTTTTGCAATGAGATTTTCTTTCAGATCATTTCTTTTCCAATTTTGTTTAGAATTTTCACTTGTCGATTTCCTTGATATTGAACTACATAACATAGAAGTACAAAGATACTCTTCTTATGCCAAATTGAAATCATTTAATGAAAGATTCTTATCCTTAAACAGATTCAAATTTTTTTCAGCCATTGATGGAATGTATCTATCAGATTGTTGCCTTTGGAAAATGTTTTCTTTGTTGGTTTTTGAAATTTGGGATTTGGAAAGTTTGGATTCGATGGTACAAAGGATGGTTTTTAACTTCTGAAACCTTAGAATCAGTTATTTTAGTTCCTGAAGTTGAGGCTATTGCAATTGTTGGTTTTGAAACTCCGAAGGGTGTTTTTCTTTTGACGAGATTTTGAGTTTGTTTTGTTTTCAAATTCGCAGCAATTGGTTTCTGAATTGGTTTTGTAAGTATAATTTCTGGTTTTGTTTTGGAAGTTGAAGCAATGTTTTGAATTTGAGGTCTTTTCAAAATCTGAGGTTTTTGTACCGAAGGTTTAGAACCAACAATCTTAGGTTTTGTAATGGTGTTTTCAAAAGATTGTGCAAGTGGTACACTCTCACAAGATTCCATTAATTGAAAAACATCCATCTTCGGAGCTATGGGTTTCTCCATAACTTGAATTTGTTTGTAATTTCGATTTGTGTAAGTGTGATTATCATTTTTGACATTTAAAAGATGTGACATGTTTTTGGGAATCTTTTCTTTTTCATAACAAAGACGATTGTAGATGTTATGGCCATATAAATCTTGTTTTCTTACATTGATTTTTACTTCCATTCTTTCATTCATTTCATTTTCAACCATTTTTGAAGATGAGAAGAATTCTTCCTCAGTAACTGTGAAATTAACCTCCTCAAGAAGTTTTTCCAATTCTTTTTCAATTAATGGTAACCCACTAGATTTCACAAAGATTGTATTTTTGAAATAAGAAATCTTCGGATAGATACAAGCAACATGGACCAGTCTTTTTGAATTGTCTTTGAGATATTGATCGTAGGAGACACATTCATCAAAAATTTGTAATTTTGATTTCACAATTTCCTTGTTTTCAGAAATTTCTTGTTCACAATCAATTTTTGTTTTTCCTTTGTCAACCGAAGCCAATTGTGAGATGTCTTCGGAGGGCGATGTGGATGCGGAGGATGATTTTAATAAAGTCAGAGAAGAGC
This sequence comes from Cichorium intybus, assembly GCA_023525715.1. Classification (NCBI taxonomy): domain Eukaryota; kingdom Viridiplantae; phylum Streptophyta; class Magnoliopsida; order Asterales; family Asteraceae; genus Cichorium; species Cichorium intybus. The sequence continues at coordinate 337,812 of JAKNSD010000147.1, forward strand.
AATCAATTTCCTCCATATCCGAATCACTTTCCGAATAATTTTCAGATGCAGTTTCAACAATAACTTTTTCTTTGTTTTCAATTTGAGGAACACACTTTTTCAAGATTGGAATTTCTTGTGGTAATAACTTCAACAAATTATCAGCAGTTAGATGTTTTTCTACGGAGATTAAGCCATGTTTATACGAAGGTGTTGAGATCATTTGTGATGAAGTGCTGATAAATCCGAAGTCCTAACCATAAGAAACCCCGAAGTCTAAAGACTTCACAGCCTGTCCTCTTGTCTAAAGACACCGAAGTCTAAAGACTCCGAAGTGAATAAACAAGAGGAGACACCGAAGTCTAAAGACTCCGATGTCTAAAGACTCCGAAGTGCTATGCATAAAAGATCCGAAGACTTCACAGCCTGTCCTCTTGTCTTTTGTGTGCACGCGTATAGTACAATACGTGTTGCATGAATCTTCTATCCTATTGGCTAGTACACTGATAGGATATTCTCTGTAAAAGGTGTACTATTGGTATCACTGATTCAGTATAAATATCAGTGATACCATACCGTGTCAAATGAGAGATTACAAGATTAGTTTACGAGAATTGTATATCTCCAAGATAGAAAACCCAACTGTAAAACCAAAGTTCTAATCGAATCATTCGGCACATGTTATTCATATCTTATTGTTTAATTAAGCTCTGTTGCATTATCATTGTGTGATTGATTGTGTGATTGATTCCATATCTATATTAGTTCATCTATTCTCATATTTCAATACCCAACAAGTGGTATCAGAGCAAGTCAGCTCAAAAACCTGTTGATAGAGTTCGAATTCGTTTGCTTCAGCTCTAAATCTGAATCGATTCTCAGATCTAGTCTTCCGCAACTGTTGCAAATCTCTACCACCCGTTTTTACTGAAAAGATCCTGTTGAAATACATCAAGATGACTGATTCCACAGCAACCTATGCCAATATGCTTAACTATGCAAACCTCATCGGTTCAGCAACGAAGGCCCCTGTTCTAGTAACTTCTTACTATGATTATTGGGATGGTCGAATGAAGGATTACCTTATAGGACTGGACAAAGATCTATGGAGGTCTGTGACTGAAGGTCCACACACAGACATTGCTGGTCGATTCGTTGTTCCTGACGGAGAAGAAGCTGTTGTTCTTAATGCTGCAGATATGAAGAATCTTGAAAACGACGAGAGGGCCATGCGCGAACTGAGAAGTGGCTTGGGTCCCGATGTCAGCCACCACATTGCTGATGCAAAATCTGCAAAAGAGATGTGGGACAATCTCGAACTTCGTTTCGGAGGAGATAAAATCCTTCATACTAGAAAAGTTCAAGAAATCCTTGTAGACTTCGGGAACTTCAAGCAAGAAGAAAATGAGTCCTTAGAAGCCTGTTATGAACGTTTGAGCAACATGATTTACACACTCGATAAGTATGGGGAAACAAGAAGCCAACAAGAGATAAATATCAAATTTCTCTACAGTCTTCACAAGGAATGGAGACCAATCATGCTCATGGTCAAATCCTATGAGAATATTGAGAAATACAAGCTGGCTGCCCTATACAATCTATTAAAATCACATAAACCCGATGTGGTAGGTCGAAGAAGTGAAATGGCTAGTTCTGGACCACTAGCTCTCGTGTCAAAAGAAGAGGAAGAATCAAGTGATGAAGACATTGTTGCCTACATGGTAGATGATAATGGAGATACTGTTGCTCTCTATGCCGCCAACAATCGAAGATTCAAGAAACCATTCCTCAAAAACAATTCTGGAAAGCCATTTGTGAAAAACTTTAACAAATCAAACTTCAACTCCAAGCCCAAACCTGAAATGTACACTCCAAAGGAGGATAACTTGAAACTGTCAACCCTGAAGCCATCTGAAAAACCGGCTTCGGAGTTATCCAAAGAGAAGTCTGAAGAGAAGAAAATCTCAGGTGATTCTGGTTATGATTGCAATTATTGTCATGACAAGAATCATTTTGCAAAAGACTGCATGCTTCGGAAGCAAAACGAAAAGAAACCACAAGTAAAGGACGAAGTTTATTACGCAAGAAAAATGGAGGAAGTTAGAGTAAGGACCAAAGACCTAGCCTTAATGGCTGCTGATGATCGTCAAGGATCATATCAAGTTTGGTCTTCGGATTCAGATGATGACGAAGTGAGAAAGCCATCTCATAGTGCTTTCATGGCCTATGATGTTGATAAGAGCTTTCTACAAGACACTTCGGAAAAGTTGAATGAAGAGAAACTGATGGAGATTGAAGCGACTGCGGGTCTTGGCTTTGTGACTTCGGAGGGACTGAAAATAACTGCTGCTAATACTCTGAAGACTTGGTTTGAAGACTCTTCTGATGATGATGAGGAAGTGTGCTTGATGGCAAATGACAACCGTTTGACAATCCCAGAACAGGTATCAAAACTTCTTTCATCTTTTAAAATTCCTACTTCTCAATCTGCTCCCATTATAAGTGAAATAACTCGTGATTGTTGTGTCATGCATAAATTACTCATTGATGCTAAAAATAGGGAAATACTCAGTGAGCAGGAGCTTCTAAGCTTAAGGGGGAGAGTAGAGAACCTGAAGCTAGCATTAGAGAAATCTAATCTTAGAATCTCCTTGTTAGAAGAAAATAGAGAAAAATTTTTAAACAATCATGATGTAATCTTAAGACAGAGAAACATATTTTGTGAAACAGCCAAACGATTATATGCGCATATTACAATAATTTATCATTCAGCCGATGTTTGTAATGTCCAGCATAGACAACTATTGCGTTTTATTGAGTTTAAATTACAGGAAGTCGATAGTATATATTATGAATGCGAATCTATAGTATCAGGCTCCGAAGTTACTAATCCATCATATAAACATGGCCTGATATCTGTGGAAAAACATCTAACTGCTGATAAATTGTTGAAAATATTGCCTCAAGAAATTCCAATCCTGAATAAGGCTGTACCTCAAATTGAAACAGAAGAAAAAGAAATTGGCAATAACTTATCTGAAAAGGATTCTGAAAGTGACTTGGACATGGAGGAGATTGATTGTTCCTCTTTGATTTTGTTAAAGTCATCCTCCATATCCGAATCGACCTCCGAAGACATCTCACAAATGTCTTCGGTGGACAAAGGAAAAACAAAAATGAATTGTGAATCAAAAATTCTTGAAACCAAAGAAACTTCAAATTTTAAACTTCAAATCACAGATGAATCTGTCTCTTATGATCAATATCTCAAGGATAATTCAAAAAGGCTAGTCCATTTGGCATGTATCTATCCTAAGGTCTCTTACTTCAAAAACTCAATTTTTGTAAAACCCGGTGGATTATCCTTAATTGATAATAAATTGAAAAAACTTCTTGAAAAGGATAACTCCACAGTTACAAATGACGGATTTTTCTCATCATCCAAAATGGTCGAGAATGAAATGAATGAGAAAATGGAAGTAAAAATAAATATAAGGAAACAAGAACTATACGGCCACAACGTATATAATCGTCTTTGTTTTGAAAAGGAGAAAGTACCCGAAAACATGTCACATTTACTAAATCTCAAGAACGACGATCACATTTACATTAATCGAAACTACAAACAAATTCAGGTTGTGGAAAAACCCACAGTTCCGAAGATGGATGTATTGGAATTAATGGAATCTTGTGAATGTGTCCCTTTTTCACACAATCCTGAAAATGAAATTTCAAAATCTAAAGTTTCAACAAACAAAACTGCACAACAAGTTCTACAAAAACCAAAATCAGCAGTGGTGACTTCAAAACCAACTCAAAAACCCACTGTTGTTAATTCAAAAACCAAGCGAACCCTAAATCTTGTAAAAAGAAAAACTCCTTTCAGAGATTCGAAACAAAATGAAGCAATTGCTTCCACTTCTGGTACAAAGCCTGTTTGCTCAAAAATCTCAGAAATTAAAAATAGAAATGAAAAACCAACCTTTACACCAACGAAACCTAACTTTCCAAATCCTAAATTTCGAAAACCGACGAAGAAAACATTTTCAAAAGGAAACAATCTGATAGATACATTCCACAAATGGCTGGACAACAATTTGGAAATGTTCAAGGATAAGGATCTCTCATTAAATGACTTTAAATTGGCATACGAAGAGTATCTTTGTACCTCTACGTTGTGTAGCTCAATTTCAACAAAGTCAAAAATGGAAATAACAAAACAAAATTGGAAAAGAAATGATCTTAAAGAAAAGTTAACTGCAAAAACAAAAACTTCAAAATCTTCAAAATCCTCCAAATCAAAGAATTCCATTCAAAAATGGGTTCCGAAGTCTGTCACTCTATCAGTCACTTCGGACTCATTAATTTTAACTACAAACTCTTCTGAATTCTGCTCAAACACTTCGGAATCATGCTCATTACATGAGGCTTCGGAGAATTTGATTAATTTAAATGCAAATGAAATCTCTGAAGAGGCCGTAGAAAAATGGATTCAAGAATCCTTTGCTTACCCTGAGGACCCAAGATTGATTGGGTACCAACTCCTTCTTGATTGATTGCAGGTTATGTCTGATGAGCGGTATGATTCAAAATGGTACATGGACAGTGGCTGCTCAAGACATATGACGGGGAGGAAGGAATATCTCAGGGATTACAGGAATTTAGATGATGCTAGAAACTTACGCTTTGGTAATAATGAAACATGTCCAATTCGGGGATATGGAAAAATAACAAATGGCCAATTCACTATCAATAGAGTGGCATTTGTTGAAGGATTAAAACATAATCTTGTGAGTATATCTCAATTGGTGGTTGGAACGGGAAACGCTGTAACTTTCAACAACCAAGGGAGTGTAATCACCAAAGAAGCAACAAACGAAGTCTTACTGAAATCAGAAAGGAAGGGATCTATGTTTCCCTTAAATCTAAAGCCAGTGACCGGTGGGCAATCTCTATGTCTTTTCTCCAAAGCCAACTCCGATGTCAGCTGGCTATGGCACCGAAGACTCGCCCATATGAACTTCAAAGATTTGAACAAGTTGGTGGCCATGGATTTGGTTCGAGGTATGCCAGCTCTCAAATTTGACAATGATTCCCTCTGCTCTGCTTGTGAACATGGCAAGCAGACAAAACAAAGACATCCTACAGTGATCAACCCCAAAATCACCGAACCTCTTTCCGTTCTATACATAGATTTGTGTGGACCATCTGCAATAGAATCAATAGGAAAGAAGAAGTACATTCTGGTTATTGTTGATGACTATTCAAGGTTTACTTGGGTGTTGTTCCTCCGAAACAAATCCGATGCTGCTGAAGAAATCATCAACTTTATAAAGAAAATGGAATTGATGCTCAACAAGAAAGTCCGAACTGTGTACAGTGACAACGGTTCGGAGTTCAAAAATCTGACTCTTGATGGATTCTTGAAAACAAAGGGGATTAACCACAATTTCTCAGCACCTTACACTCCTCAACAAAACGGTGTTGTAGAAAGAAGAAATCGCTCTTTGTGTGAAGCTGCAAGAACAATGCTCAACTTTGCAAATTTGCCCATGTACTTCTGGGCCGAAGCAATTTCTACTGCATGCTTTACTCAAAATAGATCCTACATTCACAAAAGATTCCATATTACGCCTTACAAAGTACTCAACCGAAGAAAACCAAATGTCAAATTTCTTCACATCTTTGGTTGTAGGTGTTTTATCTTAAACATGAAGGATCACTTAACCAAGTTCGATGACAAATCAGAAGAAGGCATCTTCCTTGGTTACTCTCAAGACTCAAAAGCCTACAGAGTCATGAACAAGAGAACTCGCAAAATCGAAGAAACCTTTAATCTAAGGTTTGATGACTACTACATCAAGAAGTCTTTACATCCATTTCCGATGTCCTCAATATTTCCAAAGCCGGCTGTTGATGCTGTTCCAATCACAACATTCAACACAGACTTCTCTCTTTTATTTGATCAACCTGTGAGAGCTATGGACTCCGAAGTCAGAGCACCAGACAACCATGAGTCCGAACTCTCCAAGCTCACAGACGGACCCGATGACTCATCTACAAGCAGCATACAAAGACCATCTTCTATTGAGGAAGAATCATCTAACCAAAGCATGGAAAATGTAAGAGTCGAGGGGGAGCCATCAAACCGATGTGCTGGAAATTCAAGGACTAACGGTGAATCAATCAACAGTCCAGGAGGATCCTACACTCTTGTCTCTACTCCCCAGTCAATCTCAAATATCATATCCATGTATCCAACAATCCAGGGGGAGCCAGAGATTGCCACTCCGAATTCAGCCACAACAATCACTTCAGATGAAGATACAACTTCCTCAACACCAACAAACGTCCAGGAGGAGCACATATCAAACTCAATCTCACAAATACACACACCACAAACCAACATAAATTCGAATAATCACTTGCTAATGGGTGATTTTCCCTCCACTTCGGGATATCCCTCAGACATTGAGGACATCGATGCTGAAGGACCTCCTGATTTTGATCCAAACTATCCTCCTTTGGACAAATGGATGAAAAATCATCCTCCATCACTTGTCATCGGTGATGTTCGAGATAAAGTACTGACTCGTGCACAACTTCACCAAAAGCAATTAGATCTCAACAAAAATTCTGAATTGTGCATGTTCAATGTCTTTATCTCTAAGGTAGAACCTAAGAACATCAAAGATGCATTTGATTACTCAGACTGGATTGAAGCAATGCAGTTGAAATTAGAAGAATTTGAAAGAAACAAAGTCTGGAGGCTAATTCCAAAACTTGCAAATGCCTCAATTGTCGGTCTCAAATGGGTGTACCGTAACAAGCTAGACACCGAAGGCAACGTAGTTCGGAACAAAGCTAGGTTGGTTGTCAAGGGTTACTGTCAACAGGAGGGGATCGATTATGAAGAAACTTTTGCTCCTGTTGCCAGACTCGAATCAGTTCGGATATTTTTGGCTTATGCTGCACACAAAAATTTTGATGTCTATCAAATGGATGTTAAATGTGCTTTTCTGAATGGTGATCTCGAGGAAACCGTTTTTGTTGAACAACCACCTGGTTTTGAAAGTAAAACTCATTCGAATTATTGTTATGTGCTAGACAAAGCAGTCTATGGTTTAAAACAAGCTCCAAGAGCTTGGTATGAAACATTGACTAAATTTTTAAAAGAATCAAACTTTAAACAGGGATCAGTGGACCCAACACTTTTTAGAAAGAAAGTTGGATCTCACTTGATGTTAGTCCAAATTTATGTAGATGACATAATATTTGGATCTACTGACCCCAATTTGTCAAAAGACTTTGAAAAACAGATGAAATGCAAATTTCAAATGAGTATGATGGGAAAAATAAACTTTTTTCTTGGTTTACAAATCAAACAATCTAAGGAGGGGATATTCATCAATCAACAAAAATATACGAAGAGTCTGCTTGAATGCTTCGGAATGACTAACTGCTCCAAAGCAAAAGTTCCTTTGCCTGCAGGTACAAGGTTAAATCCATCATTGGACAAACCAAAGACCGACATACAGCAATACCGAAGCATGATTGGATCATTGCTCTATCTTACAGCCAGTCGTCCTGACATCATGTTTGCAGTCTGCAATTCTGCAAGGTATCAGGCTGATCCAAGGGAACCTCACTTGGCTGCTGTTAAGACAATATTCCGATATCTTCATGGAACTACTGCTTATGGTCTGTGGTATCCAGCAAACTCTGGTTTCTACATTCAAGCATATTCAGACTCTGATCTTGGTGGATGCTCTATTGATCGCAAGAGCACTTCAGGGGGTTGTCAATTCTTAGATGGAAAACTTATCAGTTGGCAATCCAAGAAACAAACTTGTGTCTCTATCTCCACCGTAGAGGCTGAATATGTAGCAGCTGCTGCATGCACTTCGCAGATCATTTGGATTCAAAGTCAATTGAAAGACTATGTCATTAACATGAGAAAAATTTCCTTGTTCTGTGACTCTCAAAGTGCAATTCGTATATGCCACAATCCGGTTCAACATTCCAAGACGAAGCATATAGCTCTTCGCTACCACTTCATCAAAAGTCATGTTGAGGAGGGGAATATTGAGGTGCACTTTGTTCACACCACAGAACAATTGGCAGATATCTTCACAAAGGCTCTAAATGAAGAAGCATTCACAAGAATCGTTCGGGGACTTGGAATGATAGATGGATCAACTCTTCAATAAATTCCAGATTTGTTCACTCTTACTCTGTTCAGTAAATTTACAAAAAGAATAAACTCCGCAGACCCCCGAAGTCAATTTTGACTTCGGAGCTCATCGGAGAACTTGCTACCTTGAAAATTTACAAAAATAATAAACTCTGCAGTCCCCCGAAGTCAATTTTGACTTCGGAGGTCATCGGAGAAAAACAAGCAAAAACACTTGCTACTTCACCGCAGTATTCCGAAGTAAAATATCACTTCGGAGGTCTGCGGAACAAACTTTTCTTCAAAATAAATTCTTCAAAATTTGAAAATCACTTGAACAAATGTTAACTTCATCCTTTAAAGATAAAAATAAAGAGTTGTTTAAGACTAAGGAAATTCAAAAACAAGAAAAATTTATACCAAACGAAAAGAAAATTCTGATGCAAATGACAAAGTTTAACTTTACTCTCATGAATTAACCAAGTAAAGGACAAAACTTTGATTTTAGATTCTGAAAATCATACCTTATTGCACTAAAAGGTATTTGGGAATCGACTTGAAACATTGGTAAGAAAACAGACTTCGAAATGAGGTCAAGGCTATTTTACACTTTGAAGCCTTGTTTGATTTCAATAACCTTAACATAATGTCTATTTCTAACCACCCTTCAAAACTTGACTCGCTTCAACCTCAAACTAATCATGTAGCCTCAAAACTACAAAGGATAATTCAAAGTGCTCCGAAGTTTTCCTCAAAAATAGAACCAACATCGTTTGATAAGCAAATTTAAATCTCTTTTCATTAAAAGATACAAAATTGAACTATATGAAGATTTTCACTCACAAGGACTGTTTAAAACAAAAACAAAATGCACCAAAGAAAGAAAACATATGGTGATGTTCCATATCTTCGGATAAGGAAAGTCAAGATAGAAAACAAGAAAGAAAAAGAAAAATAGAAAACAATTGTCAAAAGAAACAAAGACAAACAAAAATCAAAAGATAACCAATGGAATGCAAAAGAAAAATCAGCATTCAAAAGCTTATTCTTCTGTTTTAAATAACGGTACAAGGAGCTCCTATAACATAGTCGAGTACTTGTAGAGGAATATGAACATTTCAAGTAGTCTATCTTAAATGATAAAGTAGGAGTGGTGTACGAAGCTCAAAGGCTTGTCATCTGAGCTTAGTATCCAAACACTTCAACTGGTGAAATGGAATAAATTTTTCAAACGAATCTTCAAAACAATCCAATCATACCTTATGAAACACTTCTGATGTTCAATTCATGAATGAAAACCTCTTTAAATTTTAAATGTAAAGGATGTTATCTTTATTATATTTGAAAAGTTTGAGGCACATAAGCACAACTATAAACATGTTTCCTAATGCGAAATCAAGTCAGTGATGGGGTATTTAGACTTATAAATTCATGACCGATATTGAATCAAACAAACTTCCGACTGAAAAATGGACTTCCAACATGATTCGAACGACTCTGAACATTAACTCGAATAAATCATCTTTTCATAATATTCATGAAAACTAAGGTTAAACGACATACTGCATCAGTCAAAATAAAAATCAAAAACTTATAGAAAAACAAAGAGAAAAACATATGGACTTCGGTACAGTGATGAACACTTTGCAATCATTTGTCAATCACCGAAGTGACCAGTACTCTTCGGAGTAAATAGCAAACTCACCGAAGTGAGGAACTTTATGCTCCGAAGCGTACCCTCAATGGTCATAATTTTTCATAACTGCGAAGTCAATTAAATGTTCAAATGATTTCCACATTTATGATAAATCACAGAGACAAACATTCCTTGAGTTTTAACCGTTTGCTTACAGCTGTCAATGAGAATTAAATGAAAAACATTAATCATAATGACGTCTCAAAAGATAACAGTTCAAATTTTGAATCATTGTAACTGACAGCCGTATATTTCTCCTTTTTGCAGAGAAAGTGGGACGAGCAGGTGATGAGGTGTCCACTTTCTACTGGACCATTTTAAACGTGCATTAAATGGCCTAGGGACCACGAATACTATACAAACCTTCCACTTCATCCATCGTACTCTTTACGCGAACACAACTCTCGTTTTTCTTTGCAAACTTACTCTCACATTCTCTCTGCAAACACAACTTACTTCATCTTCTTCATTTTCATCAAACGTCCAACAATGGCAGCTGAAGGATCTTCTCAGACCACTGAAGCTATTTCAGTACCTGTTCTCAAAAGCCAGTCTGCAAATCTGGTACTACGCAACAACCTACAACTTTACCCTAAGCCCATCGATGCTCTTGTCGAATGCTTGAAGAGATCGATTCTTGGCTAAGCCCTAACCTGCACACCATCGATTCCAGCAACACTTGTTCACAGGGCACATTACACCTCGAATGCTCTGTTCGACACGAACAATCATGTGAAATCCGTATACTTTGAAGCCATTGATGTAAATGGAAAAACTATGAAAGTGCAACTGACCAAGGAGAAATTTGCTGAGGCTCTTCATCTTCCCATCTACGATCCCAAGGAGATTGTGACTCCTTCTACTGAGCAACTCGTTGATATGTTTAACGAAATGGGGTACTTTCCTCAACTCGAGAAGATCAGCATGTTTAAGAAGAACCAACTGCCCGATCTGTGGAGATACTACTTCAGTATCTTCCTCAGATGTCTTTCAGGAAGAACTTCAGGGCTAGATTCTGCAAGTGTGACCTTTCAGAGTCTACTCTTCGGAATCTACTATGATGTCAAAGTAGATTACGCCTCGATTCTATGGGCTGACTTCTGTTCACACATCAATCACAGTCTGAAGGGGACTGAAATCTCAAATGCAAGGTTCTGGGCAATTGTTGTTCATGCCCATTATCAAAAGACTGGATATGTGGCAGACCCCTCTCTCCCCGAAATGAGGTACACTCCAATCACTGTATCCCCATTGGATGATGAACCCACAGTGTACTGTGCACAAATACCTGTAGCTATGCTCTCCAAGGTTCCCATGGAATGTAATGAAGTAAGCTCTTACCGCAATACTTTGGTGATCCCTTATCCTACTCGTGATTTGAGCAAGGAGACATCTGTCTTAGAAAATCCCAAGGGAAAAGGGAAAAAGAAGATGACAGGTGGACCAAGTGGTCCAAAGAAAGAAGAAAAGAAAAGAAAGGCTTCGGTAAAAACCACACCGAAGAGAAAACAGCCGAAGAGACAGAGGAAACTGATTCCTGTGGATGAGTCTTAGGACTCTGAAAGGACTCCATCCACAGTCCAAGAAGAACAACAAGAAGAAGAAGAACAAATTGGAAATCAACCTCCTCCATCTCCATTAAGAACATCCAAACCACCTACACCACCACAAACAACTGTCCCTCCATCACCACCAAAATCAACCAGACCTGATACACCTCCACATACAATTCCTCCTCCACCTCCACCAACAACTGCTCCTCTAACTTCCGAAATACCTATCTCTGGTATTGATTTTTCATTACCAGAGTTTGACATACCCATATCACCATCAAGACAAAAACCCCACTTCGGCAGCACTCTTCGAAGCCTTTCACATGGCTCCCTTGAATGTTGAAGGAGCATCAGAAGAAGACCTACCGGATGAAGGCTTTGTACTAATGAAACAGTACAAAGTCCTCAACTCTAAGCTTGACACTCTCATTCAAGCTCAAACAGGGTTTGACCCCACAAAACCAACCATTGGTGACATCACCGAAGAGATAGAATCTTTGGAGTTCACTCTATCCAAAGAAATGAAAGAGTCTGTGGAGTGTCTTGAGAAGAAGCTCTTGGATGAACAAAATAAGATCCAATCTTCATTCGAAAAGAAGTTGGAATCCGCTGTCACCTCCATCAACAAGAAGGTTGATGCTCTTACTGAGAAGACCGATAAAACAAACTCCGAAGTCATGAAAACCTTGCAAGGACTTCAGAGTGAAATCCAGCAAAGTACCAAGCTTGAAAAACAGCTTGATGAGGCCAGAGCAAAAATTGAAGAGCTCACTGCCACAGGGCAGGCCTAGACAGATCCCTGCAGCCACAGCAGGTCCTACAACCTCAACCATCACAACCACTGACATGGGTGCTACTGGATCGGCTGGAGCTGGTAGCTCAACAGACCGATTACTAGAAAACATAATTGCCCCACACATGGAAGAAACATACAAGGCCAGACGAGCAGATTACAATTTGATGATCAAGATAAATGAATTTGCTCGAGATAATGGTGAATGGACTGTTGAGACAATCAAGCTATTTGGATTTCAAAATCCAAATGTACTTAACAGACTTCCTCTTCGAAGTTTTGCAATTGTTGACACCGAAGACATCCAGCTTGATATTCCATTTAATCCGAAGACCTTCGCTTTCCTTCAATTCGTCTCCTCGGTACCGGAGGATCAGAAAGCAAGTTTTTGGACCAACAAAATAAACTTTCATGCCAAATACATTCAACGGCAGAGCTATGTTTGGAGCCTGAAAAAGATAAAGAAAATCATTTCAATTAAAGAAGCTGAAGTCTATTTGGGCTTCAGAAATTATGAATTTCTTGTTCTTAGGGGGCAGATGAAGTTGAATCCAGGTTCTCAATTGCAGACTTCCCCATCATGAATCCTATGGACTTCATCCAGATTCTTGATCTTCTGCGAAGCGGGGATGCTGCTCATGCTGAAATGTCTTCCCTTGCTATCAAAAATCACATACTGGGCTTTCTTAACAATTATCTTCTCCGTTTTGCAAAACATGACCTGGAGCTATGTTCCTACTACAAACAACCTTTGAACACTCCTCCTATTGTAGTTCGGAACATAGCAAGATTCAAGAATGGAGAAATCTTAGACGAACCATATGGCGTAGTTTTCAAAGGACTTCGAAATGAAACCGAAGTCACAATTAAGTTCTTTGAAATAGACTACATTGGCCTCCATCCCTCCTCCTTCATCACAGGGATGATTTCTCATGTGAATGCCTGCCATGCAAATTCCACTGAGAAAAAGAAGAAGTTTATAGATCATATGAACTGGTATCTTGCATTAAGAAAGACTCTGAAGCGGATGCACTTCACACAAAGGGGGAGATTGTTGAGATCATTTGTGATGAAGTGCTGATATATCCGAAGTCCTAACCATAAGAAAGCCCGAAGTGAATAAACAAGAGGAGACACCGAAGTCTAAAGACTCCGAAGTGCTATGCATAAAAGATCCGAAGACTTCACAGCCTGTCCTCTTGTCTTTTGTGTGCACGCGTATAATACAATACATGTTGCATGAATCTTCTATCCTATTGGCTAGGACACTGATAGGATATTCTCTGTAAAAGGTGTACTATTGGTATCACTGATTCAGTATAAATATCAGTGATACCATACCGTGTCAAATGAGAGATTACAAGATTAGTTTACAAGAATTGTATATCTCTAAGATAGAAAACCCAACTGTAAAACCAAAGTTCTAATCGAATCATTCGGCACATGTTATTCATATCTTATTGTTTAATTAAGCTCTGTTGCATTATCATTGTGTGATTGATTGTGTGATTGATTCTATATCTATATTAGTTCATCTATTCTCATATTTCAATACCCAACAGAAGGGTTCGTGACTTCGGAGCCGGATACTATGGATTCACATTCATAAGATATACTATCAACTTCCTTAAGTTTAAACTCAATGAAAGGTAACAGTTGTCTATGTTGAACATTACACACATCAGCTGAATGATAGATACGAGTAATATGAGCATATAAACGTTTTGTAGTTTCACAGAAAATATTAAGTTGTCTCAAAATTACATCATGATTGTTTAAATGTTTTTCTCTATTCTCCTCTAGCAAAGAGATTCTTAATTTGGCCTTTTCTAGGGATAGCTTCAAACTTTCTACTCTCCCCCTCAAGTTGCGAATCTCCTGCTCACTGATTTTCTCCCTATTTTTCGCATCGACAAGCAGTTTATGTATCACAGAACAATCACGAGTTATTTCAGCAATGATAGGAGTAGATTGAGTAACAGGTATTTTAAAAATTAAGAGGAGTTTAGATACCTGTTCGGGAATGGTCAAGCGTGTGTCATTAGCCATCAGACATACCTCTTCATCATCATCCGAAGAGTCATCATACCAGCACTTCGGATTCCCTGCAACCAGCATCTCATTCAACTCCGAACTCTTATAACCAAGACCAGTAGTTCCTTCATATCCCAGTTCTTCTTCATATTCAATCTCCTCAGAAGTAACCTTCGGAAAGCACTTACCATCATCATAGGCCATAAAAGCACTATGAGTTGGCTTCTTACTTCTTCGTCTTCAGAGTCAGAAGACCAGACTTGATATGTTCCTTGGTGATCCTCAGCAGCCATCAGGGCTAAGTCCTTTGTCTTTTCTCTTACTTCTTCGATCTTTCTTGCATAATAAGCTTCATCTTTCACTTGTGGCTTTTTCTCATTCTGTTTACGTAACATGCAATCTTTTGCAAAGTGATTCTTGCCACGACAGTAATTACAATCATATCCTGAATCCCCAGAGACTTTCTTCTCTTCAGCCTTTTCTTTTGGTGTCTCTGAAGCCTGAGTTTCAGATGGCTTTGGAGTTGAAGACTTTGAGTTTTCCTCCTTTGGAGTGTAAATTTCTGGTTGGGTTTTGGATTGAAATTTGGTTTGTTAAAGTTCTTCACAAAGGGTTTTCCAGAGTTTTTTTTGATGAATGGTTTCTTGAATCTTCGACTGTTTGCAGCATATAGAGCAACTGTTTCTCCATTGTTGTCAACCATGTAAGCAGCAATGTCTTCATCACTGTCTTCTTCTTTTTATTTTGAGACAAGGGCTAGGGATCCAGCTGTTTCACTCCTTCAACCAACAATATCAGGTTCATGTGATTTGATCAAATGGTACAGAGCAGCTAACTTGTACTTTTCAATGTTCTCATAAGATTTGACCATTAGCATGATGGGTCTCCATTCCTTGTGAAGACTATAGAGAAACTTGATATTGATTTCCTGTTGACTTCGGGTTTCTCCATACTTATCCAAGATATAGATCATGTTACTGAGACGTTCATAGCACGCTTCAAGAGATTCATTTTCCTCCTGTTTGCAGTTTCCAAAATCAGCTAAGATTTCCTGAACTTTGCTTGTGTGAATAATCTTGTCACCACCAAAACGAAGAGCAAGATTGTCCCACATTTCCTTAGCAGACTTAGCATCAGCTATGTGGCGACTGACATCAGGACCTAGTCCACTTCTCAGTTCACGCATGGCTCTCTCATCATTCTCTATTTTCTTTATATCTGCAGCATTCAGAACTTCAGCTTCTTCTCCATCTGGAACCACAAACCGACCACCAATGTCAGTATCAGGACCATCAGTTACAGATCTCCACAGATCTTTATCAAGCCCAATCAGATAGTCCATCATTCTTCCAGACCAATAGTCATAGTAAGAAGTTACTAGAATATGAGCTTTTGTTGTAGAACCGATAAGATTTGCATAGTTGAGCATGTTAGCATAATTAGCGGTAGAATCAGTCATTTTGAATGGATTTCAACGGGATCTTTTCAGAAAAACGAGTTGTAGAGACGTGTAACAATTGCGGAATACCAGATCTAAGAAACGATTCAGATCTAGAACTGTAACAGTGAAATAAAGCTCTATGAACAGGTTTTCGAGCTGTCCTGCTCTGATACCACTTGTTGAGTATTGAAATTGATTAAACAAAGATATATATGACTAATATTCTATCAATATAAATTGTACTAAGCAATTCACACAGTAATAAGTAAGTAAGAACAGTAAAGAACAGTAAAGAACACAGTAGAATTGGATAACTTGTGCCGAATGCTTTGATTGATTGATTAGGGTTTTACAATTGGGAAGACACAATCTCACACCCGACATGGTATGGTATCACTGATATTTATACGTGATTAGTGATACGCATAGTACAATTGTTACAGAGAATATCCTATCAGTGTACTAGCCAATATGATTCAAGATTCATGCAACACGTAGTCTTCAGTCAGGCGTGCACCAAAAGTTGTTACAAGGACAAGTATTCAGATCCTCCAGGATATACTCTTCGGAGTCCTAAGAGTTTATGGTCTTCTTATCAAAATGTATAGCTTCGGAGGTCAGCTACAGGTCTTCGGATAGAGTGGCACTTCATCACAAATATACTTCAACATAAACAACTAAAAAAATTGGTGTGTTGCGGATGACCGCGGCGTGTGATGGAAGTGCGCGCGTCGCGGTAATTACGAGATGTCCAGGGTACCGTCATGTTGGAAATGACCGCGGTGCGTACCATGAGGGCGCCGCGACGCAGTAATTTCAGAAAGTTAAACCATATTCAAACACTCGTAAAAAGTTGTCCAACACAGAATTACCTAAATTTATTACTCTTTTATTAATGCCCGAAGGCTTATTCACAACCTAAAACATCCAATCCTAAGAATTACTAACTAACAGTTCAAAATTCAACCAAACCTAAAAATGTGAAACAAAATGAACTAACTAAACAAAATAATTACACTATACCCCTTAATTGTGGGCAGTGTCATCATCTTCCCCTTCTTCTGCGTCTGCCTCCTCTTCCTCCATGGGTTCGTCCTCCTCTTCAATAAGTGGTGGCTAAGGTCTCGGGATGGGGTTTTTGGACCCGTTGATGAAATTTACTACACATTTCGAAAGCCATAGGAGTTGCGTCTGCGTGTTCTTCGTGCGCCGGTCAATCTCGTTCATTGCCATTGCTTGAACCCTGTGTTCTAACTTGTAGGTATGCATGGCTCGCTGGACTGCTTTTACCTCATCAGCCAAAAATCTGGATTCCATAGTTGCAGGGGAGAGTCCTCGGGGTAGGCTGACTGTTGCCTGCGGTCGCTTCCTGGATGTCGATGGTTCGACTCGTAAAACTGGGAATGGTGATCGCTCGACTGATGTAACCCCATCATCAACATAGATAACATCCCGTGAAACCATGGTCGGTGGACGAAATAGTGCTCCAATAATCAGCAGGTGAGAAAGAGTCATCCGGGGCGTAGTTGGCATGTCTGTGGAATGGCCCGAACCCCGGCGCCTCTGACTCCTCCTGAGTGTATAAGTTGATCCGATATCCAAATTCCCTCAAACTACAACTGCGGTTGTGATTTCCCAACTGAAACTTGATCATCTCCTCGGTGTCCATCCCCATTGGCTGATCGTCGAAGTGATAACTCGTGAGGAATTGTAAGAACCCCTCGCGATAAACTGGTTCGTCTATTTGGACCGCATTCTCGATTGCCCGACACGTGTAAGTTAATTCGCTTGCCTCGTATCCCCCTTGCACCAGCCAGTCTTGTAAGTGCTCAAGGATTCCTGATTCCCGGTTCAACTCCTAATTGATCGTTCGGGAAGGAAGAATCCTTTTGTGTCGGTAAATTGACCGGCGGTTGTAGAAACTTTAAGCGAGAACTCTATCAACTCCTGTAGCCAAGGAATTCCAATCGATGGATTCTGAACTCCCAGATGAAGACATTATTGCCTGCAAAATTTAGCAAAACCCCAAAAATAAGCTACTGTCCAGCGTACGCCGCGACACGGGACACAATAGCCGCGTCGTGCTGTTTGAAATTTCATACCCATCATCGCGCGCTGTAATAGCCCGCGACACGGCGTATGAAACTCAGAACAGAATCGATGATTTAACACGATTTCAGAAAAAATTTGCAAATCTATTTACTGGGTTTTGTAGCGTGTAGTGTCCTAAACTAAATGGCAACATCAATTGAATCCTATGACCACTACATTGCAGTATACAAGCGATTCTCAAATTTTCCAAGAACTTGAAGATAAAAGAGATAAATTCAGGAGACTTACTTGATCTGCTGTGATGAAGAATGACGATGAAGTGATTATGAATTGCAGAAGAACGATCGACAGTAAGAAACTGAATGATTTATGCGATTTTGATTTTATACAAGTTGGGGGAATTAGTTTAAGTTTAAAACTCTGTTTTAGTGATTATCTCTAAATTCAAATTCAGATAAGGCCGCGGTGCGGGAAGCTTCTATCCGTGTCGCGTATATAATTCAAGTCTATCAATAATCGCGAAAACCTCAACACGCGCGGCGCGGATTCTACGACCACACATCGCGGTGTTGCCAAATTCCCAGAACGACCCTACACTTGTTCTTTTCTTACCATGAGCAATTAAATACAATTAAACTATGAAAATGCAAATTATACACATGATGATCGGGTTGCCTCCCGACAAGCGCTAAGTTTAACGTCTTCAACCAGACATACACTTACCTGACTACTCGGTATATTTTGGATTGTCAGTTACAAATTCTACCGTCTCCACTTCCAGCTTCTAGAATGTTCCTGCAGTGACATAAGGTTTCAGCTTGTGCCCGTTGACTTTAAATGGCGGCCCTCCTTTGAAGTCTCGAATTTCGACAGCACCATATTTTGTGACGCTCACGACCTCGTACGGTCCATTCCATTTACTCCTCAATTTTCCAGGAAACATTTTTAACCATGAATTGTAGAGCCACACCTTTTGCCCTGCCACGAAAGTCTTCAGTCTGAGCTTAGTGTCGTGGTATCGCTTTATTTTTTACTTGTACGTAGCGGCATTCTCATAAGCTTCATCCCGCAATTCTTCCAGTTCAAATAGCTACAACTTCCGCTCTTTTCCAGCTGTATCATAATCCATGTTGACTTGCTTGATCGCCCATAGTGCTCGATTAGCTAGCTCCACAGGCAAGTGACAACCTTTACATAAACTAGCCGATAGGGTGTAGTTCCAATCGGCGTTTTATAGGCAGTTCTGTATGCCCAAAGTGCATCATCCAGCCTTTGTGACCAATCCTTTCTGTTTGTTCTAATCGTCTTCTGAAGAATTTCCTTGATCTGTCGATTGGACACTTCCACCTGACCGCTCGTTTGTGGGTGATATGGTGTTCGATTCGATGGTTCAACCCATAATGTTTCAACAGCCGCCCAAACTTGAAATTCTTAAAATGCGACCCCCATCACTAATGATGACTCGTGGAACTCCATGTCGAGTGAAAATGTTTTCCTTAACGAATTTGCAAACCACGTGATGATCATTGGTGCGAGTGGCTTCGGCTTCGATCCATTTTGAGACATGGTCAATGGCTACCAAGATGTAAACATACCCATGTGAAGTGGGAAAAGGACCCATGAAGTCGATTCCTCACACGTCGAAGATGTCCACAACTAAAATCGGATTCAGCGGCATTTGATCCCTTTTTGAAATGTTTCCCAGCTGTTGACAATTCATGCATTCCTTGGCGATTTTATGGGCATCCCTAAAGATAGTCGGCCAATATAACCCGGACTCTAAAACCTTGTATCTCGTCTTCTTTCCACTAAAGTGTCCTCCGCAGTCTGACGCATGGCAGTGTACCAGCACATCGTTGATTTCGCTATCGGGTACGCATCGACGGATTATTTGATCTTCTCCCACCTTAAAAAGGTCGAGGTCATCCCAAATAAACCTCCTTGCATAGGTTCGGAACTGCTTCTGCTATTGCTTCGTCCAATGTGACGACATTGGTCCTGTTGCTAGAAAGTTAACATAATTTGCATACCATGGAGCCCCGGTAAGTTCCAATAACTGTTTATCCAGAAATGTGTCTTTGATGCCGGCTTCCAAACCTTCTGCTGGAAATCGTGAAAGATGATCTGCCACCACGTTCTCTGTCCCTTTCTTATCTTTGATTTCCACATCAAATTCTTGGAGTAATAATATCCATCTGATTAGTCTCGGCTTGGATTCCTTCTTTGCAAGTAGATGAGGACAGCACTGTGGTCGGTGTAAACCACCACCTTTGATCCCCAAATGTAGGATCTGAACTTATCCAAAGCAAACACTACGACAAGTAATTCCTTTTCTGTGGTTGTATAGTTCAATTGAGCTTCATAGAAAGTAGTCTTACTAGCGTAACATATAACTACTGGCTTTCTGTCGATCCTCTGGCCTAACACTGCACCAGCAGCGTAGTCACTTGCGTCAACATGATTTCAAAGGGTTGGGTCCAGTCAGAAGGTTTTAGGATAGGAGCTTCGACTAATTTATTTTTAAGGATGTTGAATTCTTTAACAAATTCCACATCAAAAATAAATGGTGCGTCCTTCAAAAGAAGGCCACAAAGGGGTTTTGAGATAGTGCTAAAGTCCTTGATGAACCTACGGTAAAATCCTGCGTGACCTAAGAATGATCTCACCCCCTTTACTGATGTCGGGGGGCGGCAATGTTGAAATAACCTTAACCTTAGCTCGATCCACCTCAAATCCTCTCTCAGAGACTACATGACCTAAAACAATTCCTTCCCTAACCATAAAATGGCTTTTCTCCCAACTAAGCACCAGGTTCGACTCCACACATCGTTCTAATACCTTTTCTAACTGATTTAAACACGCGTCGAATGTTGACCCAAAGATCGAAAAATCGTCCATGAAGATCTCCGATGCGTCACCAATCATGTCTGAAAATATTGCCATACACCTTTGGAATGTAGCTGGGGCATTGCACAGGCCGAATGGCATCCTTCGGAACACGAAAGTACCATAGGGGCAAGTAAACGTCGTTTTAGCCTGATCCTCTGGGTGAATGGCAATCTGGTTGTATCCTGAGTATCCGTCCAAGAAACAGTAATATTTATGTCCGGCTAGCTTCTCCACGATCTGATCGATGAAAGGCAATGGGAAATGGTCTTTAGAGGTTGCAGCACTAAGCTTTCAATAATCTATACACACTATCCTTCCAGTCACGGGTCTTGTGGATACCTTGTCACCGTCCTTGCTATCCACTACAATAATTCCAGATTTCTTTGGCACAGTTTGCGTCGGACTGACCCACTCACTATCGGAGATTGGATATATGATTCCCGCATCCAACCATTTTAGCACTTCTTTCTTCAGGACCTCCTTCAAATTCGGATTCAATCTACGTTGTGTGTCCCTAGCTGGTTTTGATCCTTCTTCCGTTATGATCCGATGCATGCATGTCATGGGGCTGATCCCCTTCAAGTCTGCAATTGTCCAGCCGATGGCCTCCTTGTGCTTAGATAGGAATTCAAGGAAAGATTTCTCCTGCTCCATTATTAGATCGGCTGACAGAATTACTGGTAAAGTATCTTCTTTTCCTAAAAATGCATACTTAAGATGAGCTAGTAATGGTTTCAACTCCAGGGTTGGCGGATCCTGTAAAGAGGGCTTCAGTGTTTTCGGAACCTCCGTTGCAACTTCTCGATTTGTACACATTCTTCATGCTTCGCATTCTTCTTTCCTTCTACATCTTCTTGATTTTCCTACTCAGAATTGCTCTCATCGAGAATATCCATTGCTTCTTGTTGTAAGACCTCAGGCGTTTATTGTCGCACCAATTCATCTATGACGTCCACCTGAAAGCATTCTTCCTCGTCTATCGCACTTCCCTTTGCATCGAAGATATTAATCTTGGTCTGCTGGTGCCCAAATGATATCCCTATCTCTCCTGTGCGGCAATCGATACTCGCATTTGCTGTGGCCAAGAATGGTCGTCCAAGAATGATGGTGGGTTGTTCTTCATTAACGGCTTGACGAGTATCCAGAACCAAGAAATCAGCTAGATAATAGAAGTTTCCAACCTTGATGATGACATCAGAAAGCATTCCTCTTGGGATCTTTGTAGACTTATCGGAAAGCTGTAAAATCACATCTGTAGGCCTCAAAGTACCAAACTCATGCTTATCAAAAAGCTGACCTGGAAAAATATTTACACTCGCACCTAAATCTAATAATGCCTTCTTAATATGCACGTCACCCAAATCAACAGAAATGAGGGGCGCTCCTGGATCCTTCATTTCAGGTGGTAATGCGTCAATAATTATTGAACTGACATACTCAGTCAATTCAATCTTCTTGGGAAGATGTGACAAGATGTGCTTCTTATGGATGCACATATCCTTTAAAAACTTCGCATAGGCAGGGACCTCCTTTATGAGCTTGACTAACAGAATATTGACTCTGATTTGACTGAACAGCTCCCACATGTCATCTGCATGTGGTCCTTTCTTCCCATAGGGTCTTTTCTCTGGCTTTTCCAAAGCCGCGGGAAAAGGTGCGGTTCCACTCGTTTCCCCTTTCTCCCATTTGCTTACAGTTGCCTTTTTCTGCTCTTGATCTTTTCTCTTCTTCTCTTTTTCTAATTCCTCTTTTTCATCGAACACTATTTCGACATCACTATCTTCTTCTGCTGGTGGCGCAACGACCTTATTGTCCACCTTCTTCCCACTTCTTAATGTAATAACGTCGTTTACTTGCACCTTTGATGGTTGCACTTTCTCTTGTTCCCTCTCCTCTCCAACTTCATAAGTAAAGTCCCCAGTTTCAAAATTGCTTGAGTATTGGCATCTTCAGTTTCTTTAAGCTTGAGTAGCATTTCGTAAATCTCCTTTGTGCGAATGTTCATATTTCCTGTTTGAGGTGCTGGTTGTGCATTCTGCTGCCATACTGATGGTTGCCTCACATCCCTCTGCTGATTGCTCCTAAATGGTCGTGGCGTATTATGGAATTGACCATATCCATGCACCTGGCTGATTTCCTCGTGCGTCATTAAGCACTGACCGTGGTTGTGTCCTACTTCACCACATGTATTACAAAGTATTACAAACGACTTGCCCATGTAATACATAAGCTCCCTTCTCTTTCTGAAATTTGGTGAGCATTTGATTGAATTTCTTAGTAACAGCACTCAACTCACTTTGAATCTCTCTCTTCCACTTGTTTTCGGCTTCTATGTTCGCCACATACACCATGTTATCCTTCATGGATCCACTGACCTTTGATCCTAAACTTAACTGATCCAAGAATCTCCATGCATCCTCCATCTCTTGCCACATAAACGTTCCACTTGATGAAGCGTTTATCATTGCTGGATGCGTTTCATTCACCCCTTCAAAAAACAACTTTACCAGCTGCCACTTTGGAATTTCGTGATGCGGACAGGAACGCATTAATTCCTTCAATCGCTCAAAATCCTCATGAAATGCCTCTCCAGGCTTCTGCTGGAAATCTTGAATCGCGCGTCTAACTTCAGTATTCTTACTAGCTGGATAGAATTCTTGTAAAAACTTGGCCTTGAGTTGATCCCAAGTAGCGATACTATTAGGCGGTAAAGATGTGAATCAATACTTGGCTTTGTCCTTTAGGGTAAAAGGAAATAATCTTAACCTAAAAATATCTCTACTGGTGTTCCTAGGGGTATTGACATTTGCTATGACTATGAACTCATATAAGTGATTATATGGATCATCAGTTTTATACCATCTAAATTGTGTTAATACTCCTATCAATTGAGGCCTAATTTCTACATGAGCTTCTACATTTTTAGGAATATAAATGGGCGACAAATCGTCATACTCCCACGGTTGGAAGTGCGACGCAACCGATTGCCCCTTCGGTTGTGCAAAGTATAAATGTTGAACAAAGTTACCGTTATAGTGATAATCATTGTTGTACCCTTGTTGACCTTGCGGTTGTTGCGGTTGTTGCATCCTTCGTGGAGGTCCCCAACCTCGATTCCATTGTTGCTGCTACTGTGGAGGAATCTAGCCTTCATCCTCCTTGTCATATCCGTGCTCAACCTCCTGATATTGATACTGCTGCGGTGGAGGCTGTTGTGGTTGCACATATTGGGTTGGTTGTGGTAAGGTTTGAAAAGCGGTTTGTGGTTTAAAGATGGTTGATTGGTATAGTGGTTGTAATGGTTGTGATTGTTGCGGTTGAGAAATGGTGGTGTGTTGTCTAGGCGGTGGGTTGACATCTCGGGTCAGCGTTCCCCAAGCCATAGCAGCTGAAAAAGGGTTGGTGGTTTGTTGTTGTAATGGTGGAACTGAAGGCGGAGTGCATGCTGGTATCGATGCGGGGGCTGAAACCGTAACACCAGTAGCACTCGTGCTACCAAAATAAAATTCTGACACTGGCGGTATAAATGGAATTCCCCCTGTTACCTCACCCAAAGGCTCCTGGGTAACATCCTCTATACTAACACTACCGGGACTCATCTTATCTAAGCGCCTACGTGCACGGTTCTTACGCGCGGTTCGTTCGATTTCAGAGTCAAAAAGCAAGGGTGATAACTGCCCACCCCGACGGGTACGCATGCACTAGTGCAACATGCCCGTCAAAACCAAAGCAAAAATACTAACCAAACTCAAATCTCAAAACTAAAACTAAAATTCAGAAAACACTCCCTACAAATCGCCTATTCTTAAGTTCACAACTCCCCCGGCAACGGCGCCAAAATTTGACATCGCCTCGGTCGTCATGCGGTCAAAAATAATAAAAACCTCACTCTCACTAGTACAGTGGTAGTCAGGGTCGATCCACAGGAGTTTCGTGGTCAAGATATGCGATAGATTACAAACTGTAGTGTCACGCTACAGCCAGAGGGACTAATCTTCTACTTTCCGAAAAACAAGTCAAAAACACAAATCCAAACCAAAAATCCAATTCCAAGCATAAACTAAATGAAACTTAAACTTAAACATAACGTAGATTGCTTACTGAAATCAGAAATCAGATTCAAATTCAGAAACAATAAGGATCAATCCAAAAGCATCCAAGCATTCAAACACCAAAATACCGAAAACATCAATAAACATGGAACCGAATGATTACTTATATAAACTTCAGATCCAGAATATCCAAAACAGTAAACAATGAAATTCAGAAACTTTAACCTAATGCTAATGGTTGTCACACCCAAAAACACTAAGCTATAAGCTTTAAACAACTAACTAATAATGAAATTAAATGAAGAAACATAAAATACCATGAATGGTTGCTGAAATCTGAAACTTGGAGTCAAAGAAGCCTTAAGTCCACCTTATGGGTCGTTCCTTGCCTGCTGATTTCGACCTAATGGCCTTTATTTATAGTTGTGCAAAATAAGGAGACGCGTCGCGCAACTCTGATATTCGCGGCGCGCATGTAGTCTTATCCCCGTTTTTTCGTCATTTGAATTCTTCCCACCGCCTCATCGTTGACTCAGCACGGCGCGCCCACATGCATATCCGCGGCGCGCGTATTCAGGCGACTGTGTTTGTCTTTATCTCCAATCTTCTTTCATTTTGCACGCATTTAACCCCTGATTGTAACTTTTCTTTCCAAGCAAACACTGACACAAAAAGTGAGAATACCACAACATATATGATATAATTTCACCAAGAATAGGGCTCAACAACGACTAAAATACTTGATATTACTAGGCGTTGTCAGTCAGTGAATAGGAGTTAGTCCCAGAGTCAATATGTGGAATGCTTGTTATGTAATGGAACGTGTGGTATTTTGTGGAACTCACTAAGTTGTGTTCTTACTGTCTCAATTTAAATGTTTTTCAGGTACTTCCACAGAAAATTTGAAGGGCGCAGTTTAATTGTACTTGCATCTGGCATGTCTATGTTTTCAGACTTCCACTGTTACTTATTTATTACTTTGGATTTTTATACAATGGATTTTGGGATATTGTTATCAGGATTAGGAACAAATGGGTTTTCATGATGTTTGAGATGATTTGACATTTAAACTTTATTTTAAAAATGAAAATTTTGGTTGTGAGTTTTTGGGCGTTACAAATAAGCTAGACGATAGGAGCAAAAAGGTTGTGCACCATGGAATCAAGTAGGATACGAAGGCGTATAGGCTACTCGATCCAGACACGAGACATATCCATGTTAGTCAGAGTGTATTCTTCGAAGAGAATAAGGTAAGGTCGTGGGGGAGGTGGTCAAAATCCAGGCGACACCACGTTTGAGTTTTACGGTTAAAGGTTATGACTCAATTGATACGAACACAACAAGCTTTGAACGGATACCTAGTATCCCCACAGAAACTAATCTTAAAATGGGTTAAAATGGTTCTTCAATGTGAAAAGAGATCTGTGTTGAAGAATTTTGAAGCACAAGGCCTATCTAGTAGCAAAAGGGTATGTGCAAAAGTATGAAATAGATTATGATGATGTCTTCGCACCCGTAGCAAGACTCGAAACGATACATGTAATTCTCGCCTTTGCAGGTACAAATGGAGGGTTTGTACATCATCTAGATGTAAAATCGGCTTTTTTCCTATATGGAAACTTGAAGGAAGAAGTTTACGTATACCAACTGCAAGGGTTTGAGAAGAAATATCAACCGAACAAAGTGTACAATTTATCAATAGCGCTCTACGTGCTCAAGCAAGCGCCTCGTGCCCGGAACGAATGCCTAGACAAGTACTTAAAATAATTGGGGTTTGTAAGATGTGCTCAAGAATACTCAGTGTTGACAACGCCTAGTAATATCAAGTATTTTAGTCGTTGTTACGCCCTATTCTACGTGATTTTATATCATATATGCTGTGGTATTCTCACTTTTTGTGTCAGTGCTTGTTAGGAAAGAAAAGATGTAAACAGGGGCTAAATGCGTACAAAAGGGAAGAAGTTTGGAGATAAGGACAAAAAGATTCGAATTCGCACGCACGTCGCGGGGAAGCATAGGGCGCGCCACGCTGAGTCACAGATGAGGCGGTGAGAAGAATTCAAATGCCGAAAAAACGGGGATAAACCCGTACGCGCGCCGCAGATCATCTATACGCGCGACGCGGCCGCTTATTTTCCACAACTATAAAGAGAGGCTTCGAGATCGAAATTAGTAGCAACGGAAGGACCCACAAGGTGGATACAAGGCTTCTTTGACTCCAAGATTCGATTTTTAGTCACCATTCGTGGTATTTATGTTTCTTCATTTAATTTTCATATAGTTTAGTAGTTTTAGTAGCTTAGCTTGGTGTTATTGGGTGTGACAACCACTAGCATTAGGTTAAAGTTTCTGGATTTTTGTATTTACTGTTTTGAATGTTTGGGATCTGATTTTTATGCAAGTTAATCATTCGGTTATGTTTAATTGTTCTTTATACCTTTTTATTGCTTTAGATGAGTTTCGATGTTTGATGCTTTTGGCTTGATCTTTATTGCTTCTGTTTCTGGATTACATTTCTGATTTCAGTAAGTAAGTAGGATTAAGTTTTGGTTTTAGTTTTAGTTTAAGTTTATGATTAGAATTGGATTTTGTTGAATTTTATGCGTTTGGACCAGTTTTGGTAAAATAGAGACTAGACCCTCTGGTTGTAGTGTGACACTACAATTGGTAATCTGTTGCCTACCTTGACCACGAAACTCCTGTGGATCGACCCTGACTACCACTGTACTAGTGAAAGTGAGGTTTTACTTATTTTTGACCGCACGATGACCTAGGCATGTCAAATTTTGGTGCCGTTGCCGGGGAGTTGTGAGCTTAAGAGTAGCCGATCTGTAGGTTGTTAGTTTCTGAATTTTAGTTCTAGTTTGGAGATTTAATTTTAGTTAGTAGGTTTTTTTGGTTTTGACGGGCGTGTTGCACTAGTACATGCGTACCCGTCAGGGTGGGCAGTTATCACCCTTGCTTTTTGACTCAGAGATCGAACGAACCACGCGCAAGAACCGTGCACGTAGGCGTTTAGATAATATGAGTTTTAGTAATGTTACCCAGGAACCTTTGGGTGAGATAATAGGGGGATTCCATTTATACCCCCAGTGTCAGAATTCCAGTTTGGGAGCACGAGTGTTACTGGTGGTGCGGTTTCAGCCCCCGCATCAATTCCAGCATGCACTCCGCCTTCAGTTCCACCATTCCAACAAGAAACCACCAACCCTTTTTCAGCTGCTATGTCTTGGGGAGCGCCAACCCGGGATGGCACCCCACTGCCTAGGCAGCATACCACCATTTCCCAACCACAACAATCGCAACCACCATTTCCACCAACCATTTTTAAACTACAACCTGCTTTTCAACCCATACCACAACAACCACAACAACAATATCAACCACAACCTCCACCGCAACAATACCAATATCAGGAGGTTGAGCATGGATACGAGGATGAGGAAGAAGGATGGGTTCCGCAGCAGCAGCAACCACAGCAACAATAGAACCGAGGTCGGGGACCTCCACGAAGAGCACCACAGCAGCAACAACCGCAAGGTCAACAAGGGTACAACAATGATCATCACTATGACGGTAAATTTGTTCGACCTTTGTACTTTGCACAACCGAGAGGGCAATCGGTTGCATCGCACTTCCAACCACGGGAGTATGACGATTCATCGCGCATTTATATTCCCGATAATGTAGATACTCAGGTAGAAATTAGGCCTCAATTGATAGGAATATTAACGCAATTTAGAGGGTATAAAACTGATGATCCATATAATCATTTGTTTGAATTCATAGCTATAGCAAATGCCAATACCCCTAGGAGCACTAGTAGAGATATTTTTAGGCTAAGATTGTTTCCTTTTACCTTAAAGGATAAAGCTAAGTATTGGTTCACATCTTTACCGCCTAATAGTATCACTACTTGGGATCAACATAAGGCCAAGTTTTTACAAGAATTCTACCCAGTTAGTAAGACCACTAAGATTAGACGCGCAATCCAATATTTTCAGCAAAAGCCTGGAGAAGCTTTTCATGAGGCTTTCGAACGATTGAAAGAATTGATGAGGGCATGCCCACATCGCGAAATTCCAAAGTGGCAGTTAGTGAAATTATTTTTTGAAGGAGTGAATGAGACACATCAAGCTATGATAAATGCTTCATCAAGTGGAACATTTATGTGGCAAGAGCCAGAGGATGCATAGAGATTCTTGGAAGAGTTAAGTTTAAAATCAAAGGTCAGTGGATCCATGAAGGATAACACAGGGTATGTGGCAAACATTGAAGCAGAAAAAAAGAGAGAGATTCAAAGTGAGCTAAATGCTGTTACTAAGAAATTCAATCAAATGCTCACGAGGTTTCAGAAAGAGAAGGGAGCATATGTATTACATGGGCAAGTCATTTGTAATACATGTGGTGAAGTAAGACATAACCACAGTGAGTGCTGAATGACACATGAGGAGATCAGTCAGGTGCACGGATATGGTCAATTCCACAATACGCCACGACCATTCAGAAATAATCAGCAGAGGGAAATGAGGCAACCACCAGTAAGGCAGCAGAATGTACAACCAGCGCCTCGAGTAGGAAATATAAACATTGGCACAAAGGAGATTTTCGAAATGTTAGTCAAACTCAAGGAAGTTGAAGATGCCAATACTCAAGCCATTTTAAAGTTGGGGAATTTGCTTATAAAGTTGGAGAAAGATAGGGAACAGGAGAAAGCACAATCACCAAGGGTGCAAGTAAATGAGGTCATCACACTCAGAAGTGGAAAGAAAGTGGACAACAAGGTTACAGCTCCACCAGCAGAGGAGGATAGCGATGTAGAAGTAGTATTTGATGAAAAGGAAGAATTGGAAAAAGAAGAAAAGAGAGAAAAAGAAGGGCAAGCTCAGAAAAAGAAATCTGTAAGTACATGGGAAAAAGGAGAGACAAGTGGAACCGCACCTTTTCCTGCGGCTTTGAAAAAGCCAGAGAAAAGACCCTATGGGAAGAGTGGACCACAGGCATATGACATGTGGGATCTGCTTATG
>JAKNSD010000147.1:372500-374298 GCA_023525715.1 Cichorium intybus
TATATACATATATATGTATATATATATATATATATATATATATATATATATATATATATATATAATACATATATAACATACAATTTTTTCTCTCTGATGCAGGTGAGGAGGCGAGGAGACGGAGGTTTCCGGCGAACGGAAGGCACACGACTGAGGACGTTCCGATGGGTGGCGGGTCATCTGGAAAGGATCCAGGAAAAAGGTGATAAATGGTACTTTAAGGAGGCTACTTCTTTCTTCATTTCCAATTTGCCATTTGGAGAAGAAGTAGGAGAAATTCGTAACAGGTTGAGCAGGTTGGGTACACTGGTCGATCTGTTTATCTGTAAGCGATCTGATAAACATGGGAATCGATTTGGGTTTGTACGTTATAATAGAGTGTGTGACATAGGAGGATTAGAGAAAAACCTGAACAAACAAATAATAGGTGGTAAAAAGCTTTTTGCAAAGGTGGCCAAATTCGCAAGGGAGGAAAGAAAAGAAGAAAGGAAAGAAGAACACCCTCACAGGTTCGACATGAATAATGGAGAAAGAAGAGTAAAGGTTTCTTTTGCGGATGCTTTAAGAGGTGGGCAGAGAGGAAGTGATAAAGAAGAAAGCACAGTAAAGACGATAGTAAAGGAAAAGGAACGAGATCAGTATAAAAGAATTAATCTTCCTATCGAGGAAGCTTTGAAACTAAAAAAATCATTAAAAGAGAAACTCATAGGGGAGGTAAAATGTTTTAACAATCTGTTGTATATTGCAAATCTCTGTACTAGCGAAGGATTGCGAGAAGGAATTGTCAAGTATTTGGGGGGAAACCGGATTCTCTTTAATACAGTCGGCGAAGATGAAGATGAGTTAATATTATCAAGTGCTGAAATTCGTTCATGTCTTAATAAAATCTCTAAAGGGGTGGAGGACGTAGAGGAGGGTAATCGATATGTGTGGCTTAGGATAGAAGGTCTAACAGTAGAAGCAAGAAATCCAAACTATTTCATTGAAATTGGGAGACTTTGGGGTGAAGTCGTCGTTACAGACCCATGTCCAGAAAATGCTCAAGATTGGTCCTACGGTAAAGTTTGTGTTATGACAAAAGAGTTGGATTCCATTAATGAAACTGTTATCGTTTCTTTGGGTAATAAAGAATTAAAAGTAAGAGTGAAAGAAGTGGAGGATATGGTGTTTCAACCTTGCAGGAGTAATGACGATCGTAAAAGGGAGGTGGGTCAGGAGGAAGAATTTGAGTCGGAAGAGGAAGAAAGGCTGTCGGAAGCAGAGGTGGACTCATCGGAAAACTTTTCCGATGATGAAGACGAAGGGTCGATAGGTGATTCGTTCGTGAAGGATTCAAGTCCCGAGATAGATTCGAATTTTCAAATGATGATGTCGGGGGGAAGATTAGAAGGCGTGATAACGCATGATGAAGTACGCGAAACAACGAGCCTAGATATTGGTAATCTTGGAAAAAAGCACGGGGATATAGAAGAGAAAAATAAAAAAGATTTAAATGGGAAAGATGAAAATGGAAGCCCAAAAGAAAGTAATAAAGAAACCAATAAACAGGAGGAGGCCCAAGTTGGGCAAGACAAGGACGTTAGCCCAGAAGGAGGAAATAAGATGGACTCAGAGAAACGATTGGATGCAGACTTTCACGCTACGTTAAATGGGGTATCCGGAAGATTAAAGGAGCTCTTATCAAAAACAACACCGATAAACGAAAAAATCAAATACGCAATCGAGGGGATTCAAGACACGGAGGAGAAAATAGAAAAGGAAAGTGCAGGGGTATTTTCGGAACAAAAAAAAAAACAAG
>JAKNSD010000150.1:0-5000 GCA_023525715.1 Cichorium intybus
AAAAATATTCTGATAAAGACGTTCCTCAGTAATATCATCATGACTCTCGAAGTCATGCGCGGTAGCAATACCAAACCAAATACGACGAGTAGTGGGGTCCTGAGCTAAGCCTTGGCTAAACCTTGGAAATCTTAATGCCATAATGCCTTTCAAATCCTCCTAGCCATTATCCTACTGCAATAATTCTTGCTAAGAAGAACGCCCATGTTGTGGCAATTCCACCCAGAAGGTAATGGGTTACTCCTACAGCACGTCCTTGTACAATGCTTAAGGCGATAGCTGGGTAGCAGGAGCAACTTTTAATTTATTATGAGCCCAAACGATGGATTCAATAAGTTCTTGCCAATAACCACGTCCACTGAATAAAAACATTAAACTAAAAGCCCATACAAAAATGAGCACCTAGGAAAAAAAAGGCCATATGCGGATAATGAAGAACCATAAGACTGAATTACCTGGGATGCCTGTGCCCATAAGAAATCGCGGAGCCACCCATTAATAGTAATAGAACTCTGCGCAAAGAATGTCTGAGTCCCTCTTCCTTTCCTGAACCTGTGAGAACACTCTAAGAATATGCCAGCAAAGACCTTATTCAAGACTTTAGAAATTGCATCCATCACTGTCGTTTTTATGTGGTTGAGTAAGACGGCGTAGCTTCCCAGGTTTATTGGGTTTTGGAATAAACGATCTATCTATACATGAAAAGGATAAAACCTCAAGAAAGAAGACCTTAATGCCTTATCAATGGAAAGGTCTTCGAAACTATGATTCATCTCTTCTCCTCCCGCGATAAGGACGTGTCTAAGGATGCTACTTCGGGCGGGCGTGCTTCTTTCTATGGGGGCGCGCATCACTTTGGACGTGCTTTACTTTACCGGCAGATGCATGAGTCGGAACGTAATAGCTAGGCACGTCGTGGGAGGAGAATAAGCAAAATCTATTGCATAATCCAAGTAAAAGTGAACATCTCGCTAATCAAAATCATCATCACGAGCAGTAGCTGAAACTGCTAGTCGATCTACCGGATCAACTTCTGCCTACCCCGCCCGGTCAAAGATCGCCGGGAGTCTTTATTTTATTTTTTTAATAGGAAAAATGAATGAAAATAAAAGCGGAGGCCCGCCATCTGCTAGCATTGTGGTTTGGAATCGATTCTTTATCAATAGCCCACCCTTTCTTTGAACCTTGTCAATGATCGAACTTAAATTAAAGATATGAACTGAGTGCCATTTGATGAGTAACTGAGAACAAAGGAGAGGGATATGGAAAGAATGAAGTAATGAAAGAGGAAGTCATTGCTAGTAGTAACGACTTGTCACGATCCATTGGTTCATATAGAATCCATGTCCTAGGTGTATCAAAAAAACATTCTTTTCACTAAGCGTATATAATAAAATAGAGTGAAAGGGTCCACCCCGAAACCAAGGGGGTACTAACTAACAGCTGAGTCCTCTCCGAACCGCAGGAGATAGTTGCCCATCATACGGCTCACCAACTTCACTTGCCTCTATGGGGGCTCGCTCCGGGCAGGTTCGGATCACTTACAATACATGGCTCTACGAAGGAAGGGCTTGGGTTAGGAGCGTTTTTCAATATGATTCTTTTCCTGTATTTGTTCGATGAGAAATGCGAGTCTGTTTTGTCCACTTTCTCCATCCCCCTCTATAAAAAAGAAAAATAAAAATAAAGGTAATGGAAT
This sequence comes from Cichorium intybus, assembly GCA_023525715.1. NCBI lineage: Eukaryota > Viridiplantae > Streptophyta > Magnoliopsida > Asterales > Asteraceae > Cichorium > Cichorium intybus. The sequence goes on from JAKNSD010000150.1 coordinate 1,700, forward strand.
TACTTCTTATTCCCGTGTTTGATCTCTTCCATCGCGGCCTCGCTCCTTGTCTACCTATGTTGAGGTTTGGAACCCTATAGAGAATGAAGAGGGGCCAAAGATCTTCCTCTCAACAGTGCTTCTCGAGGCTCCACTCTCCCCCCTGAATAAGTAAGGCCCCGTTAGCCTGGGCGAAGATGAGGATAAAGAGTAAGGATTGAAGCCCCCTTAGCTCTGCCAGGCACTGGACAGGGGTTAGCTCTGTAAATGTGTAGAGCCAAGTGTAGTGTGGTGTAGTAGTAGGCACTTCTAGGCCCCTTCCCGGCTACTGGATCACTCCAGTGCTTCGAGTACTACGGACCCTCTGCCATCCATTGCAGCAGAGCCCTTTCATGAGCGGGGGAGGGCTAAGCACAGTTCTTTGAATCAAACGTTGAATGAAATAGATTCTTTTTTCGATATCAAAATAGAAATCGGATAGGATAGATGGATGGATCTATCTTTCTATTTATATATATGACTAAAAAAGGATTTTTATAGTGAAGTAGCGTAGCAAGAAGCCCCCAAATCCTTGATTTGGCCAGGAAAGACTGCACTGCTTTGGGCCCAGGAAGCGAAGGGAATGAGCTCGGCTGCTTCTCCTCCAAACTTCCTTTTCTCCGTGCCCGTTCCGCATGCGCTTCGCGCGCCATTGGCGCTTTGCTCTCCTCTTATTCTTCATTGGACGGTTCGGATGGACTTCGCCGTTCTTTCCCAACTAAAATAGAAAAGGCTGTATCACATCGAGATGTCGATTCGTTTTCCGCCCCCAATGAGATGGGGAATTTTGAACTCCCTATTTAGACTTTTGGGCCCTTCATCTTTCTGAATCGAGACCCGGCCCGGCTCGCGTCGTTCCAACAACCGGCGGGGAGCACCTCAGTAGACGATCGCGTACAGTAACTGGGAGTCCTATTACACCTAAGGCCAACTTCAATTCACCCAAACCAAGGTTCATCTCGTGTAGTGATTGTGGACTCGTACAAGGATATTGAGTAGACGGTTGATGTATCAGACTCGACCCTCTCTTTCGTAGCATGCATTCCCATCCGTGTCGCAACTGATTCGGTAAGCTACGTGTCCGGTCCACGGAGAACTGCCTTCGGTCCCCCAAACTGACTTACTCGTGGCAACCTTCCGGCCGCCCAACGACCTATAACGCTAGTCACTACTCCCACTGGGGCTAGGAAGTAAGCCCCACAACCCAAAGCGGCGAAGAACAAATAGAATTTGCTACAAAAGCCGGCTAACGGGGGTATTCCTGCGTATGAGAACATAGTAATGGAGAAGGTAATAGCCGAAATAGGATTCGTTTTGGCTAGAGCGCCCAAATCCGCTATATATTTGACACGGCTTTGCCGTAATGCTGAAACTATGGCGAATGCATCTATCGTCATTGATGCATAAATAAAGATACCAATTAGTAGTGATTGAATTCCTTCTATGGTTCCACATGAGAAACCAGTACGAATATAACCTACATGTCCAATTGAACTATGAGCTAGAAGTCTTTTTACTTTCGTTTGGGCCATGGCGGCCAGCGCTCCTAAGATCATAGAAGCAATGCTGCAGAAAAAGAAGATTTGTTGCAATGTAGCTCCATAAGAACCATAAATAGAAAGACGTGAAATATTAGCAGAAATAGAGATTTTAGGCGCAATAGAAAGGAATGCTGTAACCGGGGTGGGTGAACCCTCATAGATATCAGGTGCCCACATATATAGAGTCAAAAGAGATATGGAATCCGAAGGGGAGGGGGGTTTTCTTCGGGGCTCGAGAGATGGAATAGATAGGGCCCCACAAGTTTTGAATTCGCCGCTGGTCTATCGAGAGGGAACGAGGAATTCTCAACGAAAAAAAGTGCTCTCTGAACCGAACGTGAAAGTAGTTTTCCATCAGACGGCTGTTCCCGTAACTCTACTCTCGACTTGGATTATATATCCAATAAGGTCCGCTCTCGGCCATTCCACACGCTGCCTAGCAGAGGCGTGGTTATCAGAAGTGGATTCTCTCTTTTTGTAGTAGATGCCGAACCTGCTGCCCCATTGACTAAGAGGGGGGCGGGCGCAGCAGCTACATGGACCCCTTCCTTTCTGTTGTTGCCAGCGCTTTCCCGGGCCGAGCCATAATTCTTTATTAGAAAGGGCAGGCAAAGCCCGAAGGCTGCTATCCCAATAGGCCAGCGGGCGAGGAGAGGGCCCGACAATCATACCACCCCGCGGTCGAAAAAGCGTGTTCCCTTCAGATAAGACGCACCGTAGGCCATCCTCGGCCTTCTTCGTTTTCGATGAAAAAGAAAGAAAATCTCGATCTCCGAAAGCCTTTTCCTTCCCCCGCCGCATCTCCCTCCCTTCGTCGAGCCTTTCCTTTAATGGTTGGGGGAAGCATTCCCTTATCTGAACTTGGCGGGCATTCTTTCCAGCCTGACTCAAATACAAATAGGAGGTGGGTTTTGTTTGGTTTGAACATAGGCTCAAACATTATTTGAAGGGTCCTAGCTACGCCATGCGTTCAATAAAAAATCTGGAAAGGAAAGCAGCAGGGATGACAAAAAGAGAGCGCTTTCCTGCACTGAAAAAAAAGGACCTAAGAGAAGAGCGTCTTCTCTTAGCTTTCTTCCTCCCGCGCCCGCCGCCGTCCGGCCCGCGTTAGAGGGGAAGAAAAATGGAGAGAGAAAGAGCAGATGGATTCTATCCCCTATATCGAACACTCATTCCTATCTATTGATAGAAAGATCTTCGTCAAATACCGGACTTTTCCTTTTTTTTTTTTTTTTTTAGAATTCCTCATATCCAAGGCAGCTTATCACAAGCACCCCACCCCCATACGACTTGTTGGGGGGCCGTTCGCCTTTTGAATCAAACAAAGTAAGTAGTAGGGGCTTCATAGCAACTTTCATTCTAAAGGAAAGCGAAGAACCCACTTTTAGTCAATAAGAGCCCTACTTCCCTCGAAAAACCTCATCACTGAAATTAAAGCGCAAACCCCATTTCTTAGTCACCGGGCTGAGCGCACCTTTGGTACTTCAGTAGGGCGAGCTCTTTGATAGTGACTTCTTTCGGGGCGACGAAAGGCTACTTCAATCTAGAGCCGGAAACTCGAGAGGGTCGCCTTTGGGAGCGTTCGCCGGTAACCATCACGACAACATAAAAAGGAAGGAGTGAGGCTGACTGAATCCAATCCATAAACCCGGAAACGAAACGAAGTTCGTTCCCTTTCGTCAAGTAGGTAAAGTAGGCATACGAACCACTTTAGCTTTGCCTTAGACTCTATTGGAACAAAG
>JAKNSD010000150.1:10000-25045 GCA_023525715.1 Cichorium intybus
GTCAAAGGGCGAGTTCCTTTCTTGTCTTGCCCAAAAACTTTCTTTATTCTCATTGGAGAAAGACTCTCCCTCTACTTTCTTTGACAGGGGCGGAGAATACCACTCTATCAATAACAAGAAAAAAGTAGCAATTCCGTTTCAAATGGTTTGAGCTTGGAAGCAACCTGCTATCTATCGATAGGCGAGAACAGACTGCTATTGGCTGCTTCGCCTATCGATTCTATTATGGCCGGCTTGGAGACATCAGAGGAAGACTATCATCTCTATCCGGGTACGATCATAGCATAGCTTCATTCATTCGTTGAACCTTGGGGATAACCATTAGCATTGAGGTCAATCACCACACCACCTCTATCATACATACGACATTACACGACGCGAGAGTGCATGGCCAACACACACCTAAAGCGCCTACGTTCCGCTTGCAGCCAATACAACCACAACCTAACTTGCACGAGATTCAACAACCGAAGCTACTGGTAGTCCCGAGGGGACGGAATCCTCCAATAAGAGTTAGCAGTACTGAACAAGCGAGTCATCGGTCCGGGGAAAGAAAAGGACTGCCTTTGAAAAAAGAAAAAAGGAACTCGCTTAACTCGCTAGGCCTTCGGAACAAAGGCGATTCTGTTCATGCTTCAGACGATTTGGCTAATTATATAGACTTCTATACTAATTATATTAGACTTCTTCTATTATAAATAGAAAGGCGAACCTATAGGCCTGTTTAGCGCCTTTCCAAAGTAAACCTAAAAAAAACCTTTGCTTTGGGAAGTAAGGACCGAGTGAAAAATGAAAAACGTCCGCTAACGCCCACGGGAGAAGATCTTTTTTAGATCAGCAACGAATGTCTTGTATCTATGAAGAAAGATTTATCCCTGGGTTAAGACCCTGAATGCCATACCTTGCTGAAGGCGATTCACGAGAGAATCGCGCACAGTTCCCTTTGACCGAGATGTGAATGCCCATGATTTGCTCGGTATAGTGATGGATTTCATGGCCGACGTCTAACCGGCACGAATACGCTATCCTAGATGGAAACGACTTCCCCGCGGAGCATTTTATCTTTCGTCCTCGGACGTTCGGACCTTTTGTTTGATTCCGGCACTTGCGTTCTCATGCCCGGAACCCTCGCGACTGATTGGGAGAAAGAGCGAAAGCGAGAAAGATGGATTGTTATCCATCGGAAATCGATAGGAATTCCACGGGGATTGCCTTCTCTTCTAATATCTATATATGTTTTTATTTCATTATTAACATCCAATCCCATGCTAATAAGAAAAACGAGCGATTGCTAGTCAGCTTTCATTTTCTTAAAAAAAAAATGGTAGGGACTGAGGCTCTGAAGGCTTTACAACTTTCTTCAATTAGGGAATAGCGCAGATGGATCAATCACGCGGTTCTGCAGCGTCCTCCAACTCGCTGTCCGCTCCCCTTCACTTTCTTTGCTGGACGGGAAGATGCGAATCGTGAAGGCCTTCCCACCACGCGAAGTTCAAACCTCGCCGGAGAGGAATTGAAAACCGGAAAAAAAGCCCTTCGCAATCGAAGGTGAAAGCGGGAAAAAGACGACGAAAGCCTTTTTTCTTTCTTTTTCAGCCGACTTGAAAGGTGCTCTCAGTGTACCGCCATACGCACCCAGACATTAGACCAAGCAGGAACCGGGGATCAAAGTTCCATTGATTCATCTATCTCAAATAGGGAAAAAAAGGAATCAAGAAGGGGTCAGCTGAGCTCGAAAGGGGTAGCCGGTCGTCGGCTAGGAGCTCTGGCCGGCAACGAAACTAAAGCTTCACACTGGTCCACTCGTCCATCGGCTAAGTTCCAACTCTATGTTGATAAGAAAAAAGAAAATCCCCTAAGAAGAGGACTTTCAACTATTCCAAAAGAAAGGGGCAATTAAAATGCTTCATAGATAACCCCCTATGTCTCTTCCCGTCCAACTCACCGGGAGATCGAAGAGCGGTTTGCGCTTCGCGCCCCAACCCCCTTAACTAATGGATGCTTAGATACCTGCAACTGAATCTGTAAGCGGCGCAGGGCAGGATGGACGAGAAAAGCGGCGAGAAGAAGACAAAGAGAGGGAGACCCCTTTCTATTGCCTTCCCTTTCGACTTCTAGACTGGTTCGTCGGTGGGACAGCGAGCCAAGATCCGATTCGTCAATCGGCGAATCCATGCCGCGTAACCTGGCAAAGGGGAAAGAGACGATGGCAACGCACCTCATACAAGAGGGGGGGAGTCCGAACAGCCTTGTACGTACGCCGCTCACGCGAAGAAGTTATTCTCTAATTCCAAAAAGTAAAGCCACCATTCTTCAGTGATGAGCTCTAGCGAACAAATCTTATGTCTTTTTCCCAGATCAAAATTTCTTTCTACTAGAACAAGTCCGCTGCGAGCCGAGCGAAAAAAATGACTCAACCGAGCCGAGGCACTATTCACCAAGTGGAACTATATACTATATTTACTAAGCCCACCGCCCCTTCCCCTATACCTGGCTGCTTCTCGCTCACCAAAGCGTACTTCGTTTCCCGGGACGGGCGGCTCCCTCTTTCTTCCGGTAAGAAAGCGGTTTTTCCCTCAGGTTCCTCCCTGACCTTAGATGGAGAAAGAAATGCTTAAGGAAAGCTTCGAACCATAGACTACTGTTGCTGGAATGAAACGCAGCCTCGGAACATAATTATGGTGCTTGCTGGGCCCTGATGGTGGAACTGGCATTTTTGGGGGGAAGAAAGCGGCCCCCTTTTGCGGCAGAGCAGAGTAGGCAGCATCGCTTTCCCTCGTGTAGCTATGATGCCATTCAGAAACAACACAAGAATAAGAAAAAGAAAAAACAGTCTTTCTCGGATTCTTGCCATCACTGTAAAATAAATTTTTCTGTAGGCATCAAGGTAAGGGTTCTTCGGGTCGATCACAGATTTTCGGCCCCGTCGTTTCGTTTGGCTTCCACTCCAGTTGACCTCTCTTGTTTCCATCCCCGTGAGAAGGTAGAGAGCAAAACCAACCCAGCAAACCACTATTACTATGCATTAGTAAAGCATGTACTTCTTGCAAGGCTTGCTGAGCTTCTTCATGTGACAGACATCGCAAAAGTAGTCCGTCGAACTATCGCCGATAGAGGGCATCGAAAAAGTATACGATTTTTGAACCCTTCTATCTAAGCAATTATAAGAGCGCAGAATTTTACCCCCCTCAAATGGATGGATCTGGGATTGATTGCGGAACCGAGCAGAGAGAACCCCGGACGGGCAGGAAGGTTAGCTGCTTACTACTGGTTGGAACGTAGGCAGGAGACAAGACAAGGGATAGGCTATGAGAATCTATTTCATCCGTCTTTCGATACATCCATATAGTCACAACCCTTTCTTCGATGAGTCTCCTTGCTTAAAACTGCCTTCTCTTGAAAAAATTTCTTACTAAACCGACCTTTCAAAATGGATCTAAGATAGCACTTGCAATCAACAAGGCTATCATCCCCAGGCAATACACCGATTCCGGCTTTTTCGGTGTGATCTTTTCGCTTCCATCGTCCTTTTGAACCCAGTCGAAAGCGGGAAAGAAAGCAAATCTGCCAAGGCTATAAAGTGGTTAAAGATACATTTATCTGTACAGGCCTGTTGAAATGCTTTAAGAGGTCAATACATTAGCCATCGGGAGCGCTCTTTGAAAGAGAAAGAACGACGTATCCGCTCTTCTTGCTTGTTACAAATCGGTTGTGCACAGTTCCATGGGCAGGTATAATAGTAAAAGAAGAGGACGCAAGCACATTCATTGTCTGCTCTTACTGTTCTCGAATAGGCTCTTTCCGGTCCCTTTCTCCAAGTGTAGATGGCAGCAGTTATGCGCACCAGACCTTTACTTGTGCTATCGAAAAGGCAATGCAAAAAGGAGATCTGTTTGGAAGATAGCTAGGGACTGTGATCCGGTAATACCAGTCAACTCCTTCTTTCGCTTATGTCAGGTAAATTCCTTCTATCCCAGTGAGGAGTATAGAAAAATTCTTGCCTTCTGAGCTTGACTTCCTTGGGGCTGTTGATATCTTGTTGTCGTTCTTCTCTCTTTCCTGTGCGCGCTACCTATAATAGAATAAAATAAGGAATCGACTTATTTCTCTTGTGAAGCTCTCTCTTGTTTAGCGAAAGTCTTCTTTTGCTGCCTATGGATCTGTCTTCTCTTGAATTTGTTCACAGACGATTTATGAACACTTAAAAAAAACTTTTTTAGATTCGCCCTGAGTGAGGTTGAAAACCGTTAGCAAGGCTACGAACCCTCTCGAAGGTTTACAGAAGAGTGCCTGCTTCCCAGATCAAGAGTATAAAAGAGAACCACGCACAGAAAGAGCCGCTAGATAATAGGGTGCGGGGAATGCGCTCTTTGAAAGAATAGGCTCTGGGACTGTTGACTTTCCTTTCTGTGTTTATGCGGAAGAGGGGTTCTTCCCCATCAGGCTTTACGGTTAACGCTTCGATGGTTGGTGGCTTTCTGGGCTTTGACAAATGCTTGTCTGTCTGGTCTGTGATTAAACCAATATCTCTCTGGTCTCTCGACTGTCCGGTTCTTAGTAGTAGGTCAATCTATGTCTGTCCTTTCAGCTTCGATTGTCCTGTCTGTAACCAATGCCTGGGAATTTTATTTTAAGAATACGTTCGTATTTGATTCGAAATTTCTCTTATATTCCACCCAGCCTCGTGAGGTGAGTGATTCTTTCTTTTCGACTAGAGGAGTTCTCTTTGCTCTCGGTCCAAGCTACTTTCCTTATCTTATATCCAGTAAATATTCATCGCGCCCTTATCTTGCTTTTGGTATAGGAATATGCATACAGGGATGAAGCTTAAGAGTTCAAGATCTTTCTCGCTCTGTCCTCCGTTGCTCAGTAGCTCTCTCTGCTTTCATGGCAGTTAGCCGGTTCTCGGTACAGTCTCTTCGATCCCATTCCGCCTAACCAACTCAAACTACTAATCCTAGCTCTTTCTTACTGCCTTAGTCTTGAGTTCCCACCCGGCTCTCTCAGGTTTCACAGCTCTAGCTAGTAGACGGTGCTGCTAATCCTTAACAACTAACGGTTAAGCAGGTAAGCGAAAACGAAGGTGTTCCCGGTTCGTCGTTCCAAGCTTAGATTTGAGATAACTGTAAGAATTCCTGCATAGCAGGGTTACCGCAGCTAAGAAAGCCTTGCACTTAGAACCGAGGGATAAAGTCTCGAATATACAGAAAGACTCCTAGCTAGCTAATCCTTAAGCCGAGCTAGTTCTTAGTCTTGCTTCTGTAGCTCTTCCTTCTGTTGCCTGCTTCTGTAGCTCTTTCACCTTTCTTCGCTTCATTCGTTGCATTCTAAACTAGGGATTTGGAGCAGAAAGAGGAGAGGATGCTATCGAAGCTGTCGTATACCGCTTGCTGATTAGAACAAAGAATAGGTATTTAATACATTTTACATTGTTTTTGGTTGACCGAGAAAGAGGGAGCTATAGCTTATCTAAGGAGCGAGCTAAATACCAGCTTGCACTAATGGCTTCTTGGTGGCATATCGAGAGCACTTTCACAAAGTGATATTATAAAGTCATGAGATTAAGTTAGTGAGATGCTATATCAATCAGTCTCTTCTTATTATTGTATATCTTTTCAACCAACCGCTGGAATATTCAATCTATCCCTATACCTAGATGGGATAAATAAGATATTATCCTTGCTTTCAGTTACTTCTTTCATCCATCCGCTAAGGTTCTTTGTTTGAGTCACTAAAGAGAAAGGCTTTAGAGGAAATCCCACGGATATTGGGAATCATAGGAGAAAGATAAAGGATAGATGTCAGTTCTTTGAGTCGAAGAAGCAGTAGCAGAATTCGATATAGGCGAAAGAGGGAAAGCCCTTCGGCTGCGGTAGTTACAGGATCATCGGATAGCTATTAAAGGCATAACGGAAGAAAGGACCGAGCTGATTCTATAGCTGCCTATTCTGTAACAGTGGATTCTAGCACAACAACTTCTTCTTTGATTCAATTGCAGCTCCTTCTATGCCATCACTCCGGATTCGTACGCTGATACGATCACACCAAGAAAAGAAGACGCTTAGGAATGAAGTTAGCTTTCCTCGGATACGAGAGCTGGAAGAGCCAGCTTTACTTTCTCTGTGGTAGCATGGTTAACGGTAGCATGTTTGCGTTAGTCGGAAAAGAGAGATAAGAAGAAATAAGGGCCAAAGAAAAAAAGAGAATGACAAATAAGAAGAAATTGAGCTCGACTGCTTCTTCTTCCTCTCGTTCTTACTTCCCTCTAAAGAAGAAATTGAGCTCGACTGCTTCTTCTTCCTCTCGTTCTTACTCGAGCTTTTGACTGACTTTCCTTTACCTTCCTTCTTAGTCACTACATTCTCAGGTCTGACTCTATCAATTCCCTGGACATCGACCTCCAACGATTAGATTCAAGTAAGGGCATTGGAGCACTTTGATGTTGATGCTTGAGAAGAAGCTGTGGCATTGACCTGACTTTCGGAATAGAATGTTCCCAGCTAAGACTCTAAGAGTGATTGATGTCATACCAGTAGCCCTTCTTACAACAAAAGGTATTCTGCCTGCGGGTTCTGGAACAACTCCTTCTATAGCTGCTGATTCGTGATCTCGACAAAGAGATTTCGAAAGGCTAGCAGCTGAGTCTGTTACCTATCTCAAAGAGAAGGCTTTGAATGTCATATGACTCCATCACGGATGAAAGCACCCTCGCTATTAGAGAGATAGTAGGCAGTAGCCATAACATAACCCTAGATGCCAAGAGGAGCGGGCAAGGTTGGACCGGGTGTAAAGGATGAGACTAAGGGAGGTTGACTGGGGAATTTCTTCCAAAAGCATAATAAGGAGTTGTTTAAGCGGGAACTGCAACTATACGGCTAGTAACTGCCCCAGCAAGTCCATCTCTTGGAACTTCTCTTCCATCTATTACGACTTGCTTCGCCCCTCCCAGAGATTCAAGTTCTAGTTCTTTTGTTCTTTCTTCCTTGGGAGGTCTAAAGCGCTAATTGATAACGCTTTTATAGATGGTTTTCCTTGGCTTGGATGTCTTTCTATTATCCCCTAACAAAGCCTATTCTCGTATTCTGCCATCTACAGGTTATGGGGTTACGGGTCTAGAACCATTGTCGTATGGTTCCTCCTCTCGTGTAAAGAAAGAGGTTCTCTATCTTTCGAGACTTCGTTACAGTCATCGTAATCGTAGGAGGGCTTGCCCTTGATCTTCTTAGAAAGTGAGGGATTTAATAGCGAAGCAGAAGCTACTTTTCACTCATATTCAAAAGCTAGACCGGCTGGCTACGAAGCGAGGATTTGTTCTTAGTTTCCTGGTATTACCTTCCGAACCTTCCTTGGATTTAAACGGATGGCGCTTGCTCTAGCTTCAGAGCGAGGGAAGATGGATGGGCTGACTTGAGGCTCGGGATGGTGTGGGATAACAGCCTTGAACTGAGCTTCGTTTGATAGTACTTTCGGAATAGGCTTTTTACTAGATTTAGGGCAGAAGCCTGAAAGTCCTCTGATTCTTACTTTACTACTTCCTTTGATGGCATCGTTCCTTAGTCTGATTCATGGCATTCCTCATTCTTGGATTTTAGCTTCGATGCAAGGGAAAAGAGCAAGGAAAAGCCCTATATCCGGAACTCCGAGAGCTAGACCGGCTACAGGCTAAGCAGCACCGGCTGAGGTATTTGAGTTAGGGTCTCGTGGCCCCAGGCCGGCTAAGAGCAGCAATTCTTACATTTATCTCAGAAGCTACTTTCCTACTTCCTTTCCTATTTGAAAGAGCTTTCAAATAGCATGAGCGTTGAAAGTCTTCAATTAGACTAGAGCGTTAGATTCTTTTTTTGTTTTTTTTTTTTTTTAGTTCCACTGAGAAAGTCGAGTCTTATAAAAGAGGCCACTCTACGAGGGAAGTCCCCGGGTCGAGTCTTTGCGAGTTCATCCCAAACAAAGCGAAGCCCTTCCGGTCGGGAAGATGCAGATAAAACGCCAATAGCCGCTTCTACGGCATAAGCTTTAAAGAAAAGAGCGATCAACGCTAATAAAAATTGAATAATCAAATAAAATTAGGTATAGGTTTGAACAGTTTTTTCAATCTTTTTCTTCCTATTCTAAGATAGCTTTCAACTGAGTGGCTACCCTTTTTGTCAGATACGGGTCAATAGCCCCGTTCAGACAACTAGGGTCCCCCTTAGATCCTCCAGCATTTCGCGGAGGCAATCATCCGGCTCATGAGGCAGATACAGATCCTCCATAATATGGGTGGCGGTCTGAGAGTGCAGCTCTATCATATCTGCCCTCTCATTCTTGCAGTTCTCTTTAACGGAAAAGCATCCGAAAAAACGGAACACTAACCTAATCTCGAAAGAAAAGTTTTACTTTTATCAACCCCTATTCCTGACTTGAACAGAAGCTTCAGCTACTTGAAGAGTGAAGAAGCTGCTACCATCTTTCAATGCAATACTAAGCCAACTAGCAACCTGAGCCTGTAGCCACCCGGTATTTTATAATAGCAACCAAGCCAGCCGGCCTATATTTGAACGAAAATGCCGGGTCGCTCAGCGAGGAGAGGATAGGGTGCTCTCGGATTTTATAAGAAAGACAGGGCCTCCGAGTCATTTTGCATGTCGGAAAAAAGACAAACCATGGGCTTGAGGCATCGGTCGTCTCGGTTCTAATCCGTATATCATCCAGGAACTCACTGTTGAAATTCCGGCAACTTGTTCACTTCGTTCTATTATATAATGGATCAGCCCTCATCAAGAACTCTCGCCAAATCACAAGTCTTCCTATTACGTTACGCCAGAATGCACAACCACCGTGGGCATTCATTCCTATGCCGGGGCCGGGGGCATGGCAGATGAACTTGACTTTGCACATGCGTTCATCGGCGGCTGATCATGTAACGTCAAAGAAAAAGACCGCTTAATAAGACGCCTATTCGATCTAATAGTCGAACGAGGTACGAACTAGTGCTAGCTCGGGCGCGGTAACAAAGGTCCTCGCAAACCTCGTAGCGGAGAGGCGGCTTATTGCAGCAATTTGAATCAGTAATCATCAATGCATAAGGGAACAGCACGAAGCGATGATATGCTTCGCAAGCAAATGGGTCAATGACTAGATAGCCACGGTAAGATGGAAGGCCCGCGCTAATGCCCTTAGAGTCGTCGGTCGAATTACCGATCAATTATATTCTTGGATGAGCGGAACATCTTTGAGACAAATCATCTCCACCCGGGTACATAGCTTCATCCAAACCATGGATCCACGAATTGTTGCCTCGCTCGAGAAAAGAGCTTCGTAGTTGCGAGTTCTGGGCCGATGAGCGATATGTAATCCTAGGATTAGAACTATGCTTTACTACTTCCATATAGTAGTTAGATCTTTTCTATTTTTTATATTTTAGGTCTTTTGGCTAGTCTTCATTTCCCTTTCTTCTCTTTTTTCAATATGGATAGCAAGAGGCCTACATGGAAGGAAGGAAAGATGGAAGGACTGAACGACAAAAGGAAAGACCCCTTTGTTTGCCTTGGAATGAATTGGTTTTTTCAACTGCTGAATAGGTTTCGGGGCTTAACTTAAGTAAGTCTTCAGTACGCTTTTAGTATCCGGATCGATAGAGACTGATCCCTTTCTACATACATAGCCCCACCCCACCAGATACATACATACTTTTTATCCTTTCTCCCATAAAGCTTCCTTTCCTGAATCTTAGCTCTTATCTTTCTTATTTATTCTGACTACTCTCACTTTATAAACCGGGCCTGGAGAATTCAACCTTAACGTATCCGGGTAGTACGCCTGGAACAAGAAGGTTCGTCGTACAATTTCGGCGATTACAAAAATAAAGGAGTATATCCCTCTCCCTTAGTGTCTTTCCACTTCCGTCGTTCAGGAACAAACACTTCGCCTAATTCTTTTTAATCCCGGCCCGCTTTTTCCCCACTAACTAATTACGTTACGACCACTGAACAAACTTGGTTGACGAACATAGTTTATGCGCCGCTAATGTAGCGGCTTGTCGAGCATTTGACAAACTCACACCATCCATTTCAAATGGGATTTGTCCTGTGGACACACGAGCAATCCAATCCGTAGGATTTCCTTTTCCTCTTCCCATTCTGACTTCTGTAGGTTTCCCGGTAATAGGGATATCTGCGAGAACTCTTACCCATATCTTACCATTTCTTCGGAATTGTCCGCTCATAGTACGATGGAATTGCCCAATTATAGCTCGACGCGCTGCTTCAATGGCTCGATATGAAAGACGACCAGCTCTCAAACTTTTAGTGCCATATCTTCCAAAACCAAGTCGTGTACCGTCCGGTTTGCAACCCCTACTACATCTGCCTTTACGATATTTACTATATTTCGTACGTTTCGGATATAGCACGTCCCCTTTCTTTTTGACTATAGGAAATCCACACTTTGACACCTGAGATTCCGTAACGAGTAGATACTTCCGCAGGAGCATAATCTATTTTCTGGTTAAATACATTACTAGATGTTTTTCCATACTTTCCGCATTCAGTTCTAGCTATTTCTGCACCTTCTGATCGACCTGAACAACATATACGGATCCCCTCCACCCCTTTTTTCATTACTAATCGAATATCCTTCACTATTTGACTAAAAATGGAGCGAAATGATCTTGTTTTGTTCCTCGGTTGAAAAGAGATATCTTGAGCAATCGGAGAAGCACTTTGATAAACAGATTTTATCTTGACCGACTCAATTAAGGTATTAGTCTTTGTTCTATTAGACAACAAAGATCTCATTTTTTTCACTTCGTTCAAATAAAAGTTGTACCCGTACGGAATTCTTCTGTTTCTCAGTATGATCTCTATCATCATCTCTATTCCCTTTATCAATTCTCCTATCCCACCTAGGTCTATGAATTTCTCTATCAATTCCATTACCTTATCCTTAGCCATGAGGTTCCAACATTTTTGCCTTAATTTTCGTAGGAGTTGTTCCCGGGCATACTCAAGGTTCTTATACACCCCAACCCCGTCCCTTGGAAAGAAAAAGGTAGCACCGAAGAAAGGAAAGAGCGAGATGGTGGTTTTTGTTGTTCCCGCGAAGCGAGGATGATTCGACCAGCGAATGAAGTGGGTCAACTTTTTGTCTTCGGCCAAAAACTTTTTATCGCTGGTCGAGCTTTCGACAAAAAAAGCGAAACGTATTCTCTTATCTAAGCTTCTTCCCTGTGCATTAGCTCCCCCCATGATAGATGGTTCAACCACGCCCGGTTCCACGAAATGATTGAGAACTACGACGGGGTCGAAATGCATTTGGTTCTTTGTCTTCAATAAGTATTGCATGACCGAATAATTCAAGGAAGGGCGCACCGCAGGGAGGGTCCTTTTAAGTGGATGACTCGTCGGGCTGTCGGAGGGGGACTTCTTTGAGAAAAAGAACTTGAATAACTTCGTTTTTCTGAAGGAGTCGTCATTTAGGAGGGCTATGTCATTTACAAGCCCGGCGTATTTCGGATGCTTGAAGGCCCCGCTGACCCGAAGTGATTTAGAAAGATTCTTCTTTATCGATGGTGATCGGTCATGGTATCCATAGCGTTGCTTCTTTTTCGGCCAAATCCGGATTTCGTTTTGCTTCTCTCCCGGTCGTCGAGCCTGATCGACTCGACTCTTTTCCCTGCCCCCCGGCCTCTCACTTCGTTTCGTTCTTCTTCTGTACCGTCGCTTGAATGAAGACACCCGATCGGCCCGACTTTACCAAATGCCCACCACTGGCCCTTCCCCTTTCCGGGTCTGGATTTTGCGCGTCGTTTCTGTCGTCGTGGTCGACGGGGAAGAAAGAAATGAATGAATGTTCTTTTGGGAAAATGTATAATAATACACCTACCGAGACGAAAGCCAAAGGTGAGTCTAGTAGGTGGACGTATCGAACCGAAATAAGATCTAAGATTGACATCTTGATACACTGATTTACCATAATAATAAATAGAGTCAATGCGGACTCCGCCGTGGGAAGAGCCGCTTCTTTCTTGCTTGATAGGGGGGCTTCCATTCACCAGCGCAGACTAAAAGTGCTCTCCGAACCGTGCTGGATAGTCACCCATCACACGGCTCTCAAACCCAACCTGTGGTGGATCCCGGGTGACAAAGTAAAAGCCTTTGATCCTTTGCCCCATACTTAGAGATGCTCCTCCCCGCCGATCAAGCAGCGACGCTGCTCTTAGCTTTAAGCCGCTATCGTTCGGTTCGGATAAGTAAAGTCCCTTCGGTCAGTTCGCTCAGGTGATCCTCCCTTCTCTTCCCTAACGTTCAGAGTTGTTCTGGTTTGAGAAAGGAGCACCGGCCGAGCGCCCTGAATGAATAAAAAATTTACAGCAGAGGTAATTGCAGATTCTTATTCGAACGAGTTGAAGCTAACAACATGTCGATTACACACCGGGGGTTGGTAAGAACTGAGGGACAATGCCCCTCTAACCTAAGTGGGCCTACCTGCGAAGCAACTGGTACTTGAGCGGGCGGGGGGGGGGGCGGTTTGGTTTCGTGCAAGGCCCTCGCAGCAGGAAGAGGCAGTTGTCATTTGAAAGAAAACGCTCTTAGTTTTTATAAGGTTCCAAACCTTCGCACCCTGATGAAAAAGCCCTTTCTTTTCTATCTTATTAGTAAAGCCTAAACGTCCTTATTGAAGCCTAGCTAACGATAAATCAAAGCGATAACGCACCTTTCCTAAGATTAGAATCGAAATAGAAGAGAAGGCCTTTCTTTCTCAAAGTAAACTTTCCCCCTTCCCTTCTTGCTTTAGAAAGATTGCAGCTAGCGTGCTGGACTAATCTAATAGAAAGTCAAGGCTCTTCTCCTGTTCTACGAATCTACAACTCTCTTTACTGAGCGAGACTTATATCCCTACTAGTGGTTATTCTTTCCAGGCCATTTGTTTGACAGCTTAAACTAGACCCCACTTTCGATTAGATAGGTTTCGGTCTTAATCAAGATAGGTCAAGGGCGCGTCGGAACGGTCGGTAGCTACTTAGTCTCATCCGAGAGTCTAATCTCCTTGTACTGCTTTTTTTCTTTGAAAAAGAAAAAAGGTCGATTTAGGCTCCTTCCCTTCCACCGCATAGCTGCGGTAGCAGGTACTACGAGCCCTCTGTCCCACGCATTTAACCGGCTCGCGTGGTTCACCGGTTCCACCGAAAACTCTCATTTGTTGAAGCGGAGCATAGTGCGCTTTAGGCGCCGAGCGAGAAAGGTCTCTTCTTTCGTTTCGGTTTATTCACTGATCTGAAACTTAGCACTTGTTTTCTTATTGATTCCAGGGGCGGCGGCGTTCTTGAATGAAGTCTATCCGAACCGAATTAGCACTTCTCAGATCAGGCGAGGCCTCTCCAGCGGAGCTGGGCGCCGGGGCCCTGGCTGCACTAGCGATTGGCACATAGGGGAGTGGTTGCCCGGCTTTCTCGGCCTGGTATCCTGCACCTCGCGTTCATGATATCTACATTCAACTGTGCCCCGGAGACACGGTCGAAGCACGCCCGCCCAGTGTGCTTCTTTCACGACATGCTCTGGTCCCGGGTGTCTTCCAGTGGTCTTCTAGCGTTAGAAGAAGTCGTGTCCGTCCCGGACATCTGCAACGCCCTTCCCCGCCTTTTTTTTTTTTTCTGGGGTGAAGGAAAAGACTGACCCCTTCGGTGACTTTCGCGGTCGCCCTCACTGAACCGACTTGAATCTGAACTACGATTCAGATCAAGTCTTACCGAAATTGGATTTCCTTTTCGTGCCATATGCGCTTAGACTTTACTTTTTGCCCTTTGTTGATTCCCGGTCCAATATTAGTTCTCGAAGATCTTCGTTTCCGTGTAGAAGCAAACTCTCCCAATTTAGGACCTCCTTCAGTGATCTTACAACGAACAGGATTCCATTGGAAATTCGTACGGAGCAATCAACGAATTCCGGCAAAATAGAAGAAGATGTGACCCAATTTTCCTGTTCAAAAGAAGATCTCTCTTCTTCTTCATTCTCAACAGGAATGCATCAACAAAACTTCCCTTCCATATAGATCGTCGTGGCATGAACTCAGAATTGATTCGCTTCGATTCCGCCCCTACTTCAATGAAAGCTAGCTCCTACTCCTCCTTCATCGTCGTTGGTCCTAATAGATAAAAGGGCTAAAAGGCGAACGAACTGAAGGCCCTGCGATAGACATCATGCTTAGGATTCTCTTTCAGCTGCTTTTTCTTAACTTAGGGCGTTAGCTGGCAATAGCCATCGGTGCGAGGTCAAAGGCAGGGATAGGCGAGGAAATAGGAAACTTCATCCTTTACAAAGACTTTAAAGTTTAGGGCAGTCCAAACTATGCTTTAAGACCATGTCATAGGGACGGTCTTTCAAATGAGAGCCGGTAACTCAGATTCGATAGAAAGACACTGACTCTAAACTTCAATGAATCAACCGAAGGTTGCTGGTTATAGCCCTGCTGTGACTGTCTTACTTGCCATCTATCCGCTCTGGTTCTTATCAAACTATTCATTCCTTACTACTTATGCAATTGTATCAGTCTCTTTTGTCTTAAGAAGCCCTAACTACGGACTAATGGGCAAAGGAGGTAAAAGAAAGCCCGACACTGCTCACTGACCTCGTAAACTTTCTTGGAGTCATAGTGGCAAGGGTCGTGAACTCTACTAAGTCTGTTGAGAAGTTAGGTTCAAATCCAGGATAGGTATGGAATCTTAGTCAGTTGATAGGCAATATGGAAAGAAATAAGACTATTTGCTATATTCTAAAAAAAGTGTAAGCGCTTATCAGCATCACTGGTTTTATTAATTCACCAAGTACTTTAGCTGCTAGGCGATACGCAGTTCCTAATTATCCAGTATCTCCAGGAAGCTTGAGACTAAATATTCGTTGTGTAGCGACAAATAGAGACCAAAGTACTTTGTCAGTGATTCTAACTTTCATTCAGTCTGATTATGCGACACCGGTCTTTGAAGTTGAACATGCCCCTTCTGCCATATATATAGTTTCGAGGTAAATTCCTCTTTCTAACTTCTTTTCTACCGGTTGAGACAAAGTCACG
>JAKNSD010000152.1:35000-36631 GCA_023525715.1 Cichorium intybus
TTTCGTGTCAATCCGACTTGAATCGAGCAAGTTATGAGCAATTATGCCGCCTCAGCAAAATCAATATCTGTTCTGTCACTTTGCTTTTTGTGCAATATGTATATATAAGGGGGGTACCATGGGGACTGCACTCCATCGGTGCCCGACACGGGTGCCCAGCGACCAAGGCGTGCGAGGCTAGCACGACCAAGGCAAGGCCATGGCAAGGCCAACACAGGCCAAGGATGCCCAACGACCACGAGAACAAGGCCTCACCCCACGCACGCCGCCTCGCTTCCTCGCACAACGACCCGTGAACGACCCTCCCCGGCTTGTTTCCTCGCACAGCGACCCGTGTCCCCAGCCCACCCCGTGCGAGATTCCCCAAGTCGCGACCAACTTTTGCCCGACGCCGTGCCCGATCTCGAAAATTATGACGCCTCACCAAAATCAATATCTGTTCCTGTCACTTTGCTTTTTGTGCAATATGTATATATAGGGGGGTACCATGGGGACTGCACTCCACCGGTGCCCGATACGGGGATGTGGCGACCAAGCCCCGTGAGGTTGGATCGAGCACGGGTAACAAAGGCCAACCATGCCCAACGATCGTGGGAACAAGCCACGACCCCACACGCCTTGCCTTGTTTACCTCGATCATGGGCTTGTTTCCTCGATCCTTGGCTTGTTTCCTCGATCCTTGGCTGTTTTCCCTCCCCGATCATTGGCTTGTTTTCCTCGATCATCGGCTTGTTTACCTCGATCATGGGCTTGTTTTCCTCGATCATTGGCTTGTTTTACTCGATCATCGGCTTGTTTACCTCGATCATGGGCTTGTTTCCTCGATCATTGGCTTGTTTTTACTCGATCATTGGCTTGTTTTTTCTCGATCATCGGCTTGTTTACCTCGATCATTCGGCTTGTTTACCTCGATCATTGGGCTTGTTTTCTCGATCCTTGGCTTGTTTTCCCTCGATCCTTGGCTTGTTTTCCTCGATCATCTCGCCTGGATAGTGCCCAACCATGGCTTGTTTTCGAAAATTATGCCGCCTCAGCAAAATCAGTATCTGTTCCTGTCACTTTACTTTTTGTGCAATATGTATATATAGGGGGGTGTCGAGAGCTGATAGGCGGTGCTAGTCGGAGAATAGTCGGAGTTGGCCTATTGGCTTGTGGGTTTGGTCGCGTTTCGCCGGCAACCTTTAGTGGTGTCCCTGGTCGCGGGCATCATGCACGTAGATATCTACGTGTTACACTGTCGAGACGATGTTCGCATCGTGGAGGTGGCGACTTAATTGGCATCACAAGCACCCGGGTGCCAAGGATTTAGAGACGACCCGCATGTTTACAAGAGTCTATGGTGGATGATGTGCTCGCATATTTTCGGCTTAGTGGAGTCCCCTAGCTTTTCAATACGTACAGACCACTACTGTTGCCCAAGCCCGGCTAGCATTCGGTTGTGTGAGGATCCGTATGGGAGGCGCAATGAGCGAAACTCGGTTGCGGATATGGTGCCCTCATTATTCACCCCGTGAGTTCCTAGCTTGTTGTTACGTACCGAGCACGACTAGTGGCAGGCTTCGCTAGCCATTCCGTCGTGGGAGGATCAGTATGGGAGGCGTGTAACGATTCGGATTCTCTTCTAAACATGC
>JAKNSD010000154.1:5000-70000 GCA_023525715.1 Cichorium intybus
TTCGAAGAAGTTTCCCGATGAACAAAAAACTTTTTATGCGTATACTTGGTGATTTGAATGAAATCACCTCATTTTTAATTAAGATGGGATGCAAGAGGTAACAAGGTTTCACACTAAAACAAAAATGATCCGTTGTAGTTCATGTTAAATGGCGCACGGCACCGCATTTGACGCATGAAATGAGTACTTTGAAATTTTTGAGCGGACCGTAAAGCAAAGTGTTTACGAGTTTGTAAGGGGTATCATCCGAATTAATGACAAATGATATTTGCATAAACCTGTGTTCAATGGCATTCAAACATTTTATGCAAGATTGTAAAAATCGTTCGGCGGTAGCTTGGCGATCGAGTGGGGTTAGTGGATTAATCGGAGACCTTAAAGTATAAAAAAGTTTATTTAAAAATAAATAAATATAACAAAATAGCAAAGTATGATTCATTTTATTCTTATATACACATAAAAAATTATACATTTGTGTATTTTTATTATTTAATTTTGATTTTTTTTTCAGTTTTTGTTGACTTATTAGGCCAATATTTGACCAAATTAATTAATTAATAAATGACAGACAAGGCTAATTAATTGGCCGCCAATGGTTGCCAAGGCCGATATTGATCGACATTTGACCAAACCATCAAGCCTGAGTGATTAGATCTAGTCATAATCGGTTGCAGTCGGCCACACGATTAATCGTTCGCCAATGATGATTTTTGCAACACTGATTTTACATGATGCATGAAAACAAACATGGCTTCGTGAAATGTTAGGAAGCGTTGATTGAATGCAACACTGATTTTACATGATGCATGATGCATGATTAATGTTGAATGCAACACTGATTTCGTGAAATGTTAGGAAGCGTTGCAGTCGGCCACACGATTAATCGTTCGCCAATGATGATTTTTGCAACACTGATTTTACATGATGCATGAAAACAAACATGGCTTCGTGAAATGTTAGGAAGCGTTGATTGAATGCATTGAGAGTGGGTACTTTCCCTAATTCATGGCACGCCGAATTCACGCGAGGAGATCATAGACATCTTTCGGTAATCCTAGAACCAGTGACGTCGCAGGATTTATGGTTTTGGCATGCATTTTTTGGTGTTGGAGGAGCGACCAATGACATCAATGTTCTTGACGAGTAGTCTATATTTAATGACATTTATAAAGGTATTTCACCTACTTGTCTATTTTAAGTTAATTAAGTACAATACAAACACGAGTGTTTTCTTATTGATGGAATATTTCCTGAGTATTCGATCTTTGTCAAGTCATTTAAAACTCCAATGGATCCAAAACAAGTAAAGTTTAAAGGTTTCCAAGAAGCAGCTAGGAAGAATGTGGAACGAGCGTTTGGTGTCCCTAGGAAACATTTTCACATAATCAAATATCCGAGATGACTATAGAATCCTAGCAGAATGAGAGTCATAATGTATGCGTGCATCATATTACATTACATGATTCTGGAGGATGAAGGAATAACGATATGTACGTATGATCCAAATCAAATTTTGTCATCCTACGAGCCACCACCGATTGGTTTCGCACAATATCTAGCAAATAGAATGAAAGTGCGTAACAGAGATATGCATAACAAGCTTCTTGCGGATTTGGTGGAACATACACACAATGTTAACGTATCGATTAGTATAAAAATGGCCGAGGACGGTGAAGATTGAAAGTGATGCTATTAGTTTTATTTTATTGTTATGCAATTTTTAATTTTTTAAATTTAGAAATGACAGTGACTATTTCAAGAAAATATGAAAAAAAAAATGATTTATCACCTCCCAAAATGATAAGATGATAGGGGAAAAAACAAAACATGTGGGATAACTAAACCCTACAACCTTATTTATAACTATTAAATTCCTCTCTTAATTGCAAAATAGGCGTGTAAAATGGGCTAAGTTTACTTTCTGGACAAGTATGTAATGATGTCCGGATAAAGTTGAATAAGTTTTTTTTGTTCTTTTTTTTTTTAACAGCAAAATATACAATTATAGGTGATAGAAGTAGCCAAAGACCTAATGGTCCAACAGTATAAGCGTATACCCGGCCTTTTCGAGATTTCGGGTTCAAATCTCACTAAGGATTAGATGATTTAGGTTTAGTATAGTTATAATGTATTATTTGTTTTTAAAAAAAAAAGTGATAGAAGTAATTAATGAATAATGATGTTCGCTTATACACTTAAAATTCATACATAAAAGTTGTTTTCTTTGACCGAATGAAATGATTAAATATAAGTAAATGATAAATTCGTTTTTTTTTTTAAAATAATGATAGATAATAAATGACTGAATATTTAACAAACGTTATAAATCATTGCTTATTTTCTATAGATCATGTAACAAATGTAGTTGGACTGTTTGGGGTGTTTCATCTTTTTATTGTGTATAAAACTCGTGTACTGTGATTGGGTTAGTTGGGTTCCTCCGTTACCAAAAAAAAAAAAAAAAAAAAAAACTCGTGTACTGTGATTGTCTCCCCTAGCTCCTTGCTAGGTGGAGTCTTTGTTCATTTTATTTTATTGCCATTTAAAAAAATGTAACAAATGTAAATCAATTAATTATTCGCAACATGATTGATAACTTAAATCGATCGCAATGCTTAATCTTAATATTCATATGTTGGTTTTCTGAATAGTATCTGAAATAAATATGTATATGCAAAACAACGTTATTAATAAACTCAAGTACAAAACAATGAGAATATTATAGTTTTTAATTTCAAAAAGTCATAAACAATGTTGAAATATCAGGATTTTTAACTTCTTGAAATCTCAGCTTAGAAAAAGTTATTTTGAACAATGCTTTTAATATTGTCCAATATTTTTTTTGACTTTTCAAAAAGTCAATAAGTCAATAAATCAATAAATTGTTTTGAAAAACAATCTCAAACGTCTCCTAAGGCCCTCCGGAGTGGGTGCGAGCCTCACCAAAAGTAAGGTGAACCCCGCCCCCTAGTGAGAGCTCATTGCACTTTTGTGTCCTCACGGGGTCTTGACGTTGCACGAGCAAAATCATTTCCAAGCTTATTACTTATACATTGAGCTTAATTCATTGTATCAAAACCAAAGGGAGATGAGAGGTAACCATTTTCAATGGTGACGGGAGGAGTGAGGGTGCTGGCTGGATGCTGATGTGGCAGGGAAAAAATTAGAGCTCATGAGAGCCCACACCATATGGCTTAAGTATTCTTCCAATCTACTTCTTGCACGGGTACAAGCAAAAACGCTACTTTTGTAGATATAAATATGGAAAAAAGGCTGAAGTTGGAAAAGGCAACACCAAAGGGGCTAAAGATAGAAGGATGGAACTACAAAGGGTAAGATGTGCAAACTCACTTGTTAGATATCAATTCAAATCAATTCGTGGGTACCTCTTATTTCCTTGAGATACCTTCAACGCGTATTAAAAGTTTTTGAATTAGTTTAAATTCTATTCGCGTATTGAAAATCTGTATCAAGTTCTTTGTTTTTTAGGCTTTAGTTGTGTTGTAAGTACATAATCAATCATTTATGTTATATGTTTTCTATTCTTTCTGGTCAAATATTATATTGTTCTTCAAAGATTGTCGATCTGTGAATGTATCTTAAATTTTTTGATTAGGAAGTTTTGTAAAATTGATCAACACGATTGTAAACCCAAAATTTATTTAAAATGGCAAATATTTCATTCATTTATCAATTAATTTCTTTACAGCCGTTAGTAATCACGGGTTTAGAGATTTGCTTAGATTTGCAATGTTATGGGTCCGCAGTTGTTGCATTTAGTGTTGCTTCGTGGTTTGTATAGTTAGATTGATAGTCGACAAAACAAAGATGTATAAAAAATATAAGTCAAATTACAATAAAAAATAAGCAAAAATCATATACAAGAAATTAGAGAGAAAGTCATGTCCAACTACCATTATAACTCTTGACTCGTATTTCTTAATTTCCGAATCTAGAATTTGACTTCTTCCGACGCTTGTACGGAATTAAATCAACATTTGTCTTAAATTGAATAATCTTTACCCCCTTTCAAAGTCAAATAACAACATTTTAGATATGAAATTGAACGGTAATTAAAGATGATGAGGAAGTTTGTATTAAGCTAAATTGCAAAAAAATCATTAAATTTATAGAAAATCTTGATTTTGATACAATTTTTTATTTTTTGGGTTAATAACATAAAAAACACTGTAGTTTGACTAAAATTATGGTTTAACCACTATATTTTTTTTGTTCCATAAAAAACACTCATACTTTCAAAGAATTTCATAGTGACCATTATTTGTTTTATTTTATAACTTTTAATGATTATTTACATCGAAAGATTATGTGAAAAGTTTTATATCGATATTTGAAGCAAATACTGGAACTTCATTGCAATTAAAATTATACATAAAGTTGTCTATATGTGAATTTTGTATTCTTAAGTACAGCTCTCCGCCCATGTTGTGAGTACATAGGGTGTCCAAAAGTTTTCTGAGTTGACGGCATACAATCATGACTTTTATTTTTTATAGTGGTCGCAATGGATCTTTCTGAAAATATAAGTGGTTTTTATGAATTTTTTGTAAATTATGAGTGGTTTTTATAGAACAAAAAATAATATGGTGCTTAAACCGGATTTTGACCAAATTGTAGTGGTTTATATGTTATTAGCCCTTATTTTTTTGGTAATTAAATCACTAAGTTTTTCGATTTATTGCAGTTTTGACCGTTTAGCCGGTCAAACCGACTGCCAGCTGACGTGACATTACGACATGTCGCTCTTTAGTGATGTGACGCTGACGTGATCAAAGTTTATTTGAAAAGTAATATTTAAAACAACAATTATAAAGACTAAGAGTATTTTATTTAGTTTTTT
The DNA here is from genome assembly GCA_023525715.1 of Cichorium intybus. Taxonomy (NCBI): domain Eukaryota; kingdom Viridiplantae; phylum Streptophyta; class Magnoliopsida; order Asterales; family Asteraceae; genus Cichorium; species Cichorium intybus. The sequence continues at coordinate 9,862 of JAKNSD010000154.1, forward strand.
TTAATGATACAAATATAATATTTTGAAATAAAGTGATATACGGTAATTTTATATACTATATAATAATAATTATAGAAAGACATTCAAAGCATGCTTTTAAAATTGATTTGAAAATAAAATAATATACGGTGATTGTATATATTATCTGCTGATAATTATATTAAAAGTGTAAAATATATATTTAGTAGAAGTGGTAATTATGGTTTATATATGGGTGGATTTGTTAATAGTCAAATACGTAAAAATAAAAGAAATATTTAGCTAAAATATAAAATATCATCATGCAATGTCAGTATCACGTCATCAAATACTGTCACATCACCATACCACGTCAGTTGGCAACCGGGATGATTGGTCAAATGGTCAAAATTGCAACAATTTAAAAAACTTAGTGACTTAATTACAAAAAATAAATACAGTGTTAAAATCAAATTTTTATGGTTATACATAGTACATGAACAAAGTTTTCTACTAATAGGTTTTAGTTTTTGGAATAATGAAAATAAAAACGGTTTCATCAAATTTTGCACTAAAATGGTTCTAAATAAACACTCTTTGGTATTGTATTTTCTGGTACATGAAAGTCAATTCATGCATGGAATTTTATGTATATATGATACAATCTAAATATAAATTCTAGAATATAACTTGAAAGACATCCATCTATTTCTATTATGTTTACGTTTTCATTTAACATACAATTATATCACATAAAACCCTCGATTAACAAATTTAGCATTAATAAATATTGAAAATTTATCTACAAAATTTGACTAAATCAATAATAGCTCATACCTACTACTGATTGTATATTAAAATTATTTATAATACTTGAAGTCAATTGTTTCTAACATAAAAGTTGATTAATTATATAGGAAATATCACTCCCCTATCCCTTAAATAAATTAATTATATTACTAATTAGAAAAACTATGTGCGGATATAAGAAGCTGAAAATATATAATTAACACTCAAATTTACTTCCCCAATCTCACAAGTTGCATAAATCATTTTAAAACTCATCAGTTGTATGTTATATGAGATCAGATGATTTTGATATACCTATTTATTTCAATTATATATATATATATATATATATATATATATATATATATATATATATATATATATATATATATATATATATATATATATATATATATATATATATATATATATATATATATATATATATATATATATATATAAAATTGAAATAAATAGGTATATCAAAATCATCTGATCTCATATTTCTTTTAAAAACTCAAATATCCATAAGATCTTGAAAACTCAATGTCATCCATTATATCTTTATCCAAATCAAAAAGGTCATTTTATAAATCTAATTTAATTTTGATTTTTTTTATTTTTGGCAACAGAATATCAATTCCTAAAAATAAGCACAATCAAATTCAAATTTCAAATTTAAAAAACTTTATTATTTTCGTTTTTTTTTAATATGAGAATTTTTGAAATTTAAAAAAAAAACATAAAAATTTTAAATTCAATAAAAAATCAGATTTGGATTTAGAAAAACATATATGATCATGTATTTGCAACCGGATGCATATATGCATATTTTCAAAATTTGTAGAAACATATTATTATGTATAAATAGTTGAATACAAATAATAAACAAACCAATTTATTAAAAACAATAATTTACAATTGTTTTGAACGATACATATATAAAAATTACAAAAAACAACAAAAACTACTAATTTTAAACTAATATATTCATTGTTTATTCCCAAATATATTCATTGTTTATTCCTTGACTATCTTGTTTCTTCGTTTTAACATTTTCACTTCTTCAATTTGTTCTATATATTTTTTAAACCTGCAAGAACAATAATAAAAATGCATATTAAAAATATTTAAAAAAAAAATACTTACATGTATATACGCATATGCACATAGGCACATATGTGTATACATATACGCAAATATGCACACACTTATACATATTTATATGCATATGTGCACATACGCATTTATATGCATACAAACATATATGCACATATGCATATGTGCACATACGCATTTATATGCATATAAACATATATGCACATATGCATTTATAAAACTACATATTAAACCCCCCCCCCCCCCCCCCCACAAATACTTACATGCATATACACATATGCACATACACACAAATACATATACTTTTGTGCACATGTATTAACATATGACGGATATATGCACAAACATGGAGATAAACATATGAATTTATGCACATATATACATGTGCATATGTACACATGTACATATATTCAAATATATACATGAACATATTCAAAAACATTATAAATAATACATACATGCATATTGGATGAGATAATCATACATAGATGCACAAACATGGATATAAAGACGTTGACATATATACACATAGGCACGTATGCATTTATGCACATGTACACATACATCGATACACATATGTACATCATATGCACATATAAATTTATGCACATATGCATCTATGCAAATATTTACATGTTCACATACATTTATGCACATATGAATTTATGCAAATAGGCACATATGTACAGTGCACATATGCAACTAATTTGATTCTTTGAGGGCACTAAACTGCCTAATGGCCCTTGGAGGAAAAAGCCTTACTTGGTTCTTTTAAGCAGTAAGCTTGTATTCCCAAAAAAACAAGTTTCGAATTTACTGTCTAAAGTTTGTAAAAAGAGCATAATATCAAAATAATGATATGCAAAAGAGAAAAAGAGCATAAAAAGAGCATAATATCAAAAAAAACCAAGTTTCGAATCTACACCTTTCGTGGCCTCCTAGACAATACATCGGGTTTTGATTGGGTGAAAAATGGGTGTGTAAGAACTCCTCAAAAGTCAACCTTTCCACTGTAAATCATAGTAATTATAAATTGATTGTGAAGGAATCGCCATTCTTGTCATTTGTCCTCTACAGTCACGAATACCATGGGGTTTCGGGTCGTCTTGTTTCTGCAAATATAACTCTGTTTTGGTAGTATCACCACACTTGCACTGTTACATATAGATAGATGGAAGTTATGACCAACAAAATATAAATTTTATATACTATAAGAAGTCAATGAGCAAATAGACTAAAGATGATCAAACATGATTGTAAACCAGTAATTTATTGTCTCTCCACGCATTACCAATGGCCTAAATCAAAACCAGTAATTTATTAAATCTCATACGCTAAAGATGATCAAACATGATTGTAAAAAATGTGTCAACTCTTAAAGAATCATAGACTGAGATTGAGAAGGATTAGAGGCAATTTAACTATTCAGATTTCAATTTTCGTAGCTGAATATCTTCTCAATTCTTTGAGGCAATTTAACAAACACCCGGTAGGCATCTCTTTGCTGGAACGATGTTGGACGATTAACGTCTTTTTTTTCGAACCACGACTGAGATTGAGAAGGATCAAGGATAGGGAAGATACCGATGACTGATTTTAGTGATACCATCGGGTGGGCGGCAACGATCCCGGCTCCTCTTGGTCGTAGTGTCGTCGTAGATCGGAGGGGTGTCGATGAACGAACCGGTGATGCGCGATGACGATGGTGGACTGAGTTTGAATCGAATACATGTGATTTTAGGGTTGACGGCCTAAGAAGGCGACGAGAGGGCGAGGTTGGGAAGGCGAGGTCGCGTCTGTGAGAGAGTGAGAGAAATTGAGATTTTTTCCGTTTTAATTGGAATGCCATCATGATATTTGGAATTTCCATATCAGGTTCTTTTTTTATTCCCAAACTATCCTTGAAGGTTAATTTAAAAAAACAATTGTAACATTAAACTTAATATTAATTACGAAATTGCCATTATCGATCCTAGCCATAGGATTTTTTTGATCTAATGGTTTAGATTTGGTTATCAAGATATCATGATTTTTTGAGTTCTCACAATAACCTAACTCTCTCTCTCTCTCTCTCTCTATATATATATATATATATATATATATATATATATATATATATATTTACTTCTAATAAAAGAGTAATCTTCCTGCCACGTGGTGTTCTCTTAGCATCCCATATTTTGGTTTTCCCGCTCAAACTTACATCCTTCTGCTGAAACGTTTTTGGTCATCCTTATTGTTGGCTACCCAATTGAATTTGATTTCTCTAGTTACGGGAAGAAGCCAATCATACCAGCAGAATCATATGGAAGTTGTATTCATCCCTAATTTTTGGCTTCTTAATTGAATTGGTAAGGTCTATATCTGGCAACAAGTCGATCATACCACTGCACCATTAACCCACCACCGCATCAATAAGAGGCAGCGACTGCTACTCCCATACCACTATACCAATACATAACCAAAGCACCGCAGCATCACCTCTATCACTCGATCTATACCATTGAAGAAGAACCACTGCACCACTGGGTTATGTATTCGCCCAGTTGCACCCCAGAAAGATAGTTTGGTTCTCCATCAGCCCCACCTTCAAACCCCGTCATCTCCTTCAATCAGCCATTGTATGCCGTCTTCAACCACCCACCGTGTGCAGCCTGAAGTGGAGCCATCAGGTACAAAGTGATAAGCTCTATATGTTATTTGATTGGTTTAATCGATTTCGACCTGATTTACGCTTCTTCACATTTCTAATCCTAACAGTGTTATGTTTTTTGTGATGCATGAATTGATAAAATAAGTTGGAAAAGGATAAACAAAATGCGTTTTTATAGTTTATAACGGGTTTACAAAACAAGCAGCCCAAGTGTTTGACAAAATGTCTTAAAGAAAGTTTGGCCCAATTTTCTTTCGTAAGTTCATTCAGGTTCTTTCTCTCACTACCTCATAATTATACAATGTTGATAATGAATCAAGTAAAGATCACTGATCAATTATAGTTCTTTTCACTAACAGGCCCATCTTGATCAAACTAATGTGATCTTTAATATTTCCAAGACCGGTGGCCATTTGGGTTCAAGCCTTGGTGTCATTGAGCTCACGGTGGCACTTCATTACGTCTTCAATACCCCTCAAGATAAGATTCTTTGGGACGTTGGTCATCAGGTGACAAATTATGATATTTTATTTTTAGAAAATTGTCCTACATCTTTTGTCCAAATAGCGATATATAGCCACTTACACTATTTGCAGGTTTCGAAGAAAATTTTTATCACATTTTGGTACAAATGTTTTATCGAGTAAAAATATAAAAGATGTGGAATTTTGGACTGTGATACTGTGTTGTTGTTTTGAGGTATGGAAAGGCACCATCACATGGGGTACAATTAACTATCTTTTCCCTTGACTTTGAGTTTAAAACAAAATACGTTTCCAATTTGGTAAAAATGATAAATTACTTTCTCCTTCCGTACAGTTAGATTCTGCTTAGAAAAAGAATCACAAGTTAGGAAATAAGTCCCATTTAGTGTAAAATGATAGAATATCATCAAGGTTAGGACTCGTAGTGGTATATGCTTTTAATAATAACATATTCTATGAAGGTAGACTCCATCTATGGATGCAACTAGCATATTTCCAGATATAGTTTTGTTATGGTAATGGATTTGGTGCAACCAAAATGAATTTTGTTGGTGTATCTTATGAATAAATTATAGCTTTAGACTTCATTCAAGAACGGTTAATAAATACCCACTTTTATTTATTATGTGACTGTGTACTTTGGAGATTATTCGATTCTTTATCCGGTAAAATCAGGGTAATATGAATGTCTATAACAGATTTCCAGCAAGCAGCATTTGAGGTATTAACCTTGTAATTCTTCTTAATTTGTTTCCAGTTAAATCAACCGGTCTAGAACTTTATCTGTCATACAAAAAACTCAAACCAAGTATGACCCCTGTTTCATCTAAGCAAGGCATGCGTAAAGTTATCTTTCTAATATCATCTTTTTAGTAGTTGATATCATGTTGTTTGTAATGGCAGAGGAGGAAATTCTATTTCTCCTCAAACTATGCAATTGGAAAGAGGCTGGACTCTCTAGGGTTCAATTATCTTGGTGTTTGTTCCATTAGTTGCGATAAAAGGAAGATCTTATGAGGTACAGATGTTTCGTATCAATTTTATCTACTTTGAATCACACCATGTAGTCTAATTAGTCATTAGATATGGAATCTTGAATGTCAATGTATGACAGATTTAATTTGAGTTGTTTTCCCTTCTCGAATGCTTGATTTTCCAATTGTGTTTGTTGAAGTAACAAACCTAATCTTTGATTTTCTTTACCGGTTGATCACATATCTAAATTAGTAAAACTTTTTTCAGCAAAACCTTATATGAAATGATTATATGTTTGGAATCATATTAAAAGCTACAAATAAATTGTGAAGAGTGGCTTCAAGCACTACCAAGTGCTTTGATTGCAGGGTTTGTGAAAACTGACATAGAGTTTCAACAGAAAGGTAATGTATTCTTCACTTATCACTACCAATAGCACTATAAATATCATCATTAATTCATGTATCTTATTGTATTCTTAATTAACCTTCTCGAATGAGTGATAGGCGAGACATCTGGTATAACCTTTTTACATTTGTTGTCATCATTGTTTTTTTTTGTGGTTTCGAGTGTTTTGCAATTATATAAGGGTGATTCTTTTCCGTTTGCCATGTTTTTGTTGTAAATAAACTTTGTTTATCATCATACTTAAAAACAAAAAAAAAATATGTCAAAACCAAAACTAAAAAGTGAAAACCGACAAGCGAAACCGACAAATCCATCGAAATAAATGTAATCACTGAAATGAACTATTTGTCACCTAAACGAACTACTAAAACAATTTATCTCAAGTTCTTCAAATTACCCACTATTTTTCAATTGTGATCTATTTATCCTTTAAATCAAAATCCTAATAGCCTATTACAAAACCAATATAGGATTTATACCAAATGCATTACTATTTGAGTTTAAAACCGAAAGATGTGTTCTTTTAATCGAATTAAATCAAAGTATATTGCAATATTATGCGAAAATACATACCCGATGATATAAAAACCAAAAAAATCAAAGTAAATTTCCTTTTTACATAAAAAAATTTTAACTTGCCAACCCGTGATTATCACGGGCTTATAACCGTGTGTGTGTATATATATATATATATATATATATATATATATATATATATATATATATATATATATATATATATATATATATATATATATATATATATATATATACTAGGTTATAATATATATATTAAATACCAACTTCGTTTGTTTGTGAGAACTTTTCACTATTCAATTGGTTTGTTTTTTCCAGAACAATAATTACTAAATTAATATCATAGTATTATTGTTAAAACATTTGATACAAGATCCAAATAAGTTTTTATTTGAAAATAACAATTTTGATTCTTCTTATTGCAAACTTTTATATTTATGTTTTTTCCCCTCAACTAATTTCGAATAAATTGTTTTCACCCTATTTATTATAAAGTTATATTTTTGGTATTTCGTAATTACGATTCCGGTCCCTAATTATATTTTAAAGTTACATTTTTTGTCCCTTATATAATTTTTTTTGTCGAGCTACTTTTGTTAATATACTAGGCTTCCGCAACATCGCGAGGACAGTCCAAACACTAGTTACATATATAATGGATAATATATAGACACAATTTGTCTAGGGATATATTTAGGAAAGTCCTTATATTTTCATATTATATTCAATTAAACTCTAATAGTTTTTTATATTCATAAAAATGAATTATTCATTAAAGTCCTTATATTTTGACCATTTTAACAATTTAGAGTTGAATTCTCAGTTTTTATTTAATTAAATCCTTACATTTTGACATTTACATTTCGACCCTATACATAATCAATTGTAAAAATATGACAACGATATAACTAGCTATTGTCCAAAATTGTAAACATTTAACAAAACGCTGGGCTTAATTGAATATAAAAAAATAATTAGGGGTTAATCGAATATAGTATCAAAATATAATGACTTTTCTTAATATATCTAATTTGTCTAATACTCTAATATATACATTTGTCGTGAAGAAGGCGGTCCAAATTTCAAAAACCGGTCTTAATGTGGCCTTCTCACTATATGCTAGAGGTGCACAAATACCGGTTTTTTGGAAAACCGTTTCGTTTTTTATTTTTCATAATCGGTTTTGACCAATTTTTAGGGATGGCAAAAAAACCCGAACCCGATGGGGCAACCCGAAACTGAGCAAAAAAAATCGAAACCCGAAAATTTCGGGTATAGGGTCGGGCCTAAGTCTCCTTGCCCCGACCCGACCCGATATATATATATATATATCGTCGTAATTATGCTGATATGTATCCTTTTTTCCTCCAACGACGCCTTCCACTTAGCTAGTCTACAAATTAACTCAATCCTAGTCTCTACCACCAAAATAATATCACCGGTAAAAAGCATGCACAATTGTACCCCTTCTTAAAACTCACAGAAAATGTTGTTCATAATGAAAGAAAATATGCAAGGGCTAAGACTCGATCCCTAATAGATCCCCAATTTCTACTGTGAAATACTTAGTTGTTCGAAATAGTGTCCAATGTTATTAATTATTGATAATATTTCTAAATAGCAGGGTCCTTTTGTGTTGCTCTTAAGATCTAGTTAAGCAAATTGGCGACAGAATAAATTGGGAGAAATTGGTTTATTAATTTTTCATCTTATAATAAATTAATTAGAAACTAATTTCGAATTAATTAGAATTAATTAATCGCAGGGACTAGATGTTAATTAGTTAAAGGAGTTTAATTAATAGAAACAGTTCAGGGTCTAAGTGGCAAAAGAATTGTAACTTTGGAAACAAGCTAGGGTTCCCTATAAATAGAGGGATATGAATCAAACCCTAGATGCCCTTTCCTACTCTTGTATGCTGGCACCAATAAGCCTCCCCTCCCCATTTGGCGAAAATTCTTCGCACCCTAAATGGTTTTGGTTTTTGACTTTCAAACTTAAAAAGGTTCCATCCATTTTCTATCCGGTGTTCTTGGGTGTGAACCATAAGAGAGATTCTAGTTTGGATCTTTTATATCCAATTCAAGGTGGTAAGAACTAGATCTCAATCTAAGATATCTCTAGCATTCAAATAAGTGTTTGTTTTCTAATTCTTCTTTAGTTGCAACAATTGATATGAACAATAAGATCCATGCTAGTTTTTGTATGAACATATTTTTTGATATTGATTAGTCTTCTGATGCAATATGATTTTATTATTATCATAAAAACCTTTCATTAGTGTCACTAACAATAGTAAGGATACAAGTCATGGACCGACAACACATGTCGCATATAGCCCCAACATTGCTCTTATTGACCCTTCGAGTTTCAAGAGTCCTTTAGATCGTCTCTAGTGACACGTTATCATATGCATTTTAAGGTCAATAAACACCATATGTAGATCCCTATTTCTTTCTCTATATTTCTCCATAAGGCGTTTGAGCAAGTGAATTGTCACGGTCATAGACCTCCTAAGCATGAAACTGAATTGATTTTTAGATACAATAATTTCTCGTCTCAACCTAGCATCTAGCTTTTTAAGCTATAGCTTCATGGTATGATCGATTAGTTTAATACTTCTGTAGTTTCTGTAGATTTAGACGTCTCCCTTATTCTTATAGATCCATATCACAAAACTAGATCTCCACTACTTTGACATTGTGGCTGACTTTAATATAATGTTGAAGAGGTCTGTCAGTAACCACACTCCTTTCCCCAAGCATAACAATGTTATGATGTAAATGTTGGATTAGGTGTCTAAGCCATGACTAATAATTAGTATATATCTAATTAATAGTAGCATAGTCCATTTGGGTTGCCCTCATAGTTGGAGGATTGGCAGAAAGTCCGGTAGAGAGAAAGATTGATTTATTATGTGATTAATAAATCAATAGAAATTAAATAAATAGTTTATTAATATATTTAAGTGATAATATATTAATTAGAAACTATAATAATTAATTAGAAATTTTTCTGGAATTAATTGGAATTAATTTGGTAGTTAAATTGATTAATTAAGGTGCAGGGACTAAAACTGTAATTATTCAATAGTTGAGTAAGTGACAGTTGTGTGAGTGAGAGTGGTGGTCGAAATTATATATGGAAATATATTTATTTTCGATTTTGATAATGAGGATAAAATGGTTTGAATTATTAAGATAAAGGCTTATCTTAATTTGAATTCAAAAAGGTTTATCTGATCACCATTTGGAGCCTATAAATAGGGAGGCTCACCCTAACCCTAAAGCCACGATTTTGAAGCTCTCTCCAAAGGTATTTTCGGCCAACAACTCCAAGCTAGGGTGTGACTACATTTGAGGCAAGAGGTTTCTGTTGCTTTGCTTCCAAGATTCACTAAAGGTTGGTTTTTCTTGATCTTTCTTTTAGTTAATATTTTTCTGGCCTTCTAGGAATTGTTATATGTTTAATTAGGAGAAAAACTTAGATCTAAATAGGTTGCATGTGAACTTAGGATCTTTAGTTCATAGTTGCAGAAAACCTTTCAGTGGTATCAGAGCATTTGGTTGTTTTTCTTATTAAATTGCTATAACTGCTTTCCTAGTAATTAGGGTTTATAGTCTCTAAACCCTAATTTTGGGCAAATCGACAATTAGGGTTAGGGTTTTTGAAAACCCTGGCCCCTCCCCTCTTATTTGGCGATTTTTATGGCTAGGTTTTAGAAGGTATTCTATTTTTGGTAACTTTAAATTGTTTAAAAGATATACCTTAAACCAATTATCTTAAAAATCAAAAATTAAGGGGATGAGGATAGGTTTAAATTAATTTGATTATTTTGTGATACCTATCTTAGAATTAATTAATTTAATTAATTGTTTAATTAAAAGATAATTAATAGGATTTAATTAATTTCGATTTAATTGTTTTAAATTGCGAAAATTAATAGATAAAATCTAGAAATATTTTAAAAGGTTTAAAATATCAAATATTAATTAATTTAATTAATTGTTTAATTAAAAGATAATTAAAAGGACCAATTAATTTCGAATTTAATTGTTTTAAATCTAAAAAATTAATAGATAAAACCTAGAAATATTTTAAAAGGTTTAAAATATCAAATTTGACTAATTTAATTAATTGGTTAATTAAAAGATAATTAAATCGGGTTTTAATGGTTTAATTTAATTTTAAAATTTAATAGTTTAAATTTGACAATAAATTAAAAGATAAACCAGAAACAATTTTTTAAATGTTTAAAAACTTACATCTTATATATATTATAATTAGGGAGTTATTATTATATGTATAAGATTAAAATGGTTAGTCAAATTATTAGTAGGCCTCATTCACGAAGCTGGTCTATAAAGTGGGTATAAGGAGACTGCCTATAAAATGGCGGTCTAATGGGTGAACACTCTCGCCCACCGCTCGCCTGATCAGTGGAGGGTCGTTAGTCGAACAGTTTTGATAGGACCGCCTAATAATCACTAAAAGTATAATGATTCAAAGTACTATAACACTTAATAAAACCCAAATCTAGTTACTTTAGGAAAAATGTGAATTGGTGCTAATCCATGAAATTGCACATTGCACTTTATGAAATATTGGTAGAGCGTGTGTGGTTTATCGGCATGCCAATAGGGGTTCATAAAGAGTTGTAATGGGTTTCCCGGGTATTATCATTGTTGATGGAGCGTGTGTGGTTTACCGGCACATCAATTAGAGATGATAATTAACCCGAGAGTACCAAGCTAATTTGCATGGTTATTCACATCCAGTTTGTGATCCTCGGCATCCCAGTCACAAACAGTGGAGCACATCCGAGATTAAACATGCCATTGAAGAGTTTAATGAATCTCAACAGATCTAGGAATTTCATAAGATGAAATTGATAAGTGTTTATCTACCTTAATGACCATTATGTTGTGATTACGGCATCCCTCTTCATACCATAGTTGGGGTATTTTGGATCCTAGCCTTATTAAATATCATATTGGGTAATTATTTAAAAAGGACCAATTAAGCTAATAAATTCTATTTTCTTTTATAGATGTCAAGTGTCAATTCTCCTCCTTCACCCATTTCTGAAAGCATCAGAATGCACCTGCTAAATATGGAAAGGCTGACTGGCCTCAACTGTAAAGAATGGCTTCGCAATTGGAGACTGGCTCTCGGCATTGCTGGCAAGCCACATCTCACTGAGTATCCGATCCTAGTTCCACCGGGACAAGTCATCATAAAAGGTTCTTATGATGAATCCGAAGAGATTCGTGACCTCATGCTTTCAACCATTGACCCCGAGTTCCGCAAGGATTTTGAATCCTTGGGGCCATATGAGTTAATGCAACTGGTTGAGAAAAGGTTCCAGAAACCAGTTGAAGAGGAACGAACCAGGATCTTCAAAAGACTTGCAGAGTGCAAGCTGAAAGCAGGAAGTAGCGTCAATTCGCATGTTCTTCAGATTGAAGCGTACATAGGCGAATTGCATAAACTTGGTTATTCCATGAGTCAGGAAGAGAGTGTTAACATCCTACTCGCTTCGCTGACAAATGAGTACGATCTGTTCATTCAGACGTATAGAAAGGAAGACCAGAAAAAGACCCTCATGGAAATGCGTCCACTGTTGACTTTATACGAGTCGCTCTTGGACAGGCATAGCTCCAATGGCTCAACTACTTCAGGATTAAGTCCAGTGAAGAGACGTAACAGGAAACGGTCAAGATCGACTGGACATGTCTCAAACTGGGAATTCGCTAAATCGGATACAGTCACGGGAAGATTGGAAGATGCTCCAACTCTTTTGAAAGCTCAGGTATATCTAAAACCTCAAAACTCCTGTTCCAAGATTTCTTGATACATAATGTGACAGTCGCATTTTGGTTTGTATGCAGGGAATCAAGAAGGCACGGGACTTTGGCGCATAGGAGCACATTTGGATTGGATCTCAAGCTCGTGCAGTTTTGAAGTTTAGATAGATATTGGAATATTGTTATTAGTCTTTAGATACATTTTTGACATTGTCTATTACATTGTTCAAGGATTTTATTTTTAATAAAATTGTCATTTTTCTTTTAACACCTGTTGTCTAAAATTTTCCTTGAAATGTTACATGATTGTGTTGAATGTGTGTTTAGTAATAACTTGAATGATGATCCGAAATGTTTTGAATTCATGAATTGTGTCATTATGATTTTGTTAATACAAATGTTATAAGAATCAATTCAACCAAAGGTCCAGTTGGACAGGACCTTGGAATCATTTGACTTAGAGTCACTTGATGAATTGAGTTCTTAATGTGTCAAGAAATGAATCAACCAAAGGTCCAGTTGGACAGGACTTTGGAATCATCTGACTTAGAGTCAGATGATGATTAACTTCTTCATAAAGCACATATGGAAAGAAATGAATCACCCAAAGATCCAGAGGATAGGATTTTGGAATCAGTTGACTTAGAGTCAACTGAAGATTGCAAGTCTTGAACCAAGTTAACAAAGTCATTAGTCTACATAGATATGTAAAAGACATTGAGATTAAGAGCAACAGACACACCTGTTGCGGTGTTTGCTCGAATCTTGAGATAGAACACAATTGTTTGTACTTCACAATATTCATAATTCGGTATGATGAATATGACATTGCTTATCGGAATAAGTAATTGAATTAAGACCTTGAACAGTCCAAGGACTTCAAAGGAAGTACAAGTTCCACAGAACCTGAGCGATAACATAAACTGAGAAAAGGCTTCACAGTTCATTTTCTTCCAAGAGCATTAATGGTTATAATGTGTCTTAGGGAAGATAATGGAGCATTGGTCGAAACAGTTCGATTCTCGATGTATGAGATACATTGCCAATTAGTTTCCAATAAGATATATACTATACCAGTCAGTCCATATAAACCATACTCTGACCACATCCTAGACTAAGTAGGTCTTGCAGACACTGCCTGAAATGTAAAGCTGGGATTATCCCACTTGTACATTGAAAGACCAGGGTCTTGTAGTGTTCATCTGAACCTCATGACTAGCTGAGCATTGTCGTTTCATTAAATATCCCACTGTTACTAAAGAGCTCTTTTAGAAAGAACTCATGGTCTAAGGAAACAGTGAGAGTTGGGACAGTCCTAAATGAGTTTAGGATTAGCAATGAAAGAACCTTTTTAGTCATCACTAGGCTTGGAGTAGAAATCAGATTTCTGCTTTACAACTGACATAATCTCCTCTTGACCAGTAGTATTGATCACCATCATAAGTAGTTGTGATTAGGGTGACATACCGATTGGTGGTAAAACACTGCAGTTGGTACGGATTTGCAATCCGACTAATTGGAACCATTGGTGAGCCCGGCTGCTGCCAAATAAGAGGACCTTAGGGCGAGACACGGTCTGTGTGAAAATTTGATTGATTTTACACCTGGTCTAAAAACCAGTGGGAGTACCTGAATCATCAAAAGAAAGCAACATGGACATATACATACCTTCAGAGCATCTAGTTGAGTCGATACTCAGAGTCAAGCAATTTATTTCGAGTAAAGCACTCTCAATAGAAGATGAAATCCGAGAGGATTCTGCATGGCATAGTGTGAGTCGTTAATGGAGCATGTGTGGTTTACCGGCACACTAATAGGGACACACATAGAGCATGCCATTACAAAAGGTACATGGCCCGGGTTTCGTCCCACGGGCATCTCGCAAGAAAGGATATTCAGATTCTCAAAATATGCCAAAGGATTGGATTTTGAGAAAGGGCTGAAAGATTTCCATTAAAATGTCAGAAAGGTTTGGATTCTCAAAATGTGCCATAAGTCCTGGGTTTTGTGAATAGCCTATAACTGTGTCAAAGCCAGTGGGAGTCGCCGTTATCCACTATCCCCACATGTGGGATAAATAATGGTTCTAGGAAACGTCTCTTTTCATTACGAAGTGTAATGACTTGGTGTTAAGAGACGGATCGCTATGAAAGCCTTAATAGAAATACGGCATACTCAGGTGGTTGTAAACGTCTATGAGATAGATCCAGATTCTGCCATGATGATCTTGATGAGATTCAAGATGCATAGACTTAGGAAAAGTTTTCCTTGTCATTGCAAAGTGTGATGACTTGGCATGAAAGAAATAAAGAAGGTGCAACATACTCATGTAATTCACAGTCATCTATTGGAAAGATGAAATCACCAGCATAGACCTAGCCATTGTAAGCATGATCTTCATAAGATTCAAGATGCACGAGAAAAGTCTCCGAAAGGAAAATAGTTTTTCGAAAATCATGACACAAAGGATTATAAATAATCCTTGGATTCCGAAAGGGTTTGGAATAGGATTAGATCGGGTTCCACAAGTTTTGGATCGATCATAAAGTCATGAACATGTCCTGATAACTTAATGCTTAGGGCATAGTAAGTTGGATTCAGGACATTGCCTGGCTGGGAATACTGGATGGATTGGTTGAACTAAAGTGAGAATTCATTAGGAAATGATTAGGGTGAAAGTGATAGTATTGATTTGAAAGATTTTCAAAGTGGTAATTATTAACATCAGGACATGATGTTAATGGACTTCATGGTTACAAAGTCTCGTTGGTATTCTGATGGAGCGCGTGTGGTTCACCGGCACATCATAACACCTCGAAATAGTCTTAGGGTGCAGTCAAGTAGACTAAAGACCCCAGAACCATAGCAAGTCACAGTACACATTACCAGAATGGAGTTAGAAGAGAAATTGACAGGATAACTTATTGAGATGTTATCGGATGAGCATCCGATTGGATCATCTGCAATAAAGTGTATAAGTATAAGATACTTTGGATACATAGAAAGAGTGTAAGGTTCATTAAGACATAGCTGTAAAATTAGAATTGAAAGTTTAAAAGAAATCCTGAAACCGATAATAGTTTATGACAAGGTCCGACTTGGTGATTACCTTGTGGAGACTTGGTAATAAGCAAGAGTAGCTGCCAGTCAGATCTTTATGTTTCGCTTTCGCATGTTTTACTTCCCGAATAATTTAATTATTCAGAAAGGTCCACAGTCGCTCATACTTTGGGAAGTAAGTATTGAATCAAGACTGTCGTGAATTGATTTGTAGACTGTCTAAGGAGTTAGGCATAGCAATAGGATTGCTACAACATTCATGAGTACTTAGAAATAGAGATTTGAGTATTGGATAAACCCACGCTCAATAGATTGCTTCATGGATTATATCACAAGCAATATTGAGACGATAATATCCTATGATCTTCAAGTAGAGAAATATGAGTTATAATTTACAAGGCAGTTGTTCATTGATAATACGAAAACGCATCGGTAACTCGATGTTATAAAACGTGTTGTTGTGAATGATTTGACTGGTAAAAGATATAAGCATATGAGTCGAAGCTTATTCGTTCCTTGACCCTGATGGGAAACAGATATCTGTAGGCCTCTCGATGATTTTGAAGTTGACTAAAGTGCTGACCAGAATATCGGACAGAGATTGATCTCAATCCATGTCTCGTGTCTGAAAAATATCTTGTTGGACGAAGGATCATATGATCACTTATCATTGGACAGAACTGACTAGGTCAGAGTTCGGCAGCGGTTTCTAGGAAGCTACAGTTGCTAATTAATTAGAGGTTAAATTGGTAATTTTAGTCATAGACTTATCCAAGTGGGAGACTGTTGGATTAGGTGTCTAAGCCATGACTAATAATTAGTATTTATCTAATTAATAGTAGCATAGTCCATTTGGGTTGCCCTCATAGTTGGAGGATTGGCAGAAAGTCCGGTAGAGAGAAAGATTGATTTATTATGTGATTAATAAATCAATAGAAATTAAATAAATAGTTTATTAATATATTTAAGTGATAATATATTAATTAGAAACTATAATAATTAATTAGAAATTTTTTTGGAATTAATTGGAATTAATTTGGCAGTTAAATTGATTAATTAAGGTGCAGGGACTAAAACTGTAATTATTCAATAGTTGAGTAAGTGACAGTTGAGTGAGTGAGAGTGGTGGTCGAAATTATATATGGAAATATATTTATTTTCGATTTTGATAATGAGGATAAAAGGGTTTGAATTATTAAGATAAAGGCTTATCTTAATTTGAATTCAAAAAGGTTTATCTTTAAGGTTTATCTGATCACCATTTGGAGCCTATAAATAGGGAGGCTCACCCTAACCCTAAAGCCACGATTTTAAAGCTCTCTTCAAAGGTATTTTCGTCCAACAACTCCAAGCTAGGGTGTGACTACATTTGAGGCAAGAGGTTTCTGTTGCTTTGCTTCCATATCACAAAACTAGATCTCCACTACTTTGACATTGTGGCTGACTTTAATATAATGTTGAAGAGGTCTGTCAGTAACCACACTCCTTTCCCCAAGCATAACAATGTTATGATGTAAATTTGGTTCAACCACAAACTTTGTCCCTCCTTATTCTATTTAACTCCCTCACCAATTCCCCTCTATCAATAATCATGTATGGAAACTCATCAATCGATAGACAATGCTAGAAAAAGTACACCACATGCCTATCCCTAACCAACAAAGTATCCTTATTAGATAAAGCATAGAAGTAACTACCCCTAATTCCTCTTAATGCCCTCACCTTTTACAAAAGCTTGGCCATTGTCGTCCTTAATATACTTTACATTACCTATGTCCCTTCTCATTATCGCCCTAGCTTTAGCTTGCTTGAAGATACTATTTTTCCCTTCTTTAATTTCTAGTCTCTTGTACATCTCTTAATATGCTTTAAGCCTTCCTTTAGCCACTATTTTCTTCGCTTCTCTTATGGCCTCCTTGTATCTTTCTTTCACTCAGAGTCTTGTCGCATCCTCATTACATGATAGGAACTACTTAAAGCATGTTTTTTTGCTCCCTGATCTTAGTTTGGACCTCCTCTTTCCAACACCAGAGTCTCTATGCTCCTTTACTTTCTCTGTGGATAACTGAAGAGTGTTTTGGCCACCTCTGCAATAGTGTCGACTATATAATTCCATAATTGGTCGACATTCCCTGTGTAAACACTTCTAAAATCACCTTACAATCTATGTAAGCTTGAAGGTCTCATTTATGCATTAGAAGGTAGTCAATTGGGTGCATTGACCCTAGGAAGGTAATCAAATGAACATCCTTCTTTTTGAAAAAGGAGTTTATGAGCACTGAGTCGTGCGTAGTTCCAAACTCAAGCACTATGTGCCCTCTTCGTTCCTATTACCAAAATTAAAACCCCTGTATACTCCCTCATCCTATCGATATTTCTTCTTATATGGGCTAAAAGGTCTCCTGCTAAGATTGCTTGTTGATCATGCGGGATGCTCCTAAGAAAATCATCTAAAGCTTCCCAAAACTACTTTTTTGCGACTCCTCCAACTCGACATGTGGGCCATAAGAATACATGTCATTAACCACCTCTACATCTATAATATTTATTATTATTATTATGATCATGTCACTACATATACAAACTTTCTTAGAAGACACCAAGACACCTACACAATTTCTAGCTTTTTCAAGGCCATAATACCATAATTTGTACCCGTTATTCTCTGTAGGTAGTGCCCCTTTCCACTTAGTCTCTTGAATAGAAGCAATGTCCACATTTATTTTTCTTGGAACCGTTGGAAATTCCAATAACTTCATATTCAAGGATCATGCGTTAAGGGTACATAATCTAAGTTTGGTATCCTCTTTACCCCTAGACCCTCCTAAATGAATGTTTAACCCACTGTTAAATGGGCACGACCTCAACCTACTAACCTATATTTTAACATCAAATTTTAGCATAATCAATTGATATTATTTGGAATAATGTCGTGTCTAATAAAAACACGGTTCGCAAACATAAATATATACAACAAGTCCAAATGGGGTGGGGGTTACAACAATACAAAGGTACACTAAATTCAAATACATAACCTAGTGTTCCACTCATTGCTAATCCTCGAGTCATCTAAGTTTTTCAAAGTATCATATCAAAAGATGAGGCCCATCTATATCATTAAAGTATTGGAACACATGCATAAAAGGAGAATACGTCATATAACATTGTTTTACAAGTACCTGGGTTTTAGACACCAAAATACTTTGCAAAATCATTTATAGTATTAAAATCCTTTTCCCCCACAAACTTTGTCTTTTAAAAACACTTGATATTTCCAAATCACTGTTTCTAAAATCTTGGGCTTCAAAACATTGTTTTTAAACTATGTTTATTCAAAACTGGATAACCAAATTTTTGGATATCCGATTTTCCGATATCCAAAATTTTGGATAATGGATTTTGGATTACAAATTCATTTATTAGTTTATCAAAAAGTCAACAATACCATAAAAAGTAAAACATTAAGCCCATACTAAATTAACATATTGATTAGAAATAAAAACTACATCAAATAACCAGTGTTTACAAATACATTATTCAACTTTTTGTTGCTACACTTCCATTCGCCACTTGAATAATATATGTTACCAAATAAAATGCAATTAACAATTTAACCAAAAAGCCACAACATATATAACCAAAATCTAGTACTTTGATTAAAAAAATGCAGCATCACTTCAATCACCAACATTCAACAAAAGTATGGTTTTCAGGGATGAGTAGAAAACTCTTATTATTAACAACACTATATTACTCTTTCTCTCTCTCTCTCTCTCTCTCTCTCTATATATATATATATATATATATATATATATATATATATATATATATATATATATATATATATATATATATATATATATATATATATATATATATATATATATATATATATATATATATATATATATATGTCGTCGAATAAATTCCAAACGCATAAAGGTATATTTCTATTAGACTATTATTGTATGTGTATGTTCCTATATTTGTATAATTTCTCAAAATATTTCTACGACTAATTCATATAATACACTTTATGTTTTTTACTAGGCCTATGTGTCTATGTTTCTCTCATCATTTTGCATTTCTCTCATCATTTGTTTTATGTTTGTAACTTGTTTCTTTTAGTATTTCAGTATATATATATATATATATATATATATATATATATATATATATATATATATATATATATATATATATATATATATATATATATATATATATATATATATATATATATATATATATATATATATATATATATACTGAAATACTAAAAGAAACAAGTTACAAACATAAAACAAATGATGAGAGAAATGCAAAATGATGAGAGAAACATAGACACATAGGCCTAGTAAAAAACATAAAGTGTATTATATGAATTAGTCGTAGAAATATTTTGAGAAATTATACAAATATAGGAACACACACATACAATAATAGTCTAATAGAAATATACCTTTATGCGTTTGGAATTTATTCGACGATTGTTTCACTTATGATGATGGTCTGTTGCTTTAAAGTTAACCTCTTCAATTGTTTTAAACAAAAAACACGTTATAGATATGTATCGTTTGAATGTAATATCAACATTGAGAACTAACCCTTTTTAGCGTACTTCTCTATTGCTAGCAAGATATCATTAATCACAGCTGATTTATGAGAAACTTGTGACCAATCTTATGCACATACGAGGGCTTCCGCCATTCTTAGAGTAGCAAGCACAAAAATGATCAAGCACCCATTCCCAATGCTAAAGGCCACTTCTAAGGCAACTGTCAATACTGGGATAGCAAGAATCTCTCGACCATCATAGCCAGAACAAGATATCTACATTGTTGGAGTTTCCACCATCAGTATGTCAAAATTATGTCCATTAGTTCCTATTCTTCTCCCATATATTTGTCTAATTTTGTTTTCTTCAAAGTGGATTCCGAACTTCCCGTAGTAGAATGACAATAATCAAAAGAAGCACATATGATGGAATGCAAATTGAAAAATGAAACGATTGTCACTCTCTTTCACAAAGTTTTCTTTAATGACTCATTCAATGAATTGACATTTATGCTTTAGATGAGAACTACACCAATAAATATAAATTGATTAAGCTTTGTAACGACCCCCGATAATTTTTATATTTTATTTTCATTTATTTTGCCACATTCACTATAGACATATTTGAATGCCCATTAAAACCATCAATCACATTATATCTACCAAATATATCATGTACATGAGCATTTGAAGTTACGTATTGGGAACCTAGGAACCTTGTTGTGGCATCAAAAATATCTTCAAAAATGGCAAGAAATTTTGTACATTGATCCAGTCCACCACACTAATTAAATCACCTTTACTCTTTTAGCTCCTGCACACAGTTTGAATATTTTAGCAACAAGTTGGAGAATGCCTTCTTAAATTTGATAATATTTTCAAGCATCAAGAAAGTCGAATTCCATCGTGTGTTAAGAAAGACCGCAGATAATTTACAAGTGCATGGATTTTCTTTATCAATGAGTTCACATCATTTAAACCATCCTTAACAGCTAAATTTAAGATGTAAGCTGCATGTATCATATGTAAAAACACCCCTTCAACACATCACTTTCCCAATGATTGAAATCATTTTGTAAATAGTTGATAACTACATCATTTGAACTAGTGTTATCCACTTTTACAATCAAAACCTTTTTTATTATCCATTCAATAAATCATTTCACAACTGATCTACCAATTAGTACCCCAACATGGTCTACTCACGATAAGTCCAGCACAATACGATGCGTAACCCAGAAGGGTATGAAATGTAGTGGCCACATAATCATGACCTTCCAGGAGAAACGTGACATGTAGCTTAACCTACGCAACACGTGGAAAGAGC
Organism: Cichorium intybus; assembly: GCA_023525715.1. NCBI lineage: Eukaryota > Viridiplantae > Streptophyta > Magnoliopsida > Asterales > Asteraceae > Cichorium > Cichorium intybus. The sequence continues at coordinate 31,537 of JAKNSD010000154.1, forward strand.
ATCTCGAGGAACACGACATGTAGCTCATCCTACACGACATGTAGAATGAACAGTTCATCAACTTTTTTTTTCCAAAAAACGATTTTTTACAGATTTTAACAGTCTAAAACAATTAAAAACAGTGCAAAACCATGATCAACTGGCTCTGATACCACTGTTAGGGTATGATAACAAAACAAACATACACAGCGAAAGCTAAAACAAAACTGTATCTCACCACAGATCACATGATCATGCGATATTTGCAACTGTAAACTAAAATAGAGATAAAGGGTTACCTTTTACTAATGAGTTGTGATGTCTAGGATGAACATGACTCAAACCAATACCCCTCTAATGTAGTCCCATCTAAAGACGATAACCAGCAACAAGACAACACCTTTGGTGTTGGATTAAGTGTTTAAGTCCATAACTATAATTGGTATATACTTGAATCGATAGTAGCACAGTCCTTTTGGGTTGCCCTCAGTAGTCCAAATGGTATTAAAGTTAATAGAGTGAGAGAAATAAATAGTTTATTAATTTATTATGTGATGATAAATTAATTAGAAACTAGTTTGGAATTAATTATAATTAATTGGAATTAATTTGAATTAATTTGGGATTAATTAAAAGTATAAGGGCTGAATTGTAATTGTTCAATAGTTGAGAAATGGATAATTATGGGGATAATGTTAGATGATTTTAATAAGGATTTATCCTTATAAAATCGCCAACTATATATGGCAACTAAAGGGTTTGTAATTAAAGATAAAATGTTTATCCGGTTTAAATTCAAATAATGCTTATCTCTAAGGTTTATCCTTAATCACCATTCAGGCTATAAAAACCATCCACTGACACCTCATTTTCTGTGCCAACTCTGAGTGATATTCCTATGTAGTTTTCATCTTCTCTCTCAAGCATAATCTATAATCATTCACTAAGGTTTTATAGCGAGCTTTTCTATTAACCTATTTATTTGGACTTTTGGGTGTGAACCATTAGAGGCATTACATCTATGGTGCTTGCTTCCAAGAGATCTGTAAGACCTGTTTCCAAAAGAGGACAAGAAAATGAGCAAAGAGTTCTTTCTAGGTCTGATTTAGAGCCTCATCAGACCCTAGTACCTTTAACTTTTGGGAAAAAGGGTGAATATTGACAAAAGTGGGAAGAAAGGGGGCAAAAGTGTCAAAATGGTGAAAATGTAAAGTTAGCAGAGCTAACATTTAAGTTAGCGGCGCTAACTTCTGGTTCCGAGGAATCTGGATCGTTGCGAGTCTAGAGGGTTGACTGGGCCGAGTCTCACGGAAGACCAAAGTTAGCGGTGCTAACTTTGAATTTAGCGGCACTAACTGCCCCAAGTCCTATAAATACAGGCTCATTTCCGCATTTGAAGAGGTTCAGAAACTCTAATATTTTCCCACAACCTGGAGTGTGTTCGAGGCATTTTTCTGAAGGTTTTGAAGGCCGAGGCACGTCTTTCAAGGTTCAGTTTCCATACCTTTGGTTGGTATGTCGTGTTTGTGGGATTTAGTTGATCGGACGAGCCTAGATTAGGATATTAGAGATTATCGATGCAGTTTTGGATTCAGGTGAGTGTCATCGCCTTACTGTATGATGTGCATATGTTGATGGCTTGTATGTGGGATTAATATGTTGAAGTCATTTGATGTGTTTGTATGATTATGATTGTATCATAATTGGGAGTAGGACAATACCGATACCAACAGGGTAGCATTGTGCTGATACCAACCGTGTAGCATTGCACCGGGTCTCCGTAATAGGGGCAGGACAGTACCGATACCAACAGGGTAGCACAGTGCCGATACCAATAGGGTAGTACTGTACCGAGTCTCAATACTTGTTGTTGATGTGTGTGCCATGTATGGTATTTGGGGAACTTACTAAGCTTTGTGCTTACTCGTTGATTTTAAAACATTTTCAAGTACTACAGTTGATAAAGGGGTGAGCTCGGCGTGACGGCGGTGCATCGCATATTTATGATTTGCAGTTATTTTATTAAATGAGATTTTTACAATTACGGGATGGATATACTCTGATAAAATGTTTGATGAACACCGTTTTAACATCCTAATAAAATTATTTGTGTTTTTACTTATATTTTTAAAGAAAATTTTTTGGTTGGAAATTGGGGAGTTACAAGATCTACAAGTGAAGGAATCTTGTTATTTACTATAATATCAATAAGGTATGTAATACTAAACCCTTTCTTGAATTTCGAAATTACCTAGGGCTTCTTAGGGTTTCTTATTTGATGTTCTTAGTTATAGGTTCAATAGTGAAAACATAGATCATTTAGGTTGCATGTGATTTGAAGAGTTTTAAGTTTATTTGTTTTACCTAGTTTCTATCAGTGGTATCAGAGTTAATTTGTTTTCTATTGAATAACTTTAATAGTAGAACTTGATCAATTAGGGTTTATAGAAATTAAACCCTAAAAGCCAATATTTCGACGTAGGCTAGGGTTTTTGAGACCCTAGCCTCCTCCCTTTATTTTCGATTTTTCTATAGGGTTTTAGGGTTTCCTAATTTTGATAATTATTATTTTACTTGCCTAAAAAGAAATAATTAAAATTGGATAAATCCTATACCCAAATTTTTAAAAATTAGAGGGTTAGGATTTGGATTAAATTATTTGATTAATTTAATTAGTTAATCCTTATTTGATTTAATTTATTTAATTAATTTTTAATTAAAAGATTAATATTAAATCAATTTTGTTTTAAATTTAAATTTAAATTTAAATTAATTTCTTAATTTTCGAAATTTAAAATAAATAAACCTACTATTTTAAAAGGTTTAAAGTACACCTTATATATTATTATTAATTGTTAATATTTATATGTATAAGAATCAGTCAGTCAAATCGCTAGTTTGCCTCATTCACGAAGCTGATCTATAAGGTATAAGGAAACTGCCTATAAAATGGCGGTTGAATGGGTTTCCACTCTCACCCACCGCTTCCTTGGTTAGTGGAGGGTCGTTAGTAGAACGGATTTGATAGGACACTAAATCTCATTAAAAGTATAATGTTATTAAAAGTACTAGAACCTTTTATTTAAAATCTCAAATCTAGTTACTTTTGAAAAAAATGTAAATTAATATGCTAACCCATGAAATTGCACATTACACTTTATAAGTCGTTAGTGGAGCGTGTGTGGTTAACCAGCACACTAATAGGGACTAATAAATAGTTGTAATGGGTATCTTATTATATATCATTGTTGAAGGAGCGTGTGTGGTTTACCAGCACATCAATTGAGATGATTTTTGAATTAGGTGTCTAAGCCATAACTATAATTGATACATATACTTGAATTGATGGCATCACAGTCCTTTTGGGTTGCCCTCAAACCTGGCAGAGGACAAGATAACTTATAGAGAGAGAGAGAGAGAGAGAGAGAGATTTATTAATATTTTATGAGGATAACATATTAATTAGAAATCATAATATTTAATTTTTGAAATCACCTAGTGTTTCTTAGGGTTTATTATTTGATGTTTTTAGTTATAGGTTCAACAGTGTAAACATAGATCCTTTAGGTTGCATGTGAACTTAAGAGTTTTATGTTTTACCTAATTCCTATCATATGGCACTTAATTCTACCAAGTTATGTGCACCTTTGTGAGATATATCAACCAAGAACCCTAGGTTGAGAGGAAAAAACGTGGGAGAAGAATTATGGAGTCAAAACTGGCGTGAATTACCAAATAATCCACCAAGGATAGGACTTTTAAAGTCTTATACTTCCGATGTCTATCCAGCTCCTTGATTTTAGGGATTTAAAATTCAAACTCTTGATATTTACACGTAAACCCTTAATTAACTTGTAGTTTCTAATTGATATATCATTCTTGTGTGTTGTCCAAAAGGACCCTGCTATTTATAGTAATATCACCAACTTGTTGTGACCATGGGGATATAACCAAAAATTACATCCGACCTTGATTGCTAATATCTCTAGACATAGGGTGTTAGGTTCCTATTTTGGTGTCTTCTTCTATATTGTTGGCTGTTTACAACACAAGGTGTAAGCCAACTCATATAATTGGTTGTTTTAGACACAATGTTCTCTCTCTCTCTCTTTCTCTCCCTTAAAGTTATTGCAATTGGATGCATCATGGACACAAATGCCATGATATTCAAAAAAAATTCTTCTTTTGGAAGACACGCTTATGTTTTGTTCTGTGGCTTTTGCTTATCGTCAATGATTTTGTAGGACTTTCAATTTTGTTGTATGCGGCATTGTTACTAGCTGGTTGGTACCAAGGGTCATCGAGGTTTAGAGCACGTCTATTTCCTTAGTAGTTTCACCGTCTCTGGCTGAGATGCAATTTTGGTTGTTCTGTATACAATTGTTTTTGCTGATAGCTATTTATTGGTTGGTAAGTTTGTATTTCTCACTAACAGGTTATTCATGTTTTATGTACCTATCGATCATTTTGAAAAGATCTTTTCTTGTTTTGGCCTTTCGGCTCATGAGTATACAACATAGTGTGCTTGGGTATAATTCGTAAGTGAAGGAACTAATGACCATCATATAGTCCTTACCCAAAAACTGAATGGATGCCATTTGAATATAGTAACATATTTAAGGATGGCTTCTGCTTCTTTCTGTCTACAACCTAGGATGACTTGATTGTCTGAATGGAGCTTCTTTTATTGGATGAAGTGGCTTGTGAACTCACACTTCGATTTCCCAATTAGTTGATGCTGCTAATTACTAAAATCTTTAATCAACATCTAGCCAACCTTTCATGCATTGTTTTAAAATATATGCACCAAAATTGTTGGTTTAGCTCTAGAGATTCCATATATGCTTGATATATTTTTATGTGGTCATCCAAGCCTTGATAACATTATAATTTTTAAGATGAGGTAGATCAGTACCTAGAGGCAGGGTGTAGCTTAACAGTTAGGCAACAAAAGGTGATAGAGCTTGTGCTTTATGAGCATGTAGTTCTTGGGGTCTATGTAGACCGTATATATTTAGGCTATTCATGGAGATTAAGTTGCATGAAACTAGTCATGTCTCTTATTTTGCTAAGTACATGACCTAGAAAGTTTGGCAGCCAAAAAGGTATCTATAATGATTTTCTCCAAAAGTGTCCCCGATTTACCTTTCCTATGTGTGTTTTGGTAAGGACAATTAAAATGGGCGTTTAACTTGTGTTTTGGGAGTATACTGTAGTAGGTGTAGGTTGGTTTTCTGGTAGGATTTGTAGGCTTGGAACCATTGGTAGTAAATGTGTTATGGTTATTGAAGTGGGAGGGAGGTTATATGTTGGTGTTGCTTCAAGACCCCTCATGGGTTTAAGGGACTTGAGGTAGTGTCACCTTCTTGTTTATCTGTCATTCCATGTGGTTTTGTTACATATGTTAATGGGATATCACACGGATGGCCCTAATGATGCAACCAGGTCCTAGAGGAGACAGTAGAATGGTGATCAGTTATGAGAGTAAGATGGCTTCGTGATGCTTTGGCATTTTTCCAGGACATGTCGATCACAGTGGAAAGCCGAGTTAGGCATAATCAGGGGTGTGGCCCATGATTATGCTTTAGGAGAGTTTGCGACTTGAGAATATCTTATTGATGACTCCTATGAGGGAGGTATTTATAGTCCTCTATATAGTTTAAAACAATTGTCTTTTGTCTTCTGAGAAGTGATACTTTTTATAAATGATCATAGATGGTACATGATCCTATGTTGTAAGTGGGCCTCTAGTGCCATGATAGATGTTAGGTTATAGCAGGCTTATTTAGCACTTTAACCTTGCTCTAGCCTCAACTATGTATGGTTCAATTCTAGTAGTGGGAGCCTCTTATTCAAATTGGTTGTATGTTGGAGCTCTATCCAGATTGTAGACTTGTTAGGATGGTATATCACTATTTAGGATACATTCCAAATGTAAAACCAATATTTCATAAAAGAAAATAGTAAAGAATCAGAGAGGCAGGGTATAGTGTTTATATCTTCTAACCAGTTTAGCCTCTCTCATTGTGTTTTATATATACAGATGTACATAATTATACTATAACGATTATGTGGTGCTAATCGTATATGGGTTCATGAGTTAGGCAAAGTCCTTTTGTATTGAAATGGGTATTCCAAAATATGTACAATGGTTAAGTCAAACGTGTAGCTCTCTAACTTTGGCTTGACAAGACTTCATTGGGCTTGGCTCTTTGACTTTAGCTTTAGGCTTAATAGGAACATGACATGAGTTTGTCTTGGACTTGCAATTGGTAATGTCCTCATTGGATTCAGTCTTGGTTTAAAGCTCATCCTAGCTTAGTGGTAAAGGTGTAGCCCACCTAGCTTAGTGGTGAAGGTGTGGTCCACCATTGTAACTAGTATGAAATCATTTGTGGGTCTTCGAGGATATTTTGGTTTAAAATTTAGACTTAAAATGGGTCTTCAAGCATACGTTTTTTTTTGTAATTTTAAGGAATGCTAGTTAGCTAAAATTTAAATGATTTTTCATGTTTCATATGGTGTAGGCTTTAGCGATTTTTTTTTCCAAAATCTGTGTTTATCGTGGGGAATGCTAGGAAAAAGAAAAGTTATAATTATTTTTATCTTTATCATGTCACTAAGAGTTGACTTCCTATGTATTAAATAAAGAAAACATGCTAACTCATTTTGTGTGTTGCTTTACGTATTGCACAAATAGCCTGAATTATTGTGTGTGCCACATTGGTATTGCTCTAACAACCTTATTAAATAAGTCTAAACATTTCCTAGTTGATCAAACATGGGAATGTTTAAAAATCGTGTGAATAAGACATGATTAAGTGGTTATATTGGGAAAAATATCTATTGTACCAACAAAAGTCTAAAATATAACCAAAAATCTAAAAATAAGAAGGATACATGAAAATACAAAAGGTGTGAAAGGGATTATTCCTTTTGTAAAGCTATATCACTCAAATTTATAATAGTGGGGGATGTCAAGAGGGATGTTGATAATACCTCATATATTGGGCATGGCGAATTCAAATGGTCTACGTTTGGTGGATACTACCACTTTAAGATTTCGTATTCTAGTGTCTAATGCTAATGTTATAGAGGGTCGAGGCTTAGACCATAATGAACTAAAGATCTAGTCTATGTGATGTTTACTCAATAACCTGATATAGTGAGTGTGCGGGTGATGGTTACTAGGGGCTAGAATTAGTGTCCTATAAAATATGAGTGGTGCCTTCGGAGGATTGAGCTTTGTTTTGGTAGCTTCTAAGAATTGTTAGAAACAATCTTCAAAAACAACTTTTAATGAGGTTAATTTTAGTATATAGTTTATTGACCATGGTGTCGTCTACCATTCCTCAAATGAGTAGGATCTATACTCTATCCCCTGATGGTTGGCGGGAATGAGATCATCCTCTACAATTGTGATTTTGTAGTTGGTCGGATGGTTATAATCCACTTCTCCTCTTATAAATATGCTTTAGATTTCCAAAATTCATATGCTTTTATGCTTGGAATGCCCTTTTAACATGTGGGGGTAGATGTCTAAGTTTATTGTTCTTTATTTCCTGGATGTACTCCTTTAGCTATAAGATTACAAATGATGATTGAGCTAGCTCCTCATGAAAATAAAATTTCTAGAATTGTGACCATAACTTGAGGGTACTAAAATTATTTAGCATTATCTATTAAGGTTCATTTTTCTAGTGATTTCCTCTTCAATGTGTTCTTCTTGTTAATCATGGCTAGTAACTCTAGTTCTAGCCACAGTTGCATATCTTTCCTGAATAAATGAAACATGTAACTTCCTGTATGGGTCTTGCTATGGTGACTGTTCGTATCTTCGGTATGTATTCATTACATTACATTAGGTTAGTTACTTTCTCATTAATATATATTCTTTGTTTTTTGTCTACCGCTTCTTATCTTACATGGATACGTTCATTACATTCCATTAGGTTAGATACTTTCTCATTAATCCATATTATTTTTTTCGTCTACCGCTTCTTATCTTGCATAAATACTTCCTCACTTTATATCCATCAATTCCTTTCTTATTTTAAATGGTTTGCCCACCGATTTGTGAAAAAAGGACTATATTAACATAATATATGAATGTTGCTACATTCATGGTGTCCTCCCTTCCGGGGGCCTATAACGTGGCTGTTAAACCTTGCAATATATATATATATATATATATATATATATATATATATATATATATATATATATATATATATATATATATATATATATATATATATATATATATATATATATATATATATATATATATATATATATATATATATATATATATATATATCATTTCATCAACATGTTGTATGTATCCATGAAGAAAATCTCTAATATTATAGGGAGAGAAACTTTTTATCTTGGAATTGGCTGCTATGTACAATTACTAATGAAATACATGCACTAGAACCTCACACCAATATAATATGTTTTCATCATCCACATATGGTTTCAAATGTGATCGTCGAGGTCTGTAGATATGTAATACGATTTCATGCTTGGGAGTCGAGTCTTAATACGTAGTTTGTATCATTCAATCTTTGTTATTAATGAGGAGGATGAGTCACTTCTATATTTGGAAGTATTATTGGCTCATGTGTCTAAGCATTAGGAGGAGATGTGATGGGATTGTTGGAAATAGTTGAGTGAGGTATCTGAGTGATACATGGGAGAATAGGGTTGGTAATTGACAACGCCTAGTGATATTGCATATTTTAGTCGTTGTTGAGCCCTATTCTTAGTGAAATTATATCATATATATCGTGGTATTCTCACTTTTCGTGACAGTACTTGTTTGGAAGAAAATAATGAAAACTGGGACCAAAAGCGTGCAAATTGGAGGAAGTTTGAAGAAGAAGGCAAAATCAAGAAAATACGTACGCGCGCCACAGAAATCAATAAGGTGCGACGCGGATCTAAGGCGGTGGAACAAATTCAAATGCCGAGAAAACGGGAAAAGATTAGTACGCGCGCCGCGGAAACCATAAATGCGCGGCTGACAACGCCTAGTGATATCAAGCGTTTTAGGCGTTGTTGAGCCCTGTTCTTGATGAAATTATATCATATATGTCTGGGTATTCTCACTTTTCGTGCCAGGACTTGTTTGGAGAAAAAGAATGGAAACAGGGACTAAAAGCGTGCAAAAGGAAGAAGTTTGGAAAAGAATGAAAAATCAAGGAAACTCGTACGCGCGCCGCGGATTTACGATACGCGCGACGCGGGCTTAGGGTGGTGTAACACATTCAAATGCCGAAGAAACGGGAAAAGATTAGTACGCGCGCCGCGGATTCTTCATCTGCGCGGCGCGGCTGCGGGAAATTTGCAAATATAAATAGATGCAATTTCAGCCGAAAACCCTAGCAAAGACCGGGTGTAAAATCGACCTTGAAACTCTTTGACTCCAAGAATTCGTTCCAGCAACTTCTCAATTGGTATTTTCATGTTTTGGATTTTTATTTCATTTAGTTAGATTTTTGTAAACTTTAGTTTGTATCTTTGGGAGTGACAACCATTGATACCAAGCTTAGGTTTATGTTTTATTAGTATTTAGTTACTGTTTTGGATGTTTGGAATCTGAATTTGGTTAATGAAAGCATTTGGTTACAATTAATCTTGGTTTATGAGTATTTTGGTGTTTTGGATGTGTGTTTGTGTTTGAATTATTTGAATTGTGTTTGGATATTGCTTTGGCCTTGTTTGGAACTGTTTTCCTTTGCTGAAATCAGTAGCCAATTATGGTAGATTTGGGCATTGGACTTTAGCTAGTAACTGTTCAGTCAGAACTTTAGTTATTAGTTAGGTTATGCCTTGTTTGGTTTGGATGCCTTTGTTTGCTTCTGATTCAGAGATGCACTTCTGATTTCAGAAAGTGACTAGGGTAGGTTGAGTTGAGCTTAGCTTATGCTTGGCTGGACTTTGTTTGGTTATTATTTTTGGATAGTTGAACATTTAGAAACTAGATCCTCCGACTGTAGCGTGATACTACTAGTTGGTAATCTGTCATTTAGTCTAACCACGAAGCTCCTGCGGATCGACCCTGATTACCACTGTACTAGTGTGTGTTAGGTTTTTCTTTATTTTTGACCGCACGACGACCTAGGCGTGTCAGCGGCGCGACTGCGGGAATTTTATAACTATAAATAGAGGCTTTTTCAGCCGAAAACCCTAGCAAAGACCTGGTGAAAAATCGACCTGAAGGCTCTTTGACTCCGTGATTAAGCTTCGGCAACTTCACATTTGGTATTTCTATGTTTTAGAATTTATTTTCATTTAGCTAGATAGTTAGAATTCAATAGCTAGTATCTTTGGGAGTGACAACCACTGATATTAGGCTTTAGTTTATGTTTTTGAATCATTTGGTTACTGTTTGTACTCGTGAATCTGAGTTTGGTTTATGAGAATCATTTGGTTACAAGTAATTGTGGTTTTTCGGTATTTTATGCTTGATATTGGATTGTGCTTGTTTGTTTGATGTTTGGATGTTGTTTTGACCTTGATTAGACTGATTCCCTTGCTGATTTCAGTAGCCAACTAGGTTAGCTTTGTGGTTTGAACTTTAGCCAATGACTGTTCCTTTCGACCTTAGTTATTGGTTTAGTTTGTGCCTTGGTTTATGATTGATTGTTTGCCTTTGTTTGCTTTTGAATTAGAGATGTACTTCTGATTTCAGTAAGTAACTAGGTTTGTTTGGAGTTTTAGTTTTAGTTTATGTTTGGTTGGAATTGTTTCAGTTTATGTTTTCTGGGATTAGTAGTCAAAAGCTTAGGAACTAAGTCCTCTGATTATAGCGTCTATAGTTGGTAATCTGTCACCTGACTTGACCACGTAACTCCTGCGGATCGACCCTGACTACCATTGTGCTAGTGTGTGTGTTAGGTATTCTTCTTATTTTTGACCGCACGACAACCTAGGCGAGTCAGTAATACATATAAGGAAATTGATATGGATCAGCCAGTGTTCCAAGTTGGCAAGTTTGGTATGGTGGTACGTTTAGCGGTGTTGGGTCCCGAACCATAAACTAGCGTATTCTTGGTAGTCGACTTGATAAGCTAATTGATTTAAATTTCATTATGCCATGAACTGGAAATGGGTTGTTCTCGGTTGGCCGACTACATAGGATGGTGAATGGTTGTGCCCTCCATATTCATAGTTTGTGAGCTATCAACAATATCTTTGTGGTAAAGTATTGAAGTATGGGTTGATATTATTTTTGAAATGTCATGATAGTGGGGATATACTAAGTCCTATTATGCAACTTGTCATGGAATGGCCGGAAAGCATTGTATGCCACCAGATCTGTATCATCCATACTGTTTCCCTAACTCCCGTTTATCTGGCTCCCTTGGGTGTTTGCTATTGTAGAATTTTAACCTTGGTTGGTTGTTGTCATAAGTGTATCGAATTCTTGAGCTTGGTGAGCAACTGGTGTTGTTGTATTTTCTAGCAGTTTCTGCCAAGTTGGAAACGACTAAACAATGTTCAAGTAATGGTTCTCTGATCCCATAGTCATATCTGACGGTTCATGTTTGTGGTACTCTGTCTATGCTCTCATGGATGATGCAATTGATGAAGTGTCACTCCAAGAACGAGTTCTCTTTTGTAACTCCAATCTTCTAAAAATACATCGATTAGTGGTATCTCGGGTCAAAGCCTGAGGATAAACTTCTATGTTAAATTCTGTATTTCAGGTGGGGGAGGAGGAGACTTAAATAATTAGAGATTGAGAGTTTAGGGTTTACATCTCTCTCAATCTATATTAATAAGCATGGAAATACGCAAAGTAGGGTAAGCATACTTTTGTATTAAAACGACGCTTCAAAACTAAATAGTATGGTTAACTGGAGTTGTGGACTTGACAACTGAGCAACATGGACATGGCTTAGGCTCAACCTCAGAAGCCACGGGCTTGGCCTCGACGCCCTTTGTTTTGGTCGTGGCGTGGCCTTGGCCTTGAGCTCGACCTCGTCATCCTTGGCTTGGCCTTGTCCTTGAACTTGGTATTGGCCTTGGCCTAGAGCTCGATTTCGCTAGGTGTTAAGCCGCCGAGGACGTGGTCCGCCATTAGTAACCACTATCATGAAGCCGATAATATTGATAATTCTAATCTACTTAAAAATGGAAAGTTTAAGAATTTGAAATACCTTAATTCACTTATTTTAAGATATTAATTACTATTTAAACAATATATCTTTTATAATTATATTTAAATATTATATCATAAAAATTGTGTAATTATAAATACCCATTCGAATCCGTCCCTTTTCGGTTTATATGTCATACGTTTGGACTCGTATTGCGTCCACAGAATGGGAACAAAATATAGATATAAATGAGAAGTGGAATTTGGGTCTTTGGGATATAAGTGAATGTGGGCCTTGGATTTGGATGAGCCACATGTGTGATATTAATAAGAAGTCGCGTACTCTTGCTTCTGAATTCTGATGGTGTAATTGCAACTGCAATTGCAAACCGCACACACTCAAATACTTGTTACTTTGGGACCACGTGTGCCTTGCATAACTTATAACCCATCAACATCAAATATAGTAATGGCGATGATTTATTTATACCCATCAATATCATCTATACCTTCGCCTTCTTTTTTCTATAAAACAAAATTCAATTTTTAACTTAGTTTAGTTTGTCAAGTTCTTTTAATAAAAAGTAAACATATATAATATTGAATAAATCAATTTATAACTTACTTAAAAGAGATGTTACTGTTTTTAATCAAAAATTAATATAAAATATATCATATATCATATGGATGAACAAAATTTCTTTATTTTCTGGGTTCCAGCTTTCTTTTCTCAAAAAAATATAGCTACTTGAAAATTTGAATTTTAATGATTCTTAGTTTAAGATCTAGAATTCACATTGTTAAACCACATTTCTCACTCTGTTATAAGCAATCTTAAAAACTGAAATATAAATTTGAGATTTATCATAACTATAAGGTTAGGATGTAATATCAATACACATCTAAAGCAAATGCTAAACGATCAAGATAACGTAATAAAAACATTGAGCTACTCGCTTAAATATTGTTAAGCGGATGTAATATAAATACATGTTTAAAATGTGGTACCCATCACATGTGAAACCACATTTAGACTCTTCAATTGGGCTAAGGATGAGTTGTACATTTGGAGGACATTAGATTATACAATGTTAGTCGTTTATAATTTATTGTCCACAAACTACAAATTACCTGTAAAGTAGTTGACAGCAAAAAAACAATGTCCAAAATAAAAAAACAATATTCGAAAAACTTGTCTGAAATAGAGCCTTTTCTTCGTTAAGATAGGTATTTCGTATGTGCATTCTAGTAGTTAGGTTATATTGTGTTTATCTTTAAGGTTGAGAATTATTTAGTTAAAAAAAACAATGCCCGAAATGAAAACCTCAATTTAAAGCTCGGAGAACTTCTCCAAAATGATATAATTATTGCATTCGTATATAATTTTCACCCACTAGTTGTTAAACTATCCTTGCTTTTTCATAGTCACAATAATCAATTGCGTCACCACCGTAGTAGAATCTAAGGTGGCATGTTTAGAGGTCAGACAATAATATTTTTTTTGACAATACTATGTTGGATTCATTTATTAGCTTAAAGATTTGTGACGCCTCTGTGTAACTTAGAGATCGTATTACCGACCTTAGAAGTTGATGACCTACCATTGGATGTCATTGGGCATATGTTGTAGGTCTTGATTACCATGTTCGACGATAAGGGGAGTTTATGAATTCAATGGTTATAATTAAAGCCAGATGTATTCCACCTCGACCACTAAGGGTGCGAACTAATAATGTCATGAACTTAACTGGAAGTATATAGAACTTCTTGATAACCTCTATGGGGCTTCAATGATCGAAGCTTTGCAAACCCTTAACGAGTTCCATCTTACCCTAATTTTGTATTATTCTCGTCAAGTTAGAAATTTAGTAACTTTATATGTCATTTTAATAAAAAAAACAGACCTTTTATTTTCATTCCGCATACCAAAATGATACAAGGACCTTACATACTATAACAAACCTACCATTACAATGACATTCAACTAATTTGTGTAATGTCCTAACATGATTATCGTGAACATCATCAAAAATAACCAAAACACTAACCGAGACACAAAAACATCATAACCCTAATGAGAGATATTGAACTACAGTTGTTTGCTTTAGTTGATTTTTGAATAATATGTTCACTAGGATGCTACTCATTTATTTAATTCAACTGCTTGCCATTCAAAAACTTTCGCCTTGTACCAGTTGTTAGGCATTCATTTGTCAAGCTATTTAAAATACCTACAATCTTTATCCTTATTTGGAAAATGTAAGAAACCAACTAAATGCCTATATGGGCTTTTATCAGTTCAAGAAACTGAAAATCTAGCTTGAGTACCACAATAGCATCTACGAAAGGGTTGATTTATTTCTTTATGTACGTAAATTTGGGTGCTTGAGCCAGTTTATCTAGAGTGCATCATTCTTCTTCTGATAACTTACCCAAATGTTGAATCTTTTTACACAATACTTTGAAGTTTAATAATTGGTCCACATTGGCAACCATTAAAGAAAATTGACATGTAACATTATCCTACCTCTATTTCATACCAAAGCTTCAATAGAAATTGTCTCTTAAAATGTATCCTGAAATGTGAAATGTTTAATTTGAAATCCGAAACCATTGTCCGAAATTGAGAATTTAAAACAATGTGGTTATTTTGAAAAATACCTTAAAAGTTGGTTATAAAAGACAAAGGGTCATTTCCGATGGTTATTTTTATTAGGGATATTGTCAATAAAATCCTTAAGTTTATGAGTAACTATTTTACCCTTTTATTTATTTTATATGGTTTTAGCCCATAATTTTCATTCACCTTAGTTCTACCATTTTGACTTTTATAACAGGTTTCCTGACTTCCTTAAAGTGAAAGTTGCAAGAAAATCCTTAAGTTTATAATTTTTTTATGGTTTTACCCAAAGTACTTTTTCTTTCAGTTTTATCCTATATAATTTGTATGCAACTTGTTAGTTTCACTCGTTTTATTTTTTTTTCTCAGCGTGAATTGGTTAGCCATTTTTTGTGGGTTTGGTATGTCACGTCCGTGTCTTATGAAAAGAAATTGTTAGAACGGTGAAAATGATCAAACTTCGAACCTCTTGGGCATAATGTTGCGTCTCAATGTGAATTGGTTAGCCATTTTTCTGCAATTACCTAGCAGCAACCAAACATTGTAAAGAACCATTAATAAGGAAGAAAAACCCAGAAATATTCTCACTACAGTGTCAAACACAAGGATACATAAGGAATTCAGGAGTGATGTTGATGAGATTCATGGAGTCGTATATGGGAGAGATACCTAAAGGTTACAACTGTGGTTTAGAAGATGAATGAAAGTAGCAAACAATACTTCTTACTAGATTAAGACACAAGCTTCTTACTAATATACTTGTGTCTGATAATGAAAAGAGGAGTAATGTTTATTGTGAAATGGCTGCATTTGGAAAATTCAGCAAGTAAGAGAAGAAGAGGAGAGTAAAAGAAATGGTGAATGAGATTATATGAATTTTTGCATATTTGAAATTTTAAACATTATAGCTAAGGGTTTATTAACTTGTTAGTGTTTGGCGTTGATTTACTAATAATTATGAATCATTTGGTAAATATTTTAAATAAACTAGCGGGGACCCTGTGCGTTGCACGGGTTGAAGGGTGTATGTTATTGGGATTGATCGCTTATGCATGACAATGAAATCGGAAGTTCGTTTAAGAGAAAGGTTAATACCCCTTCCAAGTGGGAGTAGGGAATTTTTCTTGTTAGTATCTCTAAAACTGTGCAACCAAGGCTCCATATCTCAACTGCAAGTCCATACCCGTTGGTTTTTCGATTAACAACCTGAGGAAATAGCAACGTACTTTCATTCGACTGTTTTCTTTTTCCTATTAAAGTATTATATTTTGGAAAATAATTATCAAACCTCTGGTGCCATCCAATATGGTGTCCCTTTGCAAGATTTGATGTCGTTCAATTTGGTTGCCTGAGTAGATAAACATTGTTACGTTTAATAAACACAAAAGAATAAAAATAAAATAATCACTTGGTTAAAAGAAAATTGGGATTTAGTTACTTTTGCCAACCCAAAATCTGCAAGCTTCACAGATCCGCTTACATCAACCAATATACCAGCACATTTTATATCCCTACAAAATTAATATAAAGTCATCCAATTAGAAGACATGCATTGCAATTAGCATAAAATGGAAGCAACATATTGTTACCTATGAACGACATTTCTTTCAAGAAGATAAGTCAACCCACTTAAAATCTGTCTGGTGTATACAGAAACTTGCGAATCTCCCAAATGATACTTTTGATACAGACTTGCTAGTGAGCCTTTAGTTACAAGCTCAAGGAAGATGTACAGTTTACCATCACCCTGCAACATCATTTCATAAAAACAAAACTTAACTCGTGTAAGTAGAGTAAGAATACTATGCAGAAACTCATACCGTATCTGTCCCAAGATATCTAACTATGTTATAATGTTTGAATTGGCTTAATAAAGAAATCTCCTGAAGAGGAAAAGGAAATATAAATTAGTATGCAGAAATTCATGATTGAAGATGGAAGAAAAAGTAAATTATAAATTTATAATTCACCTGTTCAAGTTGAACAATGCTCTGCTTTCCTTGGCTACCTTCATCAAGGAGGGAAACCTCCTTCACAGCAAAGAATAGGCCGTGTCTGGGAAGAAATATCCATCCCATATGAAAATAAAGTAATTTCAAAGAAAATGGTGAAGGTGAGAGAAGTTGTGGTAAAATTGCACTTGAAATTTCAGTGTACTTCACGTGTTGATCAGGAAAAAGCCAAAATAATAGGGTCTCTTATAAAAATATGAAGACAATATACATTTTAAAATGCAAAATTATCTATGAATGGTCCCCAATTTGCAAAGCAATTTCGCAAAAATCTATATTGTGGTCATTTTGTTGTAAGGGTAAAAAAGATTGTCAATTTGTTAAATTGGCCCAACCATTTTGGTCATTTTTGTGAAGATCCCTAAAGAAAAAGATTAGTATTATTTAGTCCCATATGAAAAGAGCATGAAAATATATTGTGACTTAGTTTGGATAAAAATACTTACCTCCCAAAACATACAATAAAAATTATCCACAACAAAGCACTCATCCAATTTGACTCCTTATATGAATAAAAACTAATGAAAAAATAGCTTATCGACCATATTATATCAAATTACAAATATCTTAAAACAGCAAAAATAATCAACTAAAGTATATTATGAATGGAGACATACAAATAAAGCCACAACATTGATGTAGAAGTCGATTAGTGTTGCTACCATCTACCTGTAACTATTTATTAATATTAACCTTACATTGCAGATTAAAAGAAAAACTAACTAAAAAAAATAAAGAAAAAGAGACTTACGGAGTGTATAATTCAGCACGAAACGGAGATCCATCAACAATAAGTGTATAAAGCAACGTTTCCAACATTTAGGAGCCTAATACCCCAAAAATTACTCTTGCAATTACAACAGAAAGTCCCTTCCTGGTTTCCATGTCATCTCTAAAACAAATATTTAGAATGTAGGGTTTTGAGTGTTAATTCAGGGTTTTACCTTTTTAGGTGTCTCAACAACACGAAGTATTGTGGGTCCTTTGAAGATTCTTCAGGTGTCAACTTAAAGAGCTGCAAAACGATGTACCCACGGGTGGTGACACTGTAGAAGAAAAGAAAGTTCGAGATTACAATTATATATAACTTGGAATATTTTATATTTTATTTAGGGACATGAATTAGTTACCTTGTATAAAGGAGCACAAATGCAATGGAATAGACATTTGATGAGAAAGAAACTACTGGATTTGTACAAGATATTGAAAGGACAAAAGAACATGGAAAGAAGGACCTGTATTACATGAAGAAAACAAATGTAGACACTTTGTGTTATTGTTATTATGATAAAAAAAGGTAAAGAGAAAGTGTGATGTGTGATGTCTTACAATGAGTAAGACTAATGGAACTAATTCTATGTATTTCTGATAGACAGAGTGAACAGAATCCACTTTCATATGCACGTGTACTAAAAAGGTGGCGAGTGTGAGTACTGAAAGACCAGTGCTGACTAGGAACACATCTTGGTAGCTTAATTCAGTTCCTTGTTTGAAACCAAATATAAACGGGTAGTTGATTCGACAACGCTTCCAGAAGTATATATTTGCAGCGTATAATAGCATGTGTAGGATTATATATACATATAAATTGCAACCAAATCACAAATTTAATAAATAAATAAAAATGTTATCTTTTTTTAATGTTTGTAAAGTTATAAGTTATATCACCTGTAAAGATGGAAAACGTTTTCTATATACATGGTGTGTTCCTCTTTAGTCATTACTTTCTTTGCTTGTATAAGTAATATGACAGCAATCAGTAGAGCAATTGAGCAACCGGAAAAAAATCCTGAAATTTTGAAAGGATGTAATATTTTCAAGGCGAATTTTTGTTGAATGTAAATTGAATTTAGGTGTGTTAAGTGTTAAGTACCTGAAAAGAATGTTACCCTGTGTTTTTCTCTTCTTCTTTTTGGTCTTAATAGTTTCATACCTTCTATACGGTTATTGTTTGCAAAGTATTTGACAAAAGTACCCTCGACGCGATCCAGGAGAAGAGTGATCTCATCAGAGTTCCCAATGTAAGAGTCGTCCACAATTTTCATGTATGACCTTGCTGCCCTTCTTAATGGAATCTATATATATACAATAACAGTATTAGAGAACATTAATGAAGAAAAGAAACTTCTATACATTCAAGAATCAAGATCATAGTTTCTGTTTCTGACCTTTTCATATTTCTTCATTATCTTTGAAAATGCTAGGAGATTTACATAGCTGTTTCATTCATGATTCAAGATTTTAAGAAGGAAAAAAGAAGTGCATACATCATACCGCTATAATACCAATATGTATGTAGAAATCTATCACTAATGCTGCCATCCACCTGCAAGAAATACGACAATCAATTTATTAAAATTGGGAAAGTCAAGTGCATGTCCATTTTCGGTGATCGAAGCATCAATTGATGTACTAATGCTATGAAAAGTGTATTACCGCTCAGGATAGGTCATCTATCGAAACACCACCATGTCGGACCACATTGCACAGCCAGCGGTGGTCTCTCCGTGTCTGTTTATGAAGGCGACATATAATCTGAGACAATTTTTAGAGGGTAAAGCTTCAATACATACAATAGGCAGTTAGGGTTTTACTACGGTGGGAGCTTTCGCACAACCCATTGATTTGGGGAGAATGGGGCGGAAAAAGAAAAGAACCGGATCCTCCCACCTCCACCGACGAATAGATAAACTTGATTCGAGTGCGTGAGAGAGAGAAGACGAAGAGGGAAGGATTAAGTTACCTGCACAAGGAATGAAGTAGATACATGAAGAGCACAAGGACCACGAAAACCCTAGATTTGTTCATCCGATTTGCTCCTGTTATTCGTCTGGAACACATGTGACTATGTGAGATTGGGAACGAAAAGCAAGAGGCGGTGCAGCTCAAACTTTTATTTCCATATTAACGCGTGACAAAAGAAAACGTTACACGGGAAGTGAAAAATCACGCTAATTAATAAGATGTATAATAGTTTGAGTATTATGTTCGTACCTTTAAATAAGAATTTCAACAAAAGCACATATGTTTTTTGCATATGTTGAAACTTCTATGTCATTACTAAAAGTATGTGTTTTGCCGGTGAATAAAGAGGTCATGACTACATGTTTATAAAACTTTTTGTTAAACAAATTGGTATCAATTGCATCATCAAAATATCAATCCGATAAAGTTCCAACCATTCAAATTAATAATACATCAAAATATCAACTTTCAAAATTCTATTGCATGATACCAAAAGAAAAAAAAACATAAGTTCGGTAAACAAAAAACAAAAAAAAAAAAACTTAAACCTACAAGAATGACATTATTAATTCATAAAATCCTCGATAATTTTAACCTAATCCACAAGGTTGATTAGAATCTTCTCGATCTATTGATGAAGATCTTCAGAAAAATCTATTTCTTTGTCGATAAAGTCAAAGTGAGATGAATAGTAATCACTTGGAAACCAACATTTGTTATCAGCATCATTCTTCGCTAAGAAGGATCTATACCTCTTCCTTGATTCTATGTGACATTCAAGCGTGATCATCTCCATCTTGATATCAAAAATCATATTACTTTTGATCTTCATATTGTTTTTTTTTTTTTTGCATATGTTGAAACTTCTTTGGCAACGGTCTTCATCATCTTCGAAACCTTTAGAACAAATAAGGATCAACGGATTTAATTATTGAGTATAATACTTTATAGATACGATAGAAAAGCAACAAAGAAAAAATAATATTTATAATAAGAATAAGGAAGGGATAAAGTCAGATATTTAACTAATATTAAATGGAACAACAGTTAATAACTAAGTTATATTTTCAAAAAGAACATTTAATATTCAAATAACCGTAAAGATCGATGCAAATCATGATTAGGGATGGCAAAAAAAAACTGAAACCGAAGGGAAAAACCGAAAACCGAAATAAATTGACCGGGTTCGGGGACAATAAATGGGGACGGGGACGCGGACGGGGAAAGACCGAAAATTTATATCGGGGACGGGGACGGGGATGGTATTAGTATCCTTCCCCGATTACCTGGCCCGAATACCCGATTAACCGGCTCGCTATAGTATAATAGTATATGACATTTTTAGTTTTTACTTAGCCATGACCCATTTATATCTATTCTGTCGATTTCAGTCCAAAAAATATTGTGATTTGTGATTTGGATTTGATTATGTAATGTGTTGTATTTTGGATGCATTTGGATTTTAGACTTTAGAACTTTAGTTTTCTTTCTCTGGGGATGCTTGGATTCAAAACTTGTGGTTAAACATAAACAATGACAGTTATCCCCGCGGTGAAAATCACCCATTTAATTAACCGTTTAACTTAAACGGGGATACCGATTACCCGTGGTTTTACCCGATTATCCGATGGGGATCCCCGATTAGATCCCCACGGTTTTTTAAGCGGGGACGAGGACGGGAACGGTATGACCAACACCCGGCCCGAAACCAGCCCGTTGCCATCCCTAATCATGATAGATAGAAAAGGATTACGGCTGAGAATATGGAAAAATGTATTTGCATTAAATGGATGTGAGTAAACAAAATCTTACATTATCTATAACAATTATGAATTGAGTTAAATCATCAACAAAATACGAAAAGTTATTGGAATTCCCTAGGAAGGTAAATCATCTTCATTTATTACTTAAACCAAACCTCTTATTTATAGGATCACACGCAAAAATTTTCCATATTCCATTTTCTAAAAACAGTTCACGTCTCTCTACACACGATTAACGTCTTCATCTGCAGCAGTTCAAAACATCAACTCAGCGGTTTCAAAGCATGAGATTTAAGAAGAAATCTGACAATACCGCAACAAGCTTACTTGGGCCAAAAACACGATGCATATTATTGCAAAAGAAACTATACGAAAAGTTATTGGAATGACCTAGGATGGCAGTCTAGCCCCGAACTAGTGCAGCTCTTTTGGAGAAAGTAATGGTGACAAAAGTCACCACAAAAAATTACCAAATCCTTAACTCTCTAATACATCTGATCAAGCTCTTGGAGGAGAAGATTGAGCAAAAACGGTATACCCCTTTGGATTCTTAGGTCAATGTTTAGAGTAGGAGTCTTTTGGCTAGGGGGTTGGTTTAGTTTGTTTTATGTTATATTATTAGTAGTACATATCTATGAACAATGGGTTGTTATTCGTTCTTTTTTTTATGTTATGAAATATAATATATTACTACTAATAATTATGTTGTTCATGATCTTTTTTGAATTTTTTTATTACGAATATGGACTTTAGTCATATAAAAAAATGAAGATATAGCACATGGTATCCCCACATTGGGAGAGAAAAGAGAAGACAGTCTTATATTCGGTGATATTTATGAATATGGACTTTAGTCAATCGAATGTTAGCATCCAATGTGTCAACTTCAGATATGTTAGGAACACCTTGACGATTACATTTAAAATATCTCCTAATAATGTTACTATTTTCATTTTTAACAGTGGCTTTCAAAACCATTATCTATAGGATAAAAATAATACATTGTTTTGACATGATCATAAGAAGGAAATGTAGAACCAGTAGTAGGCCTAATATGATCAGGAACATTTGGAATCCAATACATAGAGAAACCTTTGCTCTTGGAAATGCAGAAGAAACTATATGACCATGGAATGAATATATATAGTCATACGAAAATATGTTTTGACCAAGTAAAAGATAAAGAAATCGGTTTCCTAAAATCATGGGATTTCATATACATTACATATTTAATAATCAGTATAAATTACCTAAATAACCTAACATAAATCCAGGGATCGAAAAAAAACGTGTGTGTATCTATACTACATTAAAAATGAAAAATGGTTTCTAAAAATGGAAACTCTTAAAATTAAGAGATCCAACATTTTTTCCAAAAAGTACAAGTGATTATGCAGCTTTCAAAACTCACGTGGCTATACAATTCTAAAAATCTGATCCTATCTCAAACTCATCCTATCTCAAACTTTCAAAACTACTTCCAGTCAAACCGTGATTTCACAAATTTAGGAGTGTATCTTGTTGAAATTGAAAAATTAAGCTTTGAAAAAGCGTATGCACAAATCGGAATATCACCACGTCTCCATTCCCTGTTCTCTCCAACCTCTCTCTGTGACCCTAACCCTAAAGCGAATACCCCCGTAATGTCGCCGTCTCTCATTTCTGTTTTCTCCATTGTCTCGATTTCTCTCCCCCCATAATAGAAAAACCCTAGATCTCGACGACTTGTTTCTTCCCTCACCAGTGCATGCTGCTTCCTTCACCGGTGACATGTTCCTTCCCTCACAAGCGATTTCTATTTAACAATGTTTGCTCAAAATACTATGGTCTTCACCACTATTCTAGATCTGTCGCCACTATTCCTAATCTACAACCACCGGTAAGTTCTCAACTACGTCGGCCCTTACTGTCGCCACAACTTACTATTTCCGTCACCACCATCCACCGTAGATACCGCCACTATTCTTCTCCCTCTTTTTTATTTTCAGTTATAGCTAAATATCACCACATCTTCTCCCTCTTCTCTATTTCCAATTACAGGTAAACATTCCCACATTCAAAACCCTTTACGTGGTCCGGTAGTTGCAGCAGCGGGGTGATTGGAGAGCAGTGGTGACGCGCTGGAGTGTTTGGTGGTGCAATGGAGGTCCGGTAGTCAGGTGTTGATGTCGAAGCAATGACCGGTGATATTTGGTGGTGTAGACATAAGGCATCGCATCTTCTCCCTCTTCACTATTTCCAATTACAGGTAAACATTTCCACATTCAAAACCCGTTTTACGTTTTTGTGCATTCAATGTTCTACCACCTACTCAGATTTTTTGCTTAACTGCTACTGATATATTTCTTTTAGTTTCACAGATTATAGTATCATTGCATTATAATATTGAGGTATATTTTGTTTAATTTCACAGATTATAGTATCATTGCATTATAATATTGAGGTATATTTTGTTTAATTTCATAGGTTATAGTGTCTTTTCATCATAATATTGAGGTATATTTT
The DNA here is from genome assembly GCA_023525715.1 of Cichorium intybus. Classification (NCBI taxonomy): domain Eukaryota; kingdom Viridiplantae; phylum Streptophyta; class Magnoliopsida; order Asterales; family Asteraceae; genus Cichorium; species Cichorium intybus. The sequence goes on from JAKNSD010000154.1 coordinate 55,270, forward strand.
CTTAATTTCACAGGTTGTAGCGTCTTTTCATCATAATATTGAGTTATAACTTTTAATTTCGTAAGTTATCTTCAGTTGGCTTCTTTTTATGCAGAGGATTTGTCTCATACTCATCTCATGTGGCAGCTTAGGATGTATGTGACTAGCAACATTTAGGAATTGTCATCTTTCATGTGCCACAGTGAATGAAACAATAACAGAGCCCTGTTAAATGACATCAGTTGAGTATTGCATGATTGTTCTTTCTTTTTACAGTTTTTGGTCACGTTTCCCCTGATCACCATGGTATTCATGAACCAGTAATACTGCTTGTCTTGTATTTAAGATCTTTTCCAAATGCGCAGAAACTTCACTCAAACTCGGTTCCAAGTGACTTAAGCACACACTTGGTTCTGAATTCTATGGTTATATCTTCATTTAGTATCATATGATGTATTTTTATGGATAAAAGGGGATAACCATACTAAATATACACAAATGACATGTATGACATGGCCACAAAGCAGATATGCATCCTTTTGCTCCTAGCGAACAAGCACGAGGCTATAAGGTATTTAATCATATCTTTCTTTTGACTTTTATTGACTTTTTAAAAACTTGAAAAAGCAAACATATCCATGGTGTTTATTCAAAGAACTTATGATATTTTACTTGCATCATTCATAGTGTTATGTTGTTTTTTTCATTGCATTTTGAAGGGTGAAACACAAGACCTTTTATTTATTACAACCGAACGATACAAGTTTTGTGTTCTTCAACAGAGTGCGGACACCGATGAGGTTGTCACAAGGTTTGTACTAAAACAAAGCTAAATTATTTTCAAGAGCGTGTTTATATTTTTACAAACTTGTTTATGAACTTTGTTGAGTAACGGGTGATGTGTCAGATGATCTAGGCGACTCAGAAGAAAAAGGCAGATCTAGACCTACAGACAATGGCTAGGTACTTATCAAGTTGCTGTAAAATCAACATATGATTGCATCATATTTATGTCTACATGTTTGATGTGTGTATATTGGCATAATTGACCCTGACTGTAGACTCATTGGACTCCAACTATATGATAGAGTATTCAAGGTAATTTTCTCTATGTGGTTGTCCAAAGCCTATAATTGTTGTTCTTTACCGGGTTAGGTTCTTTAAAAAGTTTGAAACTTCCTTTTTGTATATACTTTTTTGGGAAGTTTTCCTTTCTTGCCTAAATTAAAGAAAATAACTAAATAATCTTCACTTCTGCTTGCTTTCAGGATGATAAAGATGCTTGCCATGTAAAACCATATGAACTTTCTTTGAAAGATGGAGACTGTGTTGAAGCTCTGTGGTCTCAGAACGTTCTTGATAATGGGGCTGATTTGCTAATACCAGTTCCACCACCTTTTTGTCGTGTTTTAATCAGTGGTGAAAACTGAAAAGACAATCGTGTACATTAGTGTCTTACTTTCATTTGTTTTTGTTACAACAATGTACTTTCAATGTTATTCTTATTTTGCCATTGTACTGTTGAAAATTGTACCCAATTTCAAAATTGCAATTTCATATATTTTTTCATCTATGTGGCCAATGCTATAATTGAATATAGTTTCAAAGTACAGTGTTATAATAGGAAGAAAATAAAAGATGATGCTATAATACGAATTAGACCTGCATTTATTTGCTTCTCTTTTCATAATTGAGTTTTGGGCTAAATCTAAAAGGAAACTAATCTTTGAACCTTGCCCTCCCCATTAGCGCCCGTTGCATTTTGAGCGGTTTTAAATATTTTGGTAGACCGTTTTTTTAACCAAAAAAGTTTTTTTTAACTAATTCTATTTGGTTGTAGTAAAATTAGAGTAAAAAATAGGTTTTATAGGTTTAACTGAAACAAAAATGTATATTCATCTATGCATATTTATTTGGAAGAATAGCTAAGAGTCTAAAATTACAAAATTATAAAATACTAATGTGAAATGATAAAAAGATAATAGTTTTCTTCATAAATGCAACAATATCCAAAATAGAATAACGTAATACAACAACTAAAACAAAACAATATTGTACTTTTATTTTTATTTTAGTCTATACATTGTGTGTTCTTTAGAAAAGGAAACTAATCGACCAAAAGGAACTACTCACCGACAACTGAAAGAAACCTAATCGACAAATTTGCTGAAAAGAAAGAATCCACCTCCCCCGTATTCTCCGCCAGCCGCATTGCTCGGGTAACCCAAAGCAACAACATATTTAAATTTTCTCGATGTATTATGCGTTCTTTGTAATATGATTGTAATGTAGTTAAAATTTTAACCAAAATAGCCGACAAAGAAACTATTAGTTTGAGCAAAACATCGAACTGAACCGTGTATTGTTCGTCCCTACCAATTTGTGTCCCGCCGCATTGCGCGGGTACACAACTAGTATATATATATATATATATATATATATATATATATATATATATATATATATATATATATATATATATATATATATATATATATATATATATATATATATATATATATATATATATATATATATATATATATATATATATATATATATAAGTTCAATAGAGAACCAAAATAAAACAAGGAACCAATCGTGAGCATCGGAATTCAAATGATCGACGGCCGAAGATAAGGTTGTAAATTTCTTAATTGAACGCACATATAGCGGATAATTCCAAAAAACCCACTTCGTTTTTTATTTATTTTTTATTTTTAGAGCTTATTTTTTATCGAAATAAAAAATCGAATATATCAAAATTCATAATTTTTTATTCTCTTTCAATAGACATCCATATCAATATAGTAAAAACGAAAAAAAAATCAAAAATCTTGTTCAGATTCACAACACTTAATCAATGTGAATCTGAACTATAACAAATGTTATAGAAGATTATTCAGTTATGAATGATCATTGAAATTATTTTTTTAAACAATCATTGATCATTCAATAACAACTTATGTGAATTTAAATAAACTTTTAGATTCAGACATGAATCTCACTAAAATTTCATATCGAATTTAAGTAAATTCGTTTATATTCTTTACAATTTCAACATTTTGATAATATACAATTGAATTAAGTAAGATTCACAAATTAATTTACTTAAACTTACGCGAATGAACAAAAAATTGCTGAAAAAATAGAATACAATTATCATTTATATGTGAATTAATATATCTAAAACTAGATGCACAGTATTTTTGACATTTTGATCATACACAAATGAATGAATTTAGATTCACAAATTAATTTGCTTAAAATTCACATGCGGATTGTAACACCCCTTTTCTCAAGACCATTTATTAAACAAGATATATTACACTACGCGACTTGCAAAAAGTCACTAATTTTTTTTTTTACAAACTTATTCTTAAGGGGTATTACAGACTGCATACAAAAGCCATAATTTAAACTTATCTGTATTTTACACTGGTCCAACCTCAGAGCTTATGTAGTAGTCAAGCTCCTGCTCTTCTTACCTAAGTACATAGAATTTTAAAATAAATAATACGTGAGACATAAAGCCTCGTGAGTAATATGGGTTTTAGACCCAAAACTTTCTTACTTAAAACTTGTAATACAAAACAAGTAGAATACTCAAAACTGATTTTTATAATAAATCTCAAAACTGCTCAAAACTGCTTTTCATAAATAATTCTTAAAACTGCTCTTTTCTCATTTCTCAAGACCAACTGAAACTCATGAATTGGTTTAACTCATTTTTACCAAATCCCCTTCACGGGACGGAACAGATCCACCCGCAAGGTTGTGCTACTTCTGTCTCCCCTTCATGGCTTGGAACAAATCCAACCATAAGGTTATGCTAAGCTAGACAACTACTTCGCGACGGGAGGTACCATCCCAGTAGTGTCTTCAGATCTCCCGATTATGTGGATGATCCTAGTTCGGACAACTGACTCTTATCACTTTCATTACTTTCTTGTTTCATTACTTTCTTCACTTCATCTCAAATTGGTCAAACATGAACACAATTCATAACAAACTCAAAGTTATAAACTTTTGACTCACTTTCAAAATCTCTTTAAATACTAATCTCAACATATTAAGCCCACATATGGAGCTTCTTTCAAAATAGCTTTAAAAATTGAACCTCTTCAAAATCTCTTTTAAAACACTTAGCTCTTAGAGCTACTTTCAAAACTATTTCCAAACTTTAGTATTTAAAAGTATTTGGAAATCTCATTTTCTGAAAATATCATTTTGCTATGTACTAGAAAAATCCACACATACTCACCTTTTCTAGTTAGAGAAGTCTAACTAGAATCACTTCTTCTCGTTGTGTTTCCCTTTCCTTCAACTTTACTCCTTAATACCTAAGGAGTTCATTTAACAATCTAATTAATACAAGCTAGGCCTTAGTAATAATTAAAGACCTCTTAATCTACATCTTAATAGATTAATATCACATTATTAACTCATTTTTAGATTTTGACATCTAAGACGCATGGTCAAATAATTGACCATAACTCCCAACTCAGAAACCCGAATGACACAAACTCAAACATTCAGAAAAGTAGACACAATACATGACAAGTCTCGAGAAGGTACCGAGACTTGAATCACACTCTAAAACCTTAGAAAATAAGTAACAAGATTGACAGTGCAATCTGTCACAAATCTTGATTAACGGAGGAATCACCAATTCCATTCCACTTGGGAATGGAATCAAGGGAAACCCTCTTACATAGGCATACTAGATATAACCAAGAGACTACCCTCCGAAATTTAGACCCAAAAGACAAACCAATTAAGAATTAAAAATCATACAATATGAAGGAAATGAGCAGCAACATTTCTGTCACAACTCAGCATAGGTTGACAAGATTTGTCCAAAACCCTGACTTCTGAAAGGAAATAAGTCAAGCCTTTTGGATGAGTTATACTAGACATGTAGATAAAGCTCTCATCCAAAAATCAAACTCAAAGCATAAGCCAACTGAGAATTAAAAATCGTGCAACAAGGACAATGTGCACAGCGACAATTTTGGTTCAGTCAAAGAGAAGGCATTGGAACCCTAGCTTCCGAATTGAATTGGATCAAGCCCTCTGGATGGAACACACTAGACATCAGGATGGACTTCCCCTCAAATTTTCAGACCAAAAATATGAACCATTTGGGAATTAAAAATCCCACAAGTTGACCTAGGTGTGCAGCAACCAATCTGTGGAGGTCGGATTGCACACACTAAAGTCCAAACCAAAACAATGAACTGAGTAAATCCCTTTTGGTCGAGTATGGCTCATGACAAGTTTCTTCTCTACACAAAATGTCAGAACAATCCAATGAATACACGATTTTACAAGAATTTCACAACACAATTGGACACAGCAATCATACTCATGGAAATCGGGTTCAAAACCCTGGAAAACGACCAAAGGAGGTCTGGACCCCAACTGATGAACTGAAAAAGACATCGAGACGAAACCATGGGCACTGGAATCGCCTGATTTGGACATCGTATGATTTTTATACGAATTATACAACATATGACAGATTCCCATCCGAAAATCAAACCTTTGATTTCATTCTTCACTCCTTCTTCTTCTTTGTTCTTTCTCGTCTTTCTTCATGAAATCTTTGAATCATGAAGCTACAGTGACACACTCATGGGGAATGGGTTAAACAACCCTACAAACAAGATTACTAACCTTATATGGCTTGGAATTCTTCAATTCCAAGTTAATTTCTTCCAATTCCTCCAACTCCCTCAAGGATCGATCTCTTGGCACCCTCTAGAACTCTCCCGTAGCTTAAATGAGTTCACAGTGAGGAGAGTGTAGATTTTCTTTCCTATTTATACCTCCTCACTTTGCACTAATGACAATCTAGCCCCTCAAGTTCCATTTTTTTTCCAAAATGACACAAAAACTCATTTCGTAACATTATAAGTTTTATTTTATTTCATTCTTGCCCCAAAAATTATATTTTCATTACATAGAAGTCATTTGTATGCCAAATGACCATTTTGCCATTTTTACCAATTTCTACCATTACGGCATCGTTCAAACCCAAATTTTACATATTTTTATTTTATAGGTTTTACCATTATTTTCGGGTTCTTACACGGATGATAAAAAATTGTTGAAAAAGCCAGATACAATTACCATTTATATGTGAATTAACATGTATAAAACAAAAAACAATTAAAATTCACAATATAAATATAAACTGTAGTAAATTTGTATGGAAGATAATTCACATGTAAATAGTCATTGAATTCAATTTTTTTCAATAATTGTAAATAATTCAATAACAACTCATGTAAATTTAAAAACATTCTTAGATTTAGATGTGAATTCAAGAAAAATCACTTATATTTTTACTATTTCAACGATTTGATGTCATATACAATTGAATTAACTGAAATTCAAAATGATTTCCTAAAAATTCACATGTGATTGGTCAAAAATTATTGAATAAATCGAATAGAATTATCATTTATATGTGAAGGAATATATATCTAAAACAATACAGTTCAGTTCAGTTCGCGTGGTGAATCTGGACGAACTTGAAGTATAAAAAAACAAAAAAATTTATATATCAATATGGATGTCTATTTAAAGAGGATGAAAAATTATGAATTTTGGTATTTTTAGTTTTTTTTTTTTGAAAAAAAAGAATAAGCTTAAAAATTAAAAAAACACAAAAAAACAAAGTGGGTTTTTTGCTATAATCCTCTACATTGGCGTCTAACTAGTAAATGTACATCCTTTTTTGTGGCCGTAGATCTTTTGCATTCCGACTACACGATTGGTTCCTTGGTTCCTTGTTTTAAATTGGTTCTCTATTGAACCCAACCATATATATATATATATATATATATATATATATATATATATATATATATATATATATATATATATATATATATATATATATATATATATATATATATATATATATATATATATATATATATATATATATATATATATATAGTCCGGATCCGTTGAGGACTTCAATTTGGATGAGGACTGCGAGGACAATTCTAGACCACTCATTTCCTTAAGGTCAATAACATCAAACGTAATTATTGGATTTGACGTAATCCCATGTGGCGCTCGTCCATGGAACGTAATACGGACTCGAGGATATAATCACATGTTACTCACGTCCGTACAACATAATTTAGCCGAGTTTTTTTATTTTTATTTCGTTTTTTATTGTTTTAAATATTATTTTTAGTTTATTTTTTCAGTTTTTTTTTTTACGTTTGTCGTTTAAAAATCGTTTTGCATCATATCTCGTTTTGCATCATAACTCGTTTTGGATCTTGGATCATAACTAATTTTGAATTTTGGATCATAAAACATATTTTGTTTTTAATATTTTTGGATCATGTATTTTTTTGCTATTTTGATAAGTTTTGATTCATAAAATAATTAGTTTATAACAGTTTGAATCATTAAACATATTTTGATTCTTAATATTTTTGGACCATGTATGTTTTTTTTTGCTATTTTGATGGATTTTTTACTTAAAAATATAAAAATGAACATTTAAAAGCATTTTTTTCAACAAATTATTTTTGCAAACTTACTAATATAATGTCTACAATGTCCCCTTAAATTTTCATAATTTTTGGAGAATTTTTTTATTTTTTTGATTTTTAATAAAAATAAAAAATAAAAAATATTTTTTTTTCAAATTTTCATGATGGTGCTTGTTTTGTAGAGAATTAAATTTTAAGAACTTTGGTTTTTTCAGAATTTTTTTTTACAAAGAAAAAAAAAGTTATTGCCCAAAAACTAAGTTGGTGGAATAAAAAAAAACTCAGCAAACGAAATTGTGACAAGTGTCGCAATGGGGGGTGGGGTACTCGATCAGATTACTATATTACCCTTCTTAATTTGTATTACCCACCCACTAGTTTTAATTTTTAAACAACTAGCCTTCCAAGCTTTTAAGATGTGTCAATTTTTTCACAATGAATCTTAGCCACCCATTTTTCAAGATTAGAGGTCCAGATTTGTTCTCACAGTTCTCACCGAAATTGGAGTCCTCACCCGATCCTGATTATATATATATATATATATATATATATATATATATATATATATATATATATATATATATATATATATATATATATATATATATATATATATATATATATATATATATATATATATATATATATATATATATATATATATATATATATATATATATATATATATATATACTACATTAAAAAGGAAAAATGGTTTCTAAAAATGGAAACTCTTAAATTTAAGAGATCCAAAATTATAAGCACAATGTACTTGTTCTAATGCATATATCTGATAAATACATTTCCCAAAACTAAATAAAAACCCGGCTGCATATCGTGCTTATATTTTGACTCGGCTTGACTCGGCCTCTTAACTTTCCCCAAATCTCGGTTTTCCCCTGTTTTTAGCTTAAATAGTTATTGTTTAGGTACGGGAGACTCATTCAAATCGGTAGAAACCAAAGTATTGCTCCAATCTACTATATCCCTTGCTACTCTTCCTCTCTGCTACCGACGCTATCAAAGTCTCTCCTTAACAAACCCTAAAACACCACCCTAAATTGTCGTCATCGCTACTTGAGAGGCTCCTGAAGACTCCCTTTCACCACCATCAACAACACGATCTCAACACCACAGTCCGCCATAGTCCGCCAATACATAGTCCTTACCAAAATATGAGAAGTCCCTTTCCTTTTATCCATACACTTAACATCAAATCCCCACCGGAAACTTCCATGGCAAGAACTGACAGCAACAACGCTAATGTTCACTCCTTCCCCGGCCACCTGGACCTCCTAGAAATGTTTTATGAGGGTTTTCTTTTGGATGAAGAGGCAAGAGACAAAGATGATAGAGTGAAAAGAAGTAACGGAAGGTATTCTTATATTTAGATCTTTGAAACCTGAACTTTAATCTTTGCTAATTTCTTCAGTTTTATTCTAAAACTCAAGTTTCTGGTCGTTTTTTATATTATCCCCTTCGCATCCTCTTCCTTGATCCCCTTTAATAATAAGTAAAGATTGCTTAATCCACTTACAAAGGTTTAACAGGAAAAGAAAGTAATGTATATCTAAGTATTGTTTTTTTGTGCTTTTAAAAATGGATCAATGTTGTTGCGTGCCTTCAATTTGTGGGTAGGGAAGAAATCATAATTAGATTAAAATTTAATCCAATTACTTTTACTTTTGTGGGCTATTTCTATCAATGTGTATAATGTGATTATTCATCTCTTAAAATAATGTTAACCGACAATCTATTTTGTTTGACGATTGTAGCCAACTAAATTCTTAGAATATGATCCTTCATCACTTATGAATTTTATTTTGCTTCTAATATCGAATGTTGACAATTTAAGTTTCAACTAATGATATTGGTAACTTATGATGATCATGTCATTGCTATAATGAAAAACTACTGATGTTTCTATTCATTTTAAATTTTTTGTTGGATCTCATTTCCCAGGACCTAATTTTCCCAAGTAATTACACAAGCACCATACACCATCATCATCGATGATTAGAAGCACCACCGCCTCATCTTCTGATTTTATTATTTGGGTTACTTCAGGTTTTACCCTATGGTCAAATAGTCGTAATAGTCCACAATGCCTTATTCTAAACCAAGTCTACTTCAGGTACTCTTCTTCCCTTAATTGTTGCTCTGGGACATTACATGGAAAGGGCAGCAGCAAGTGTCATTCGCACCATTCTTGAAGTGATTCAGACGTGCCACAAAAAGGGTGTTATGCATCGACATCTGAAATCGGAAAAAATTCTGTAGGAAAACAAGAAAGAATTGGCAGCTTTAAAGGTCATTGATTTTGGGCTATTTATTATCTTCAAACCAGGTAAAGACTATCAAAATTCACGACTCATTCATGTTTCATTCAACACATTCGTTATATGAAAGCTTCTTAATCTTCAACAGGTCAAAGATTTGACGAAATAGTAGGAAGTCCATACTACATGGCTCCTGAGGTTCCAAAACAAGACTATGGTCCTGAAATAGAAGTCTGGAGTGACCGATGATTAGGTTTTCAGATTCTCCCAGGTTTTAACTCATAATTATTTGTGCTTCTTTTCAATGTGGACGTCGTCTTGATTTCGATTTCGCTATCATATACTTCATATATGTTATTTTTCTTGAATTTCATGTTAAGAGATTTGAATTATATGGTTTTGTTGCCATAAAATCTCGTGTTGTTTGATGATAATTGAATCGAATTGTTAAGGCCAATTGGATATTCTCGAATTGTAATGGTGCGATTCTTCTTCTGTTACACATTAATAAATTAATTTACATTCTGGTTGCATTTGCATGCTTCAAAGCATGGATTTGAGTTGGGATTTTAGCTAGATTCATTTAAATAATGTGTTGTGTTTGCTTCAATTTGATTCCAATATTGAACTTGATGTCCCAAAACATAATTTCTAAGGTTATAATGATGGTGCCATTTTTGGTACTTTGTAGGATGAAGTGTTAGAGATGCAATTATTAAACCGGTTCTTAGTATCAAGGGGGATCCGTGATCAGTGGTCTCTGGTCTCTGATAACACGAAAGACCTTGTGAAGAACAGAAGAATATGCTAAATCCTGACCCTAATTTGCAACTTTCTACCCTGGAAGTTTTAGGTAATGCAAAATCATGTCATAAATTACATTTTTTGCGATTAATTCTTCTTCTTCTTTTTCTGGTTAATATTTTTAAAAATCTACAAATCATCAATGGATACAGAATGCCAAGAAGGCTCAAATGTTTCTTTAGGTGAAATTCTTAAAGCAAGATTAAAGCAGTTCTCTTTCATGAACAAGCTCAAGAAGAGAGCCCTAAGGGTAACAAAAAAATTCAGGAATTTTCATTTTATTTTAACTTTTTTTTTTTAAGTTTTGAAGTTTTTGGATCATGAATTTAGGTAATTGTTGAGCTTTTATCTACCGAAGAAGTGGAGGGGATAAAGCAAGGATTTTTATGGACACCAACAAGCAAGGAAAGATAACCATGGTTGAGTTAAAAGTTGGTTTGTAGAAGCTTGGTCATCAGATTCCCGATTCAAATCTTCAAATGCTTATGGATGCCGTAAGTACTGTAGTTTACTGAAAAGACGATTATAAAACAAAAGGTAATTGAAAGATGTTTGTATAGGGTGATGTTGATAGAGACGGGTAACTGAACTATGGAGAGTTCGTTGCTGTTTCTATTCATCTGAGAAAAATGGGAAACAATGATCATCTTATAGAAGCTTTTGAGTTTTTTTTATAAAAATAAAAGTGGGTACATAGAGGAACAAGAGCTTAGGGATGCTTTAGCTGATGAAACTAAAACTAAAAATGAAAAGGTTATTGCTGCAATTATTCTAGATGTTGATACAGATAATGTTTGTTTCTTTTTTATTCTTTTTGTCATTTGTTTGTTTATTTACCTCATTTTTAGCTTATATGATCTATGATAATTTAATGGGTTTAGGATGGACGAATTAGCTATGAGGAATTTGAAGCAACGATGAAGGCGGGAACTGATCTGAGGAAAGCATCTAGACAGTATTCAAGAGAGAGATATAATAATCTTAGCTTGAAATTGTTCACAGATGGTTCGTTGAATTTAGAAAATGAGGGAACGTAAGCATGGATCATACTTTTAATTCTTATTTTTAATTTATTTATATTTTTAATTGTTTTTATTAAACCATTATACTTTGAAAGTACATTGCTTTTTTGGCAAAATATTACGAGTATATTGCGATTGTGGATAAAAAGTTGTAATTTGGTAAAAGTGATGTAAATTAATATTGAGGTGAAAAATCGTAAGTATGTTACTATTACGTGTGTGTGTGTGTGTGTGTGTGTTTGTGTGTGTATGTATGTATGGGCCAGTATGGTTGTGAAAATGTTCGATCAAAACCAAGTTTATTGCTTTATGATTATTATAATTAAATTATGAAGCATTATGTTTTTTACTTTACTAGACCGAATAACCCGTCTAGACGAGATTAAATCACAATTTCACCCTTATATTCTAACAAAAAGATTTGACAATATAGTTGAATAGATTTTCAATGAATACTTAATATCTCATCAACATTTGATAGTCGTAAACATGATGTGGAAAGTTCTTTGGTTGCAAGGTAGATTTTTGGAGGGTGAATGTGTCACATGGACGTGCCATGTCAGCAAACAAGTTATTAAATTCTATGGTTTTTGGTTCGTTTTGGTGAAACATCGAACCGAACAGCATGGTGCATGGTGCTTACCCCTAACAATTTGTGTCCCGCCGCATTGCGCGGGTACACGACTAGTATATATATATATATATATATATATATATATATATATATATATATATATATATATATATATATATATATATATATATATATATATATATATATATATATATATATATATATATATATATATATATATATATAAACACACACATTATATACATGTCGACTTTTAAACTGTATATAATTAACAAAATGTATACACAACAATATATACGTTGCACTAATTACAAAAATATAATTAGAGTAGAATTAATTATACTCATTAAAGTACCGTTTATTACAAAAGTATTGTTTGGTTCGCGCCTCAATACTTATTGAGTTCGAGCCTCATTATGACCATTCCTTTCATCTCTTTTTATAATATGCTAACGTTGTTACGTTCACATGTAAACCTTCAAGACGTCTTGAGTTCGAGCCTTATTAACCGGGAGAAAATAGAACTAATGAAAATTAGATAAATATAAAACCGTATGATTTTTTGACAGTATGTATTCTTTGTCAATTTTGTCATTTGTACGTTATGGAGGTTACCATGTGATGTGATTAACCGGTTTAATATGTTTCGAATTAAATTTGAATAACGTTGGAACTTTAATTAGTTATTATGTATGAATTAAATGTTAAAAAAATTAAGCTGGAAGTCAATAATAATTGATAGGCAAAAGTGACTTTAATTCTTCCATTAAACTTGTTCTAAATGATTAATATCAATAAAATAATGAAATGAGTGGTGAAAATGAGATCAATTGTTACGGTATCAAGGTATATATAAAAGGGATCTACCAATCGCATATTAATCTGGATTCCTGGCATCTCTCCTCAGATCCTTCTTCTCTTCTAATCTGACGGCTCTCCTCCATCTCCTTTCTCCTTCCTTCATAAATACGACGCCTTTCTCTCTTCACCTCACCCACACACACTACTTCTTGCCATAACCAGACGCAGATCATCAACATGAGCATCGCCTTGGATTCTCCGATGGAGGCGCTTGCCATCCATGGTGTTCTGACGGCCGTTAACAATGTATGGGCCTGGATAGCCTTTCTCACCGCAGCTATCAGCTTCTGGAAAATCAAATCTTCCATCCATCCCGCTGTACATCTTTCTCTACAGTCATCATCACCACCACCATCGCTGCCTCAACCGCAACCGCAAACTTTCCCGGTGGCAATTCAGCCTGATCAACAGAAACCACCTTCCACTACCACTCGAACCGATTCCTTACCCTCGACCTCAAAAAGGCACACCGCATTTTGTACGTTGGAGAATAGGAAAAAGCGGAAAGTTTAGCGTGTACTACGCAGAAGACGACAAGACGAAGGATGATGTAATTGACAGTGAAGAAGACGTCCATTTGAGTTCGATTTGGCGGAATCGAGAAGAAGGTGAGAGAGTAATAGATTCAATTAAGCATAATGGTGAAGCAGAAATGAGAACTACGAGTTCAATCAGGCGTAATCATGGAGAAGATGGATGGGAAATGGTACTGAAGATGAAGACGGCGGAGATGGGGTGGTACCTTTACCAGGATTTAACGGTGTTAGACGGCAATGTAGTTCGATTATGGAATTAAACGAAATCAAATCATTGGCGATTTAGCATGATATGGTTTTCGATTGAAATCATACATGTCTTTATTGATTATCAAGTGTATATACATGAAATCGTTTAGTTCTTTTTTGTAATAATTATTGCATATCTCTTTCTGAGAATCAACGAGGAATGGTTTGATTAAGATATTGGATGTCCCTATCTTCATCTTCATCGGCATCATAGTTTTCAGACCTAACTTGGATTAAATTAATTACTAAGAATTACGTGGTGGAGTGTCGAATTTGGCCCATCTATAACTCTCTCTTCTTCTTGTCTACCGAAATACTTAATTATTGAATTAGACGTATTTGTTAAGTTAATTAGGTATGATGAATCTTACCCGATATATTTGAGGCCTCATAAATAAAATGTCTAAATTTAGTTTCCTTTGACAAAAGAACTATATCTTGAATGAATGTTGTTGCAGAATGTTTCCAAAATACCTACTTTTATGAAATTGATTTACGGATGTTCCTTATTTAGACATTTGATAAAAGATGATCTCATTCTACGAAATGAATTAATATCCACAACTCAAGTAAAACTCATACTTAATTTGCAAAATTCATTGTTCAGATATGTTTTTTTTTTCATATTTTGTTCAAAAAATGGTCTTTGTACAATCTTACCGCTGATTATTTTAGTGATTAATCCAATATTTAGAACCATAAATAAAATATAGTTTTGTAGGAAATATAGAAATAAAAAAAAAAATTGTGTGTAATTGAACAAAGGTATATAAGTAGTGGCTCTGAAAAGGATGAGAGTATCTTGATATTGAAGGTGTCACTGCCAACGGCCAACCGAGCATGGTGTAGGAGTGAGACGTGTGATTTGTGAATTGTATTGTTT
>JAKNSD010000154.1:72500-76027 GCA_023525715.1 Cichorium intybus
ATATATATATATATATATATATATATATATATATATATATATATATATATATATAGGGTCTCATTCCGGTGAGGACTCGTAAGGACACCTTAAAAAATTGAAAAAATATAAAAAATTACAAATCATAAAATCGAGAATAGTACTATATCATGATCCAAAAAAATTGGAAAAAAAAATTTGGATCATTGAGAAACAGTAATGATCCACAAAATTTTTTATTTTGTGGATCATTATTTCATTATAAAAAAATAAAGATCCAAAAGTTTTTTTTCGAATTTTTTTTCTCCAATATAGTACTATGATCTATTTTATTATTTATATTTTTTTTTAATTTTTTTTCAATTTTTTAAGGTGTCCTCACGAGTCCTTACTTTAAGAAGAGTCCTCACCTGATCGCTTATATATATATATATATATATATATATATATATATATATATATATATATATATATATATATATATATATATATATATATATATATATATATATATATATATATATATATATATATATATATATATATATATATATATATATATATATATATATATATATATATATATATATATATTGGTTGGGTTCAACAATGGACTAAAATTATCCATGGTACCAAGGGACTAATCTCGATCGTCAGAATTAAAATCATCAACGACTAAAAATTAGGTTGTAAATTTTTTACATCGACGCACATGTAGATGATTATAACAAAAAACTCACTTCATTTTTTTTAGTTTTTTAATTTTTCGACAATATTCTCTTTTAAAAATAAAAACTGAATATACCAAAATTCATAATTTTTTGTCCTCTACAAATAGACATCCATATTGATGTATAAAAAATAAATTTTTTTCATAAGTACAGCTCGTCTGGATTCATAATGTGAATCTGGACTGTGAAAATTTGAATATGAGTAATTATTTTAATTTTACTACTTTTACTACTTTAATATTATAACCATTTTTAAGTAATTTACTTTATGCACAAGTGGATTTACTCACATTTACATGAAAAATTACTCATATTCACATATCAATATCATATAGTATTGAGAATTTACTTAAAAGTTTTTAACTACAACATTTTAAACCATTTATAATGAATTTACTCTGATTCACAATAAAATTACTTGCATTCACACAAAAATTTATTCAGATTCACATATGAATATCATATGGTATTTTAAATATACTCTGAAATATGAATTTGATTAATTTACTAAGAAAAATTTTAACACTTCAACATTTTAATCATTTATAATGAATTTACTATGATTCATAAGGTAATTTCATTCACATTCACACAAAAAACTATTCATATTCACATGACAATATTATATGTCATTGTGAATGCCAACAGTAAATAACAGAATAACAGTTCAGATTCACATGTGAATCTCAACTACCGGAAAATTTGAATCCGAACTGTAAAAATTTGAATATGAGTAATTATTTTATTTTTAAAACTTTTACTACTTCAATATTATAACTATTTTTAAGTAATATACTTTATTCACAAGTGGTATATTTACACGAAAACTTATTCATATTCACATATCAAAATCATATAATATTGAGAATTTACTTAAAAGTTTTTTACTACTTCAACATTTAAAACCATTTATAATGATTTTACTCTGATTCACAATATAAATTAATTACATTCACACAACAATTTATTCAGATTCACTTATCAATATCATATGGTATTTTAAATATACTCCGAAATATGAATATGATTAATTTAGTTAGAAAAATTTTAACAATTCAATATTTTAATCATTTATAATGAATATACTATGATTCATAAAGTTAATTCCATTCACATTCACATAAAAATTTATTCAGATTCACATGACAATATCATATACCATTATGAATATCAATAGTTAACAGAATAACAGTTCAGATTCACATGTGAATCTCAACTAGCGGAAATTTCGAAAAAAAAATCATTTTTGTATATCAATATGGATCTCTATTTGTAGAGGATAAAAAGTTATAAATTTCTATATATTCAGATTTTTTTTCGATAAAAAATAAGGCTTAAAAGTTAAAAAAAACAAAAAAAAAAAACGAAGTGGGTTTTTTATAATCCAGTAGATGCACGTCCACCGTAAAATGTATAATCATGTGGATACAATAAGTCCCTTGGTACCATGGTTTATTTTAGTCCCTTGTTGAACTTTTGCCTATATATATATATATATATATATATATATATATATATATATATATATATATATATATATATATATATATATATATATATATATATATATATATATATATATATATATATATATATATATATATATATATATATATATATATATATATATATATATGTATATATATATATATAGGTATATATATATATATATATATATATATATATATATATATATATATATATATAATATATATGTATATATATATATATAGGTATATATGTATATATATATATAGGTATATATATATATATATATAGGTATATATATATATATTATATATATATATATATATATATATATATATATATGTATATATATATATATATATATATATATATATATATATTATATATATATATATATATATATATATATATATATATATATGTATATATATATATATATATATATATATATATATATATATATATATGTATATATATATATATATATATATATATATATGTATATATATATATATATATATATGTATATATATATATATATATATGTATATATATGTATGTATATATATACATATATATATGTATATATATATATATATATATATATATATATATATATATATATATATATATATATATATATGTATATATATGTATGTATATATATATATATATATATCTATATATATATATATATATATATATTATATATATATATATATATATATATATGTATATATATATATATATATATATATTATATATATATATATATATATATATATATATATATATATATATATATATATGTATATATATATATATATATATATATATATATATATATATATATATATATATATATATATATATATATATATATATATATGTATGTATGTATATATATACATATATATATGTATATATATATATATATATATATATATATATATATATATATATATATATATGTATGTTATATATATATATATATATATGTATATATATATATATATATATATATATATATATATATATATATATATATATGTATGTATATATATACATATATATATATGTATATATATATATATATATATATATATATATATATATATATATATGTATATATATATATATATATACATATATATATATATATATATATATATATATATATATATATATATATATATATATATATATATATACATATATATATATATACATATATATATATATACATATATATATATATATATATATATATATATATATATATATATATATATATATATATATATATAGATAAAAGTTCAACAGAGAACC
>JAKNSD010000156.1:0-39354 GCA_023525715.1 Cichorium intybus
GTGAACTTTTCTTCTCTTATGATTTTTGCTACTTTGTTTAGTTTAGTGATTGATATCTTAGAGAAGCTGGTAAAGTAAAGACAGACTCTTTCGAAAGTAATGGTGGCTAGGAATGGCTTCAGTCAGGTCATCGATTCACCTTATGGTCGACTTGCTTGAATCGAAGAAGAAGAGCCCACTTTCATATTGAATTCAGGCTTTCATTAGCTCCTGAAGGATGGGATTGACTCTTTCAGCTCGCTGGGTCCTATTCATTAAAAGACCATTGAATCTATTAACTCCCTTTCTAAAACCTGCCCCTTGCTTCCGATAGATGGCTTTCTAACCGGCCTTAGACTATTCCTTGAGAAAGTGATTGTCGCATACCGGCCTACCCTAGGGCATGAACAACTCCAATTTAAGCCTTTATGAAAGTGGGCTACCTTATTTATTCAAGCCTAAACTAGGAATGGGCTAATAGCAATAGCAAAAGAAAGGTTAAGGCGGTGAGGCGAGGTAAAGTAAATCAACAATGGGCCCTATCTAAAGACAGAAGGGGTCTAGTCTGAAACTGGTCTCGTGCTAGATTCAACGCAATGGGCGAGAAGGCTGACATGAAGGCTTTCATCGAAGGCAAAGCGGTGGGAATTCTCTTTCAAGGCGGCCCGCACGACTCATCCTAAGTGAGGGCTTAGCCAACGAGACGTGCCTTTGGTGGCATGGCTAGAAAGTGAAAGTGAAAGTCTTCAGCCTGAGAGTAAGCACCTAAAATAATGCCTTTTAATCGATCTTTTTATAGTTTTTAAAACCCTTATAAGACAGCTTTCACAGGCATTAGAGTAAAGATAAATGGCCTTAACGCACGTTTTCCCGTTGGTCTAGTGGCATCCTAGATAGGTAGTATAAGAATAAATCTGCTAAACCCTTTGTGTTGACCTGCCTGCAAGTGGCTTCAAACACTCGCCTATTGAATAGTGCGAGCTTGTTAGTCTTCCTTCCTGGGTGCTTGCCCGGGGTTGGTGTGAAGTACGCTCTTTAGCATCGACCTTAAGGAGAGTTACTAACCTTCATCGTCGTTGGCTAAGCTGCTAGTTGCCTTCTTAGCCTTCCTAGTTGACTTCTTAGCCTTAAGGGCTTGAAGAAGATAAGGGCATGGAGATTGACCCAGCTCATCGACCTTCTAGTAAAGCTAAGCTGCTTAAAGAAATTGATAGTTTTCCGCATTCAAAATGTATGAACTCGGTTGGTATGACTTCCGTCCTTACTACTAAGGCTAGCTAGTTGCCTTCTTTGCCTTCCTCTGCTGCCCCGTGAGAGTGAGTTTGTATGCCTGTTGGGTCTTTTCCTCACTAGGCAAATTATCAAGTCGATGCTCATATAACTGCATTTTGATACTCTCACTTTTCCCTTCGATGAGCTGATCTTGAATTGCAAAAGTGATAGCTTATATAACTGCATTTTGATACTTTTTTGAAGACGAGAAAGAGTTAGCCTTAAATGTCCCTATTCAATAGGCTTTCTTTCTCCCTGTAGTTGGTCAACAACCAAATCTAGCTAGCAAGCAAGGTCATTAATACGCTAAAAGAAGGCAGGCCCAAGATTTCCCCCTGTTTTTTCCTAAAGAGAAATATCCTTATAGAAAGTTTTAGGGCTTGAGTCAAGCATTGGTCTAAAGACAACCGCTACTCTTTTCTATCATTACTAGACTAAATATAGGGCCCTAAGGGGCAAAAGTCATGATAGACAAGAAAGGGAGACTGAAAGCTTGCTGCGAACGGGTTAGTTAGTCACTAGATGAGAGCATCCCTACTGAATTAGAGGAAGTGAAAACAGACTGAAAAGGATAGGAAGGAGACTCGACCTTAGGGAGAGAAAATCCCTTTTTCTCAATCTCTTCTAGTTAGTAGTACCTACCGGATGAATTACTTTCCTTAAAGGCCTACCTTCCTTGGCACATAGATTTTCATTATTCCCCTTACCTTAGATACGGAAAGCATGTCAGACTGTAGAGTGGGCTTCCTACAATCGGGGGCGAGTCACCTTCATGCGGGGCTACCTAGCTACCATGGAAGACAAACCTTCCCCCATTGTCCATTCGAAGGGCGCTGACTTTCATTATCAGGGTATTTTCGAGGGGTGAAAGGTGCATGTGGGGGTTTTCGTACGCGGCTTAAAGCAAGCATTTCAGGCATTTCTTAATGAATAGCTAGATGGTCTCCGCCGTCTAGGATCTATAGATAGAGACCACGAGGGGAGAAGAACATCATCAAGTTCCTTTTTTCCGGGATTTTGGCTACCTATAGGCGAAAGAATTAGACTTTTATCGGCTGACTATTCATAGGCGAACGAATTAGGCTTTTGAGAAGGACTAAGCAGCAATCTCAGTGAAACGTTCGTCTACCTCAGGTCTTACACTGAATGACCTCTCTCATCTAATCGATCGGTGAAGGATGTCTTTGAAGATCATCTGGTCTGGCTCGTTACCATTAGTTCCTCTCTCTATAGTCGAGCTAGTAAAACGAGATACCTATTGAAGTGAACGTTCACAAAGATCGGGAAGTAGTCGCCGTAAATCTATCCACTCGTGTAGTTTTAGGCCGCAGATGTCTACTTTTCTTTAATATGGAATTCAAATCAGATCCTAGAGTTTAACCACTGGGGGAGAGTGGGTGAGCTTGCTTTCGAAAGTTTACAGTTTCCCGGCTAAAAATCACCTGCTTGTTTACAGACTGAACTGATCTATAAAAAAAAAGACAGAAGCGAGGAAAGGCCCCTTCGCTGCTCTCTCTGTTTTTTCCCTCGAGCGGGATTTGAACCCACGTCCGACTACCTGTTGAACTATACAAGAGGCCGCTCTACCGCTGAGCTACCGAGGTGGGGCTTAAGACGGGAAATCTAAATCGGCACACACGTTTTTTTCATTCATTAGCTGTAACCAGCTGAGCTACCTGGACCTCTTTCCTAAAATATGCTTTTTGCTTACGCTTCTTCGTCAAGCTTTCGAGCAGAATATCCATACCTTTCTTTTAGTAGTGAATGAGATGCTTGACAATAACGCTAAATCCAGACATTTAAGGTGTAACACAATGCCTTAAGTGTGGGAGGGCAGCCTATCCGTATCCCTTCGCATGGTCGTTCTATCACGAAGTTGGCAGCGGGGAGTGGGACGAGAGCTCGGCTGCGAGTATCTCCCTTTCAGTGACCTGGGACAGGAGACGATTTTCTGAGTTTGCCTTGTTGGCATGCTCAGTGGTCATAGCGCCTTTGATTGAAATTCCATTTGCACCCGTCTCCTTCGGGGATCCATTAAAGGGATTGGAGTGGAATTTCCATTCCACCTATCCGCACCCTATCTCGCAGATATGTGAGCCCGGAAACACATTTTAAAATACGCCTGTCAGCGCAGCTCTTTTTGGAACGGTACGAGCAGACCACTTAAGCAGATACCTAGACTTCCATTTTGAACCACCAAGCAAGGTAGTTGTGTAGGCGGAATATAGTATCCTTCATCGGAATCAGAACAAACTGAAGGAACGAGACAGCACCAGATCAGCTTTAAAGAGCAAGCAAGAACCACTGAAAGAGGCCGCTATAAGAGCCAGCAAAGCTACTCATGCACCTGGAGCGAGCCACCTGGCGATTGAGGGGCAATCATATGCTTCTGTTAAAAAATTATCCTATTATCGATGTTATACCGAACTGAACTAATAAGAGTTTATCATTTAGAAAGAATGGCGAAAGAGGCCTCCTTGCATTGCCCAACTAGAGCGAAAAGCCTTATTGCGTTGCGGCCCTAAGTAGCTATGGGGTGTTGATGTACTTGGAACCTAGACCGGTTACCGGAGTATGGCGGTTCGGTAGCC
This sequence comes from Cichorium intybus, assembly GCA_023525715.1. Classification (NCBI taxonomy): domain Eukaryota; kingdom Viridiplantae; phylum Streptophyta; class Magnoliopsida; order Asterales; family Asteraceae; genus Cichorium; species Cichorium intybus. Next base: position 3,843 of record JAKNSD010000156.1, read on the forward strand.
GTTCAATGATAGCATGAGATCCTCGCTTCGGTAAGTTACAAGGATGAATGCAAATAGCAAGGCGCTGTGCTGTGTGAAGTGAGACTGGCTGCCCTAAGTTAAGTGCTTCCTTATTAATATTAATTAATGATCTTGCTCAGTAGGAGGGCTTTCCCCCTTCTGTGCAGCCTGATTCTCTCTCTGGAAATGAGGGTGCCCTCGATTGACATTTATCATCGAATAAGGAATCCTTCCATGGATGAGAAGGTTGAGTTACAGTACAGACTCCGTTGGCTTTCGCAAGGAAGCATCTCGAAAGTTCCGCAATCTATGGTTGATGCCTCACTCGAACTCTATCCCATACCCTAATGCTGCCTTTCGGAACCCAAAAAGAAAGCCGGGCGCTTGGGAAGCTATGCAAAACCTGAAAAAAGGAATCTGCTTTCCATCTTTGAGCTCAGAGGTTATGATCGTCTCCTCATTAGGCTATTTTTTAAAAAAGTATAGCTGACTCATCAGCTGAGTGGTTCGCCTCTTGTCCACCTGAGTTGTTTACTTCATTTTCCGACCTGGAAAACCAATGACTCTTCAGGTTAGGTTCTCTTTCAACATAGACATCCCGATGACCATGGATCAACTTCGTTCCACGAAACAGAAAGAAAATTAAATCTTCCTCTTAGGGCGTTCGATTCCGCGAAATGGCGACCCGTTTTGCCGGAGTATTCCGCTGTGGCTAGCATTGTTAGGAATGCTTCTGACCATCTTAGGCCATTCTTGATGATGGACCCTCCGGCAACTTTAGAAGCCTTGGTTCGTAAGGGCTCTTATCTTGAACTAACGCTTTGATCTCGGCTTCTAGATCCATATCCTTTCGCATCAAGAGTACCCGCGCGTCTCAAACCCACCTTTATCCCAACAACCCCATGATGAACAGAGAGGAACCCGATGAGGGAAGTGGGACAATGTTCAGACCTTGGCTGTCACAACAAGCAACCAATCAGTTCCAGTCCCAAGGGCGGGTAAAACGAGGGCCTCGACGGATGGGAACTCCTACTCTGACTATAGTTTTGCGATCTCTAAGCGGGATTTAAAGTCATCTATCCTTTATCTTTCCCTAGCGAGTGAAGAAAGAGTGGATGTTTTGAACGAGTGTTGAGCGAGTGAAGTGCCCCATAAGCTATAAGGGCGAGCTATATGTATCAATTCCGTGAGCAGCGATTGAACTGAACGTAAAAAGTGCATCCAGCAGGAATCGAACCTACGAATTTGCCCGGTTGGGCGCTTTAACCATTCAGCCATGGATGCAAAGAGACTCAGCGAGTGAACTAGGTTTTGGTATTCCTTCTTGAGCTTCTATTTCTTCCGTTAAAGGAGATTCGAGAAAAGATGGAATAAGAAGACGTGTTTCCAGAACGAACAAGATACGGGTTGAGAAGGGGGAGTTAGCAAAGTTAGACAAGATTGGAATGGGCATAGGAACATGTATTGATGTACCATATCGGCTAATGCTCCCAGGTTGATGCGATGTATTCCACCAGTTGACTGAAGACTTTATTATTGGTATATCGATCGGTCCAGCACGGATTGAAATAGGAGCCGGTTCGATAGGAAGCTTTTGAAAACACAGTGCACCCATGTAAATAAGGAACGAGATTAATACAGAGGTTAAACGAGCATCCCACACCCAAAAAGGTGCCCCACATAGGTCTTCCCCGAAACCCCCCAGTAACTAAGGTAAACAACGTAGAAAAAGCACCCATTTCTGTACCGGTTCCGAAAGAGCGAAGAAAGAGGGGATGTTTTGTTAATAGGAACAAGAACGTGTTTATAGCCGTAGCGATATAAACAAGAATACTCATCCGAGCCGCAGGAACGTGTACATAAGGAATACGAGAATTTCCACCTTGTTGAAGGTCTAGTGGTGCTACCCGAAGACTTAAATGAATAGCCATCGCTGTTAAGAACAACCGAGATCCAATGAAAATTTTCGCGTAGCTTCTGGTCTTTGACATCAAAAAAGAAGGTTGTAATAATGAAAGGGACATCTGATAATTTTATCCTAGCTAGTGGAACAATAAAGACGAAGTGTCTAATTAGACTTATGGTCCTTTGTTTCCAAATAGAAAGACACAAAATTCTCCGGAACCCCTATCTTTCGAAGGACTTATCGATTTGCTCCCCCTGACGAGCCCCCTCCAGCCTACCCGCCGGACCACCCCTTCTCTCTCTCGCGACCGACCCCTTGTTAGTTCGTAGAGCCGACGCTGGGCGGCCAACCTCATGGATCACGCGTCTGGTCCCTCTCCCATCGGGCGAGAGCTTTCAATAAAGCATCTCTCGCTTGGAAAGCAGGAACCGGTCCTGCTTTGGAGATCCCGCATAAGTTCCCGGATCTTCAAAAGCTTCGCGGGGGACGCGACATCCAATTGTAGCTTAATCTTAGTATTTTGGAGTACACTTGAGGTCACTCCCTTATTTCCAAAGGAAGAAAGAAAAGAGGAAAGCTCCCTTTCTATTTCCTCTGCTGTTGGTCCCGGCGGACGCAGAGTTAAGTCCAAATCGAGTTGGGCATTTGAGGAACCCTCCTCTCCTGCACATTCTGCGTGTTCGACCAACCACTCAGAGCAAAGGTCAAGAAGACAACACAGAGTGGAAATGGTCCAAGTGATCCCAGGTACCCATGAATTCCTACACTTATTATAGTGGAAATGCCATAAAGCGCGAACCAAGATCCGTGAGACGAAAACCAAAACCAAGACAAGTAATAACAGGATATCATCGTGGATGTTTAAGTCTAATCGAACACTAAATAATCAAAGAATTGAAAACACCACTTGAGAAGCTTTACTTCTAGCGAAGTTGCTAAAATAGTAAAAATAAGAAGGACTCAAAATGAAACCAAAAAGGAAGCCATGATTTTATTATATATCTTTGTCATTCGCTCCTTGCTCGCGGGGGCGGCATACCGAAAAAAAGATAGGATTTGAATCGATGACTTAAGCCCTTGCGCTATTCCCCCCTGATCGCATCGTAGATAGCAGTCAGAGTCAGTACGCTTTCTATTCTCTTTCGAAAGTGAGATCACCATCGGCTTGTTTTGTTGAAATCGATAAAGGTCACTCCTAAAAGCAACCTTTCTCTTATATACGATAAGACGAAAAGCATTTAGTTCGATCGAGTTCTATCTATATCTATCTTCAAATCACAGAAAATGGAAAGAAGAGCGCTTTTTCCAGCTAATCGAGTGCCTTTACTAGAGAGTGATTACTAAACTTAGTCTATGAAAATACAAGCGAAAGCTTGAAGAAAAGATAAAATGCGAACTTTCGCGCCTTCGAAAAGGCTTTAATTAAAGTGGATTTCGGGAATGGGGGAATGGGTGCGTCCTCTCAGCTTTAACTTGTCGCTATCTCAATCACTGAATTAAATTTCCATTTTTTTGATTGTACGGGTGCTGAGGGGCTTCTATATAAAGCGAAAGCCCTCCGGACAGAGGGAACGGAACCCGCGCATCTCTGTTGACTTCATAACTACCTTGTTACCTTTCAAGCTTTCCTGAATTCTGTCTGTCACGTATGGAATTGTAGTCTTTGGATGAACTACGGCTTCGTGCTGCGGCAAAGATTTCTCTGTATCAGGTACGCATCGCAAGAGCATATGAAACAAAAAAAAAGTAAAACGTCTTTTTCCGCCCTCAGTCTGACTAACCTTTCTCTGTTCTGCATGAGAAAAGGTTATCAAAAGGTACTTTCGAAGGATATCGGGACTCAATTCAATTTAGTACCACCCTTCCCGCCAGTCTGCCCTTCCCCGAGTCTTTCTCTTTCTTTTGGAGTTAAAACAGTAATGGAAATGAGTCATTTCACGGATAATGCTTTCCGAGGAAAAAGAGACTTTAGCATTACAACTACCAGAAAAGAAGAGTTCAGCCTTACCCAGTTCTTTCTATTTATCCCTTATTCGGATAGAATCGGAGCTATTTAACAGAGGAACGTAAGCCAACTCCCAACTCTCATTAGCGAAGCGTTAGTAGCAATCTTTCTATCAATTACTTTCCTTGCCATCTTGATTGCCGCTCCGCACCTTACCTTTCTTTCCGGAAAAGAATTTAACCCTCACTCATCCCATCTCCCCTTCCTCCAACTGCGCTTAGACCGACAGTGGCAAGAGCTTCTTCTTTGTTCACAGCTTGAGCGGATTCGATTCCGAACCTTTTGAGTAACTATAGTGATTCCTTCCCTTTCTCTTCCTTCTTTCCCAGAGCTACTGGCTCATTTCACTCTCTTTAAATAAGAAAGACGGGGAGTCACTGGCTTCCTTTCCTCCTAACCAACTCGCTACAGGGTCTATGTAATTGAGCTGGTTCTGTATAAGCAGGGGTGGGGATGACGCTCGTATCCCGTAACTTGTCAGTAGAGTCATTCATCCCTATCTTGGTTGCATTCTTTATCCTGGAAAGCTAGTCTAGTCTCCGCCCCTGTCTCTGGGCAGCCTTTGATCATCTCGGTGAGCCTCCCCCTTATACATGAGAGAGGTCGTGATAAGAGTTTCCGAGTGAGGCGAGGGGCTCCTCTCAATCGACGAAGGCTTGAGTCCCCTACGGCCAGTACAATGCGCTAGTCGCATCTTCTATAAGGCTGGCATCTAATATAAAGAAAGCTGTCCTTGTGGACTCTGTCTCATCTTTTTTTATTAACTATATTCATGCTTCATGAAAAAAAATGAAGCAATCCGCTTCGCACCTTTATCCCTTTCTTTTTTGGGGGAAAATGCATTCTCACAACTTCCTATTGAATCAAAAAAAATGCCTACACCCATGCTCTCTGGAAAAGTCTTCTCCAGAAGTTTTATACTAAGCCCACTTATTCTTATCCCCCTGTGGCTGCCTTTGCTTTTCCCACAATCACAAGCCCACTAGGCATAAAGAAAACAGAGGATCCCCGTGCCAAAGCAGGCATCTTTCTTGGCTATCCTTTTGGCCAAATCTTTTCTCTCTCATATATGATTCTTCTTTAAAACCATTTACACTTCCAGGAGTATCAGCGCAGCTTCGATAGGACAAGGTTTGAAGAGCTCTTACGCGGAAAGTCTTTCGCTCTCTCTTATTCAGTTCGAATCCTCAGTTATTTGATAAAGCTAAATTCGAGAATAGAATAAAGAATCGAATCATAGAGTTAAGATCTCTACCGAAAGGGAGAGGAGAACAAATCAAGATCGACTGACTTACAGGAAAGAAGCGAAACTCGACTGCTTGGACAGAGTGGGATAGATCTATTGCCAGAGGTGGAGACGGATAGGTCAGCTAGACTTCCAAGTTGCGGCACGAAGTAGCGAAGACTGTTCAGTTAGATTTTTCAGATGCTGGAGTGAGTTCTTGAGAAAGAACAGAACTAGACTTCAAAGGAGAAGTCGGAAGAAGATCAACCGAGAGTCCCCGGCTTTCATATGCTCTTTATAAAGTAGTTTGAGGGCCTTAAGAAAGGTAGACCGTCGGGGTAAGGAAAGGGTCGATGTACATTGATTTTTCATATATAGAGAGATTCCCCTGTATAGCTAGCCTTCTTCTTCAGCAGATACTCTGCGTAGTATACCTATGGACGGTACATTTAATCAAACAAAGCCTCTCGACTTGCTTGTTGGTTCGCGGGTCTGCTTCTCTTTTGATCCGCGGTCTGCCACCGATAGGTGGCCGATCGTGTTTCTTGAGAGGGTTGTATCCAAGTTATTCGACCAGGATTTATCCGAAGCGGTTAGTTTCCTGTTATCTTATCTGGTGGTGAATTTGATGTCCCGTGGGTGACGACCCCGGGCTCTACTGTCAGATTTCTGAGTGGGTACCCGTTGGGCTATCTTGGCGCATGGCCTCTTTTCGCGTTGTCCCACCACCTAATTATTTGGTGGTGTGCAGAACTTGTGTACCCGGGAAGGGTGTTTACCAACTACGCCGTCCTCGGGGATTACGTAGTAATCGCGGATGAGAATGTCGCGACCCGTTACAAGGAGTCCCTTGACCTCCTGCAGGTGGTTATTTCGAAAGAGAAATCACTAATATCAAGGAGTGGGTCCGCGGAATTCGCGAATAACTTTAGGGTTCGAGATTTGACAGTCGATCTCTCCCCGGTATCCATTAAAAAGCGTTATTAAACACTTTCCACCCCTACGGGTTGATGGCTGTTGCTCACCGTTATTCGGTGCGTGATTTCCGTTTGCTTTGTAGGCTGGGTGGAGCTGGATATCGTGTTCTTGCAAGGCTAGACCATAGGCGCCCGAGGCGGTATTCCCATCTTGTGGTTATGGGGCTAAAATTGCTCTCTCCTTCTTACCCGCTTGATTTCTGGTTGGGTAAGGGACGACCACTCAGTCCAGAAGCTCATGGGCGTTTGGTGAGACTCCTTCGAGCCAAACTTAAGCCCCGGGAGCTGGTATTGCCCCCCGATGAGCTGTTCGAGACTGAGGAATCTAGATATTTCCTGGAGTACTCTCTCCTTTATGGATGGATGCGCCAGTGGTTAAACTACCTTAAATGGTATCACCTTACCGCACTTTCCCCTTGGGTTACCCTCGAGGAACTGTTTAGCGGTCCGGTTGTCTCGCACTCCTGGAGGATGGTCGCGGTGGACGAAGACCTCGTTCGCTTCTCTCTGGAAGTTGTTTATAGAAGTGCGCTTTTAAAGTTCATTAATCAGGCTGTGAAGTGAAGGTCACAGGGGCTATGAGACCCGGCGTAGTAATTTGGAAGCCCTAGTAGTAAGCAGAAAATGAAAAGCTTATGAATAAGCTCAAGATAGCCAAGATGGAGTAGGGCTAGTCTAAGACAAGACAGACCGATCTATATTCTCCTGCTCGCCTTTACAAGGTTTCCTACTCACTCTATTGAGTTACAGCCGGGTTCTGCAAGGAAGCATCTCGACAGGCCCGCAACCAGTGGTTGATGCCCCACCCGAGCTCTCCATACTCTATTTATCAAGGAGAGTTTTACCAACCCTGCCATCCTAGAACGTTAGCGTACAAGAGGGGCATTTCTCAATTGAGTTAGTCACACATGGAATCTCAGATGTGGAAGTTTTATTCCGATTTATTTGGCGTTTAGTTGGCTGCACTCTAGGTCTCACCTAAGATCCTTAGTCTATCCGAGGCTCTCGTTAACTGGGGCACGATAGAACCGATGGTCAGTACCTCTTTACTAGGGAAGGGGTTTCCCGGGAGAGAGCTCTGGTTCGTGCGCATTAGAAGTAGACATGAGTGGTTGTCTTAGCGCGCATCGGAAAGACCTTGCCTCAGTGCCTTTGAGGGATTCCTTCTCGCTTGCTTGCTGTCTAAGCTCTTCGATCCTGCCCTGCTTTGATTCTTGCGCTTGCCTGGATCGCTATCTTACTAGCAGTAGTGCTGTTTTCTATTTGAGCTTCCGCATAATGATTCGAATCGGTAAAATTCTTTGCCTCCCTTATCGGATGGCATCAGATGCCGGTGGCGGTTAGCGTTCTTTATGGCGGTGCCAGTGGCCTCTTAGCTTTGTGGGCGATATCGGATGGTTGGTATCTCACCGCATAAGTGTCAGGGATGGCGTAGTTCATTAGTGCTTTCCCGAGGATGTCTGTGCCCGTCTTTAGTCTTTCTCGGCCAAATACGAAAAAAAGAATTTGAGCTCTATCAGATAGGACGACCTACTCCTTAGTTGAACCAGACTTTGCCACTCACCTTCATCCGCACGAAAGCAGTTTTTCCTAAACGGTGATACCGCCAGGTTTGAAACTTCAATCTTTTCGCAGCTTGTGGGGCCAATACCACTCCGGCCCCCAAAGTGCTAGATCCATCGAAGTAGAGAGTCCACCTCTGCAAAGGCGAGGACTTCTTCATCGAGCTCCACTGGTTCATGGCATGATCTGCCAAGAAGTCTGCAAATGCCTGTCCTTTGACCGCCTTCATAGGAACGTACCGAAAAGTGAACTCGGATAGCCCTAGGATCCACTTCCCAATTCTCCCCGGGTCTGGTCAGCATATACTTAATCAGGTCCGTTCGAGCAATTACCAACACTGTTGTGGAAAGGAAGTAGTGTCGGAGCGCAAAGTAGAGCGATAAGCACATCTTCTCGATCGGCGAATAATTCTTCTTAGGGCCCCCTGCTGAGATAATACACGGCCTGCTCCTGCCCTGAATCAGATCGAATTGGGGATGATTGTAGATAGACCATCAGCATAATAAATTCTCGTAAACCAAGAACCATCAAGCAATTTCATGCCCTAATTGGGTAAACCGGCCTTTACCACTCCACTCTGTTTGTAGGAAGGTACTTCCGGCCGGATACCCGTGGGTCAAGATTTTTAGGTAGGAATAACCATTTTCTCTATATCCCCCATCTGGGTCAGCAAGCTCCGAATCCCGTTTGTTCCTTTCTTGGGTCAAGGAGCAATTTCAAACATTTCCATTTTTATATTGGATTTCCCTTTTCAAGATGTCTCAGAGCAAGCAAAGTCTGACCTTATCTACTTATAAGCGCAGAGGGAAAGTAGCAACTTGATTTGGACCATAGGGGGCTTCCTTCCGAACTACGGATAGGCTACCGGGCTTTGCACTTCGGCCCGTGCTCTATCTCTTCTCTCACCCGACAGAGAACTATCGTCTCGCTTTCGCAAAAAAATCAAAGACAAGGGGGGGACATAAAGGCCTTACCCCTGAACATCAAAACAAGCTAGGGAGCTCTAAAAAAGAACATGCCTTGGCTTTTTAGAATCAAAAGGAAGAGACCCTAAGCTATTAAATAAAATGGAGTCTGAATGAGTATGACCATAAGCAGCCAAACAATCTGCAGCTTTGCCCTAAAGACATGAGATAAAGAAAAATGTCCTTTCCCAACTCACTAGCATGATCCTAAGAAAGCCACACTGTGATTTTGATTTGGCACCAGGAAGCCAAAAGATGGTGAAGAGAGGAGCTTTATAAAAGAAATCCACATTGAGACTGGGAGAGAAATGAGACCCTATTATCCTAGCAATATCACTTTGAGAGAGGTGATCCACTCTTTCTATGCAAGGAGAGGAACAGCAAACACATTTGGAGGCAAAATGAATTCCAAACCTGGGAAAACTGCTATCAACAGCAATGGCATTCTTAATTAGTCTTAGTTTCCACAAAAAAACACCCATTTTCAAGGGCAACCATTTGTTCCAAAGATTTTGAAAAAAAGATCTCTAGCCAGTCTCTTCTTTTGAGAGGACAACTCAATCAACTCGGCGGATCCCCTCTTGTCAAAATACTGAAAGCGAGAGTGAAGCATGTGTTTCGTTTACATTCTAACTATTTTACCATAGTTAAGAGAGTCAAGACGATCTTCCTTTTCTTTTGCCCTAAGCCCCAGTCATCCGTGGAGCCTTTTCATAGCTAGGCCTCCTCTTTTTCGATGACTTAGGAGGGAAATTCTCTTCTCGCAATTAGGAGTCAGTGGATGACATCCCATTCTACGAGTTTACTTACGGCTGGAGTAAGCAGAGAGTAAAAAAAGTCCAGGGAAGCTTTTCAAGTAGGATTCGAACCTACGCCCGACTAGTCAGTTACCAGCCGACCGCTCTACCACTGAGCTTGAAATAAAAAAAGGGGTTTTCCGGTGATTAAGGTAAGGTCTTGGGTCGAAAAGTAGGTATAAAGATATGCATATTTGAACAAAAAATGTAACTAAGCCCTTATCAAAAACAACTATTCCAAAGAACCGGTTTCAATAATCTGAATAAAGCCATTATCGTCCACAGATATGAAAGCCCCAATACAAGTAACTGGGTCGCCCCCTGGGACTAAACACATAACCTTTCCAACAAGACCTAGTCCATTCAAGAACTCCTCCCATTTGGGTACATGAAATTCCTTCCATTTTCCAATCCCAAGAGGAACGCAAATTTCATAATCATAACGAGCGTGTGGCATTTTTAGAAACTGTTCTTCGAAAGCTTGGTCAAATTCATCTAAAAAAAATTGAATAAGACGGGAGCTCTAAAATCAATAGTTGGTATTCCTTCCTTAGACGACCAATCTTTCCCAGTCTTGTCTATAATGGGCGAGTGAAGAAAGGATGATACCTGAAAATCTTTTTATCTTTCACCACAGATTCCAGTTTAGACAAAAGACGCGAACGGGAAAGGATATGCGTCTGCAATCAAAGTGGATACTTGTTCTTGATGGTTAGGTTACCTTGTTGAGCGCCCGATAATCAATGCCCAAGGCTCCCTTTCTGGAATAAAACAAGGGCTCCCCAACCTTTTCCCCAGCAAGATAGGGAAAAAGAGCCTTGGAGGCTGGAATATAAATAGGAAAAAATGACTTCCTTAAATTCTTTCCTGAGTTCAACCAAGCCCCTTAACTAATAGATGCTAGTTGGGGGGCCATCTGCTAAACCCAGCCCCACTCTAAGTAAGTTAAGGTTGGCTCCAGGCTCCAACTTGATCTTGTGGTAGACTGGCCCTCCTAGGGGGCACTTGGCAACTCACTCGTGGGGCATGAAATCCCCAAATTCCTAAAGTACTTGCTGCACTTCTTGGGAAAGAAGTCGTCTTGGTATTGGATCCGCTCTTCTCTTAGCGATGAACATGAATTAGATTCTATTCGTCTTCTTTATTCAGCCCCCACCCGAACCATTCTTAAGACCACCAAGCCCTCCCGAATGAGTTCTACTATAGAAGCTTTCAACGTAGACCCGGGGACAAATCTTTCACTCACTGAGAAGTGAAAACCTGTGACTAGATCGTCCTGAAGACGGATGCGACGGGAAGAAGTGGCATTTGGAAGTGTTGCTGACTTAACATTTAGGTTTCGGCATAACAAAGCTTGCACTGTCTTTTCGCACTTAGGCGCACTGCGTGCCATTGGTAATGATTCTACTACGGTGCCACAAATTCGCAAGCTGATCCTAAGTAATCGTTGTTGTTCATTGGATTCCGGAGGAACTACTTCGTTAGGATTGAGGAATTGCTGTGATTCTTCCTGAATAGCCTGGATTCTCCCGTCGAGAGTCTCTTTGAAAGTCTTACCTAAACTCTTCCGACTGAATATGATAAAGCCTATAAAACAACGAGCTACTATCATTTCTTCATTATAGATTGAGATCTTCTTCGAACTTGATGCACAAATAGATAGAATAGCAGCAAATAGCATCTTTCTAGCCTGCATATTCGTGGAACTCAATCTCATTTATAAAGCCTTCTCTCTATCTTTCAGCAACTGAACGGGAAGTGGTTTAGGAAAGGACTTTAGAATCGGATGCGCTCGCCCAGCGAGAAAGGCCCTGACCCTGCCAACCAAGTCAAAATAAAAAAGAAAGAAGAGAACGAAAAGAGAACTTCGTATTTTGCTAACTCTCTAGGAGTCATGTTTAACCTTGAATGCTATTAATAGATTCTACAGCAATAGTCCCTCGGACTCGGAAAGTAATAACGAAAATGGCTAACCCAATAGCAGATTCCGCAGCTGCCACCGTTGGAACCAATGAAGCAAATGATTGACCCATCATATCATCCGAAGAAACGGAAAATACCAAAAAGTTCGAATTCACAGCTAATAACATTGATTCAATTGGCATTGACATAATAGGAATATTTCGTCTATTAAGGAGGATTCCCCGAATACCTGAAATAGAGATGATCATAGAAAATGTGAAATATTTGATAGGATCCGTTTCGGGAACGTAGAATGTAAGAGAAATTCAAATGTTAGAACTCCAGTACGTATGGAAGCAAAACTAAAATGACTACATCCGGTCGCGTTTCCGCTAAAACACTATAATACCATTTATTGAAAGATTCTTCTGACATAGGAGGCCCCATTTTCTTTGAGCCCCTTAATCACTATATTCAAAAACGCTATTTCTGCTTTGTCCCGTTCTCCCACGTCCACTTCCAATTCCCTATGGTCCAGTCGGTCGCGATGTTGGTCCAAGAAGTCGTTAAACGCTTCCTGGGGGTTGTATGGGGCCTGGTCGGCCAAGGTAGGATTCCTCTCCAAAACTGCTTGAAAAAGACGGAAAGATTCCGTCTTTTTTTCGCGGATATGGAGGTCCCTGTTTTCAAACTCGAGTAACCGGTTATACTCCCTCTGAGAGGGAGCATGATCCAGCTCGAGTTTGATGTCAGCCCAGTACGCCCCTTTTGCCTTATCTAGCAGATAAGGGCTTTCCCCCTGCTCGAGTCGTACAATGCGATTTCGCATTGACGATTCCAAGCTAAAATCGTGGACCAGGGGGGGCGGCCCCGCTTCATCCACCCTTGGGATCGAAGACCGACCCGATGTGCCCCCCATTTCCGTTTCGGAAAATGGCTCCATTAAGACTTGGATCCCGAAGGAATCCTCCGTCCGGGAGGAACCAGAATTGGAAGGGGTTATTTCCCCACCCGACGGGTGCATCATATAGATTTCGACCCCACTAGCGAAGAAAGCCTTCACAGAAAAACAAATAAAAAAAATAATAAAACTTGAAAACCCTACTTTTAGTAGAAGTACAGAGAGAGATCGAACCCCAAAAGAAAGAGTAGCCTGAAAGAATAAGGCATGAACGAACCCCAATTGTCCGCACCGGGCTCCAAGAAAATACAATAAGACTCCTAAGACTACAAGTAAAAATAAAGAAAGTATAGTAGTTCTGACTATTTTTTTCATTCCTTCTTTACGAAAATGATTCCTCGACCTTCAAAGAAAACTGACTCCTCCTACTCCTTCTTCTCCTTTAGGATAGGATCGTCGTTGGTCCTTCTTTCACTAATGATCTAATGATCTCACCATTTTCTAGTAGTTCTCGCTCCTTGCTCGCGGGGCGGCATACCGAAAAAAAGATAGGATTTGAATCGATGACTTAAGCCCTTGCGCTATTCCCCCTGATCGCATCGTAGATAGCAGTCAGAGTCAGTACGCTTTCTATTCTCTTTATATTATATATGAAAATAGATAAGAAAGGAGGGCTGCCGAGGCCCGGAACTTCTCCGAGAGGTTCCTTTCGAGACTCTGCGCACATCGGTAAAGGCCTTACTCTATTCCTTGTCAGGAATAGCGGCCTTAGTCTACTACTATCGGCTATCTAACTCTCGGGAGTTGGTCTACATGAAAGATGTGCATTTTTCTGAACTGAGAAAGCAGCCGGTTTGCCCTTTCATGATAAGGGATCAAGCTCGTCTTTTTTACTATATACTCACCACGTAACTCTTTCACAGCTAGCTCTGAGTCCCCTGTAAGCTCTTCAATGGTTGAAGTGCTAGTTCGAGCCCTTTACGGATTCGTATTCCGCCTCATTGTTGGAACAGCCTTCAGATAAGGCAAAGGGGTGCGGGATGATCCCGGGGCTACGAAAACTATCCCTATTCCTTATTTCTTCTTTTTTTTCCGCCGTCGGGACTCCTTGAAGCTCAATCAAAGTACATTTTCCAGCCCCTTTTTATCTCGATCTGCATAACTTCTTCATCTGGTAAGTCTGTTGCCAGAGGTGAATCATCGGGGATAGGATGTGCAGCGAGGAAGTCAGCCAAGATGGTTCCATAGATGGGTACAGAATATCATCCGTCCAAAGTTAGGTACCTGAGACAGATGTCGAGAGCCATCACATAAGGAAGAGATTGATAAATAAGCTTCGAGGGCACTCCGTCCGGTGCTTGCTTCCTCAAGTCGGGTATCCGTATCGGTGGCTGTTGGCAATTTAGTTAATGGAGGAAAGACTTAATAGGAACCCCCTGCCGACGTCAATCCGATACCTTTTTTCTCGTTTTTTCATTGATTTTCTTGCTTGATTTCCACTATTAACATGGAAGGGAAAAGGTACCACTGAACACAAACTTAATCTATCTTTTTTAGCTGCAAAAAAAATTTTAAAAGGTGAATTTCGGATGTTTAAAGAAGAGTTTTCTATTCCAGGTTTTTCGAGTTAGGTTCCAGTATTGCATATGGTTTATAGAATGTTAGTAGTTAAGGCTTTGTTAAGAAGTTTCTTTCTTTGCTTAAACCTGAAGGGAGTTATGGCATTTGAGTTGAGTTACTAATAAGGTATCTTAGGAGCAATGCAGTGTAGAGAGATAATAGCAGTCTAGGGAGGGAGTCGCTGTCTATAAAGAGAATAGCTTGAGAGTGAGATCAGAGTAGGACCTGTTAGAATCATACCGAAGCCATACCCAGGCCATACCCGAACTCACCTCCCATCACCCCTTGAAAAGAAAATAGGGCTTCCAACCCCTGGTTAAGGACCTTAGTCTAGCTTTCCTGTTTACTTGCTTTCCATTCATCCATCTCCTCCTGGAAGGACAGAATGGTAGGGGGGGCGAGAATCACTGGTAAGGGTTGGCCCGGAGCTCTGCGGTTGATCCGTTGGGTAGGAATAAGAGTCATTAATGGCTTTCGAGATGAGGCAGCCAGCCACTCTTCCTGGGTAATGCGCCCAATAAACTGTGCATGTGTCACTGTTCCGGTCGTTGGGAACGGTCATGGTGTAGCCTGTGCAGAAGATGAGTGAGATGTATCCCGACAAGGTGAAAGCCATTCAGGAGATGCCGATCCCACGAACTAACTGAGAAAGAAGTTCACGGATTACGAGAACAGATATTCAGCACTAGAACGGACGTGCTGCGCATTCGCTTGGGCTGCTCTGGCAGTACATGCTTTATCACACAACTTGGCTCATCGCTCGCATGGGCGCACTGAAATACATATTCGAGAAAGCCTCTCTCTCTGGGGGGATAGCAAGGTGGCAAATGCTCCTGGCGCATTGTTTGAAAGACTCTCAAAGCCATCAAAGGCCAAGCACTGCCAGGTGATCTGCCAGTGTGTTCAGGGGTTAAAGGTATCTTCCTGACCACTATCCAAAGGCCTCTAAGACAGTCCCATAATTATTGAGAGTCTTTATTTGTAGCGTTACAGACAGGTGCGGTTAAGGTGACTTGGGCTTGGAAGAGCAATGCGGAGAATCAGTTGTTGATTTCGCCCGCGAGCTCCAGGAGCGAGAGGAACGATTATCAGAAGCAGCGAGACACAAAGGCTGATTGCTGCTCACTGTGTTGTGCAGCTTGTATGCGATGAAGACGCTTAGTCCGCAGCTCCTCAAACAGTCTTAGAGTCGGGCTTCATATTCAAAGGGCTTTGTAGTGTCCTTTGGGGACATAGAAGAGCAGCCAACCATAGACTTCAGTTCCCGCATCCATAGGCCCTTTCCTGTTATTCTGAATATCGAACTTCAATTTCATTTCTTTAGCTCTAAAGCCATCCATCTATGTTTTTTTTTCATATTATATTGCCCCACTGAGAGTGTCGCATTCAACCAAGAGCGAACACTTTGATCCCCAAGCACTATAAGCGGGGTTGAGATGAGCCCTTCCTTCGGCATCACTGATGAATTGAGGGCCTACACATAGCCCATTAAATCATTACTGATGAGTATAGCCAGAGAAGATAGTTGCGCTTTATGGATACGAGATGGGTGCAGCAAGAAGGTGAGAAGGTTCTGGTAGGTGGGATTGAGGAGATGCATTGGAAGACATGGTGTATAACGGGCAGCAGAGGGGTATATACCTGTGGGGAAAACATGACTGGAGGGCTGTGGAATAGATGCCTGCAGTCGGTCGGGCAACAATGGTTTCGGGTTCACAAAGGACAACGAACCAGATGCAGTGGTGTAGGACTGCAAAGCCGTAGCGCGATGCTTGAGTCTGTCATGAGTGACTAGGGAAGCACTGGGCCAGTAGTGGAGGCAGGAATCAAAGTAGAGGAAGAAGGAGTCAGATGTGGCATTAGACTGAAAATAGGTTCTTCTCGAAGCTTTCGGAGCGCTCAGTTTGTCAACTCAGCACTGCTAATCGACTAATGCGCGTCAGAAGATGAAGGCTTACTTCAACTATCAGTAGTCATCTCTATGACACTTCTATACCGGATGAAAGCCATGGCAGGTACCTGTGGACCTACCTCTTTCTGCCATTGTACACAAGGTGAGATAGATGTGAGTGAAATGCCTCTGGGTCAAAGAGTTCTCGGCTTAATGCGCTGATGAATGAGCCTTCTAAATTGAATTGGAAAACGTGAACGACTACGCAAAGATGTACATTGCCTAAACTCAAAACCTGAATCACGCCTACAGCCTTTCAGGACTCTGACAGTCTCGCTTTGGTTATAGCCTTTCTGCGCCCTGGGCTCTACAACTGGCCCATGCAAGTTCATCTCTGCGGGACTAAGATAACATTCCAAACATTTCCTTCTTGCATTAGTGGAAGAGTGCATTTTCAATATTCTAATTGCCTCCAACCTTTCAAACATCTTAGCCTAATGCTTGGCGGAGGTCAATGATCAATATGTATCCGTGCTCAGGCAAGTAGGAAGTTTCCTCAGCCTGATAGTTTAACTGCTTGGGCCTGACTTAGATTAGAGGCCCGCAAAGTGTTAAGGCGAAGGGGACAGTAGATTAATAGAATCTCTCTAGGAAAGTGGAAAAGACTTGTATTCTCATTAGGGGCACTAATAGTGTTGTGTACTTTTTAATAAGCCTTACACGAGCACAGGAAAGAGAGAACAGCTAGTCAAATTACAACCTTCTTCAACTGCTCCCTAAAAGTGCATCAAGCCTATCCGGGATCAAGTACTACTTATAGAAATAGGCGGGCATCAGTTGCTTCAACTAGTCAAAACGAACCCTGAAACAAAATCCGCAACAGAGCGAGTAGCCAGGTGTGAATGTTATGGATCTAGCTCTTCACGAGCGCTTTTTTCAGCCGTCCTGATGAAATAGAATATATGTATATAAAGGCTCGCTACTACTACTCGAACTACCCGAGACAGGAAAGAAAACAAAGTAAGTCCTCTCCTTAGCTGGCAAAGAATCCATGCTGGTCTCTCCGCTTGAATGTTCTCGCTTCCGGCTCGTCACTTAGACTCTTCATCTTAGCTTGTAGCTGTCCTCTGATTCTGCTCGCTGTGATGAAAAGGAACTGACAATGCCGATAGGAAATGAGATGATTACTAGTTGGAACTTCTCTCCCGATTTGGCCTTTGGTCCGCTTTGTTGGCCTTAGCGACCTATCAATATTAGCTTGGTACTTTCGCACGATCGGTACAAGCGAGGAAAACCTATCCGAAAAAGTAAAGTGCAGTTGATTTCCTTCTTGCCCCAACCGCATAGAGGTGGGCATCGAGTGTGAAAAGTGTTGGATGGGACCGATAGCATGAGAGCATGATCCCCAAGCTTCTGATACGAATGAATAAGAGACTGAAGCAGAATTGAATTACCAATTAGACTAGTAGTAGAAGACTGAGCTAGCGCTACTGAGCCCCCGGCTGTATATCGGTTGTTTTTCTCTTCTTCCTTTGCCTTCAGTTTCTAGTGGGAAGTCAATTCAATGACCTATCGAGAACGAGTTTTCAACCTACTCTAATGTACCACATTCCATTTCCTAGATCTGAAGTTCTAATGCTTGCTAGGCGGCCCTTGGAGGAAAGATTTACCGATTCCTTAGAGTCGCTCCTGCTGGCTTCTTATAAAGAAAACAAGCAAAGTCAAGGAGCCATTCTCAAGTAGGCCGCAGTCCTCTCATTGGTAGTGGGGGTCAAGGCGCTGCAATAGAAGAGATTGGCATTGGCCTAGTTCCAGAAAAGCCCTCTTTTTGTCCATTCGGTCTTTCCATTCCCCACCTCGGCCTACTAAAGTAAAAGGCTCTTTCTATTCCTTTACTTTGACGAATCTCCTTAAGCATTGGACGTCAAGAGGCCTTTGAGGACTTAAAGGGAGCCATCATGGCGGATCGCCTTGCCACTGCTACTGACATATGAGACATCGCTAGTCATCCGTTTTATCTCATTCAAGCCTTGTATGCCCTGGGGGTTATTCACTGATTATTCACCGAAGATTGGAACTGGTCTAAAGAATGCCTTCGACGATTTGAAACAGGCTCTTCCGGATGCCTTTGAGGGATGCCTCAGATTTTTGTGGGGAGTCCTATTGCAGGAAGGTCACCCAGTTGCATATGAGAGTCGTAAACTGAGCGACCCAGAGACAAGATACACAGCACAATAAAAGGGTCTATTGACAGTAATCCATTGCCTGGGTCTGGAAACACTACTTATTGGGGTCCAAGTTTGTAGTGAAGACAGATAAGACTGCAGTGAGCCATTTTCTTACGCAGCCAACCCCGTACGGTGGCAGGAATTCTTGGCAGAGTTCTACTTTCACTTTGAATATAAGACGGGTCGAACCAATCAAGTAGCAGATGCTCTTAGCCGGAAAGCTGAACTAGCAGCTTTAAAATACCTTTCCCACGTCTCCTACCTTCGTACTGCCTTTAACTTTAAGTCGAACTCCCCTTACTGCTGTCCCTATTGGCATGTCTCCATTCGTTTGCCGGATTGCGCCATCCTATTAGCCACCCCTTCCCGGCGTATAGCCTGTCTTGTCATTCTGAATTGGTAATTGGCTTATTAAGATCAACTTCCTCCACCAGAAAGAGCTTCTCACACTCTGTTTGGTCCCTTAGTCTAATCGACTTCTACCACTAATGGCACACAAACAAACTTTATTTTTGACCTGCTTTCGAAGACCACTTATGCTGCAACGAGTAATGGCGTATTATATTAGAAGTCCCTGTCCTGTCTCAATGGACTGGAAAACAAACTTCCTTTTTGCACCGAGGAATCAGTCTCGGGTTCGGGTAAAGAGTGTGAGTAAGCCAGTACACCAATACCAATTAAGTAATCCAGGAAAGTGGAGCAAAAAAGTAAGCACTTTCCTTTCTTCGCATTAGCCCCGGGCGCGTATATTGAGTACCGCGCTGTCAGAAGGCCGAGTTGCCAGTCCGTTTGAAATGACTCGCACACACCTTTCTTTATGAAATTACACAGCGCTTGGTACTAAGAGCCTCTAGAGTATAGAGGGGCTATGGGCAACTGTGCTTCGCCAAGAAAAGCACTTCTTCCTGGCGCGCTACGCTTGTTCCTGCGCGGCTTTTTTGCCGCCTCAGTAGTGAGCGCTGCTAGATCTGATTCAACTGAATATGGGACTTGGATATGCCGGCTGGGCGAGATAGTGAAAAAAGGGAAAGCCCTATAAACGTACAGGCAACCACTGCTACCTGTGCTGCTTTGTTCGTATAGAGATGATGATCTCCTACCTCGGCTGGAACTTGCCTCTGCTTAGGGCCCCAAATCTAGGCGAGGAGGGGAACTCTCACTTTTTTTGCATTTATCTTATACCTCGCCCGGACAGCGGCGAATCTTAACGCGCGCTGCCCGACACACAACACAAAAAGAATTGCGATTTACTGAACGCAGGCGCTTACTTATCACAGATTCTTTTTAGTCTTTTTCGGCACACTCGTGGAGTTCGCTCGAAGTCGTCGCGAGCTCTACGTTTGAAGCTTCAACACAGTCACTCCTTAGTAGCTCGTTGCTACAACTTCTCTTTGGCTCGCCCCTCTCTCTAAAGGGGCTTACTCACTTCACTCACTCTCGTTCAGTAGCGCTTTCTTCATTCTTTAGATAGCAGCGTGAGAGCTCTGAAATTCCATTCAGGTCCTTAGTTCCAGTCGAATCGCGAGCAAAGCTCGACACTGCTAGCGAAGCTCTACGACAGAGCATTTCCATTATAGAGCCAATCACATTGCTCTCTCTCTTTCCAGCCGGTATGTAGAATCGTCGGAGCGAGCAGAGCAGCGGAGCGACCTAACCTGTGTAATCATTGGAATTTGGACTCTTTTTCTTTAATTAATTAAGGGTAGGTAAGTAAGGAGCTGAAAACGATTCCATTCCTTTGGAGGGCCACTCATTTTCAATGCAAGCTAGCTCTTACTTGTATTTAGTGAGGAGGCTACCTAATATAGAGGTGAATCCCGGTTATGTCACCCCGATCCATTTGATCTCTCTCTCTACCGGCTAGGCTATCCTTGCTAGGGTTTGGCCTGCTCGCCGGGCATGGCAGCCTTGGCTGCCCCCCCATCTGCTCCGGGAGACCCTCCTGCTCCTAAGCCATCCTTTGCTTCTATTCTTGCTGGTACTTCCTCTTCTTCCCCTGCTGTCACCAAGGCTCCTGTCAAACCAATCTTGCCTGATATTCTGCTCCTAAACAACCCTCTACTTTCAATGGTGCTCCAGCCGTTGCCTTTTCTCCCATTGAAATCTCTAAAGCTTCCGCCAGTTTCAATACAACCCTCATTGCAAAGTTCTCGAATGGACGGCCCTTCTGTGACTGCCATTCGTGACCATCTAAATGCATCCTGGGGTCTCTCTGCGCCTGCAACAGTAGGGCTTCTAGATCCAAGGCATGTTATGATATATTTGGCTTTGGCTTCCCAAGAGGATCTCGTTCGTGCCTGGTCTCGAGACTCTAATATGATAGAGAACTCCCTGTTTCGATTGTTTAGATGGTCTCCGAACTTCAACCCTAAATCTGAATATCCTATCACAGCTGCATGGGTGAGGTTTCCTCCCTCTTCCCTTTTTCCATACACCTCTTTTGCGTGAAATAGTAGGAACTTTTGGTCGCTTTCTCAGGGCTGACCAGCGTACCCTAGAGCTTACTCATCCTATGTATGCACTTGTGTGCATGGAGGTTGATATCTCCCAGCCTCTTCCTTCGAAGGTTTGGATTGGCACTGGGAAGGACGAAGGCTTCTATCAGAAGATGGTTTTTGAAGGCAAGTTCGCCTTCTGCCATCATTGTAATCTTCAAGGACATTCACCAACGGAGTGTAGGAAGGCTTTAGCCAAGAAAACCCCTCGTCTTCCTCCTGCATCTACGGCGGTAGCCCCAAAGTTTCCCCTCAAACAAGCCACCTCCACCTCTCTTAATCCTCCAAAGGCTCAAGACAAACCTCCCTCAAACTACATGGCGTCAGCGCTCTCGTAACAAAGAGAAAAAGGTTGTGGAGTTTGAAGAACCCACAAATAAATTGCCTGAACCTGTGACATCTAAATCTGGTCTTGTTACAACTGCAACTATTGAACAGAATGATTTGTATTGTACTCCTCATAATGCTCCTGACTGAAATGTGTCTCCTCACAATGCTGCTGGTGAGACCACCAAATCTCCAATACAGATGAATCTTCCCTTGAAATCATTGGCTTTTTTTTACTAAGGCTTTTCCTGCTGTCATCATCCCTGAGTCCATTCCTAGTCTGGATCCTAGGAAGTTTGGTGCCAGTGCTGAGTACCATGCCCCTCTTCAAGCGCCTACTGCTTCTATGCCCCCTAGGCCTTAATCTGCCCCAACCTCTCAAAAAAAGTAGACTATCAACAGGTTGTTGCTGACTCTCATGAGAAGGCTGGTGGAGGTGCTATTGACTTTTGGGCTGTCACTGAATTTGTTGGCTTTCAACAATTGGCTGGCTTATTCCTGATGCAGGCTTTGAAGGGAACATATTCACATGGTGTAATGACCCATCAGAGATCTCCTCGTATATGGGCTGGAGAGATTTCTCCTCAATGCTGCTGCTCTTTATAATCTTCCTTCCCTAAATTGAACCTTACTAGACAATGTCCCTTGCTTCTCAAGGTTCATGATCCTCCTACAGGTACAAAGCTTTTTTAGATTTCTGAAGATGTGGGCTCTCATAATGATTTTGTCTCTTTTGTCTGGAGCATGAACTTGGCTGCAACCCCTCTATTAGATTAAAAAAAATTAAAAATTATGATATCTGAGAAGGGGCCTTCTTAAATGAAGTCCTGGAACTGGGAGGTCTTTGGTGACATTAAGAAAGCTATTCATAAATCATAAGATGATATTACTAGATTGGGGGCTGCCCTTCAGTCTCAGTGGTCTGCTGCTACCAATCAATCTCTGATAGATGCTCACAAAGAGCTGGCTCTCAATCTTAATAGGGAAGAAAGTATCCTAAGAGACCAATCTAGAATGAAGTGGTTGCGGTGACAGAAACTCAGCCTACTTCCATGCTTCAATCAAAGAAGGGTACCCCAAACAAGTTAACTTCAAGCTCCAGCCCCAAGATGGTTTCTTTTATTACTGATAGGAAGGATATAGGGGAAGTGTAGCTTATTACTCTAACATCTTTACTTCAGTAGCTTGTGACAACCAGAGTGCCCTTCGAAATTGTATCCCTTGCCTCATCACTGAATAAGACAACATCACGTTATGTGCTATTCCTACTGAATCTGAGATTCATAGTGCTGTCTTTGGCCTTGATCCTGACTCAGCCCCTGGTCAGATGGATTCACTGGTCATTTTTTCAGTCTTGTTGGTCTATTATCCAGGATGATGTCATTGCTGCCATTCAGGATTTATTCAGGGGGTGCCCCCCTCCCTACTGCTTACACTGCAACTACTTTGGTGCTTATTCCTAAAGTTTCATCCCCTAATTCCTTCTCTGATATGAGGCCTATTAGCTTGACTCCTTTTTCTTCAAAAATTCTTTCCAAGATTCTTAATGACAGGCTCAGTGTGGTTCTTCCTTCTATTATATCTTTGGAGCAGGCAGGCTTTGTGCAAGGCAGATCTATTCATGAGAGCATTTGCCCGGCTCATGAACTTCTTGCTGATATCAAAAAAAAGACCTATGGGGTTATGATGAAGATTGATATGCAGAAAGCCTATGACAGACTAGACTGGTCTTTTCTCATGGCTGTTCTTAAGAAGTTTGGTTTCTCTGATTCCTGGTGTAGATTCTTTTTCTTGCATCAGCAATTGTTGGTATTCTGTTAGTGTGCAAGGGTGAGCTGAATGCTTTCTTTAAATCTCACAGAGGAGTGAGGCAAGTAGAGCAGAATGTCCCGGATTGCTAAAAGGAGGGCTTTGCCACGCAGGCGCTTACTGGACACCCAAGTTGGCGTGGACGTCTGCATGGCATCCATTCTAGATTGTTCCATACTTTTCTAGTTTGATCTATACTTGTATATAATTCTCTATAAGAGTTTGGAGCCTTGTAAATTTATAGATATTTGTATAGAACACTCTAGATACACAATTGTAGCCGTTAGATCGAGATGATCCTAACCGTCCATTGAGGAGGTGGAGGTGTCTAAATAGGTGAGGCCTTCATTTGGCCAAACCATCCAAGCATTTGTAAACTTCTCTCTAGTGCAATACAAGTTCTC
Source organism: Cichorium intybus (assembly GCA_023525715.1). Lineage (NCBI taxonomy): Eukaryota > Viridiplantae > Streptophyta > Magnoliopsida > Asterales > Asteraceae > Cichorium > Cichorium intybus. The sequence continues at coordinate 26,858 of JAKNSD010000156.1, forward strand.
TACATTCTCCCTAACTCTCTCTTGTGTGCTTTCGGTCTTCTTGCCTAGTTCCTTCTAGCTCACCATTCGGGTTAGACTGACTTAGCAACCAACAAGGGGTGTTGAAGCGCTAAGTGCCGCACGGTTGGCTTAGAATTGTCTAAGGCCGTGACAGTTGGTATCAGAGCTAAGGTTACGAGCGGGGTCGTAATCAAGGAACGAGCTTCGACCCACCCACGATGTCGGGAGTCACTGACGATGTTGCTGCTTCTGAGGTGAATAGGGGACGAGAGGTCGTTGCCCAAGATCCTGCCAAGAGGCATAGGGGGAAAAGCAAGTCAAAGGATGACAATGCTACGCTAGAGGGACGCGTGACATCGCTAGAGCAAACGCTAGATTATGGCTCCTACAAAAATTTCAGGCTTTATGTGGAGCCCTCTATCAAAATAAGACTTGGACATCCAAAAAATGAAGTAGGGCAATCATTTGGTTTGGACAAGATAACGAGAAGTGGGGTGAAAGATATCGCTTCCGTGCGGTGACATTTTCGAGTAGCCGAAGGCTCTGTGTGCACTATCTACGGAGTGGCCAGCGGTGCATGCAAGCCTAGAATCTCTTGGCTTAGACTAGGGGATCACAATCACTCTTCATTTTCCACACTCTTATGTTCCATGGAAGGCATACTAGAGGGTTCTGCCCCTGGGGTTTTTTCCTCTGGACACCCATTGTAAGTTAGACTTAGGGCATTTATACATGTTATGGCCAAATATTTTGCAGATAGAGCAAGATTGGGGCTTGTTTTGGTATTCCACTTCCACCTCCACAAAGTTCTTATCATCTGTGAACACTTCCAACACTTGAGGACAGGCTGCCTCAGTTTCAATTTCTATGCACACCCTATAAAAGTTGATCATACCCATTTCTTCAGTTGCTTGGTCAGCATACAATGGCTTACCCACCCCACTAGCTACATAACTAAGTCCCTCCTCTGTCAAAAGAGAGATGGGGACTTTTGTTTTGAGAACTTCACCCAAACACGGATTGTTTTCAGAGCTTCTAACATCAGTAAAGACAAGCTTTCTGCCTTTCTTCTGTTCTCAATGTCACTATACGAGAGGGAGAGCACGCACTCTACTATACCATACCGCTACTAGGATAAGTCAAGGATAGGAAGTTGGTGCTGTCATTCAAGCTATAGGCTATGACTTTATTTTAGCAATCACTTTTTGAGTGAGTCCCATCCCAGCGAGACAAGCATCTTTAGGGACCGATTCACTCCACTTGGCATTCACAGCATTGACCTTTGTCCGTCGCTTCTTTTGGGGTGGCAGTCACGCGGATACTTTCGAAGAGGGAGAAAGAAGAGCGCTTCTTAAACATTTGTGTCTTTCATACAATAATTCTATATCTGCCATTGTCTCAGAAGAGAAGGGCTGAAGTCACTATTTTTCTTTAGAAGAAGGGTTCATTCGGGTAAAGCAATTAGACTTATATAAAATAATAAATTTCGCATGTCCTTACCAGTAAGTTTTCAGCTTCTTGCGGTAATCAGAACATAAAAGACAATCATACCGACGAGGTTAGTCCACCGTCACATCCCAATACCGCGCAGGCAAGTCCTTTGAAGCTCTCCTTTTTGACTAGTCACGCCCACCATGGGATTGATGGCTTTTTTAGTAGGGGAAGAGAAGAACAGGTGACCCCCTTTAACAAACAAGCCAAGCCCTTCGGCCTGGGCCATTCAGAACACGTTTTACTCCCTGTCCAGGGCAGCTAATTCTTTCTTGAAGAGTAATGTCCTAATAGATCTAATAGATATGGAAAGGTTGATTTGTGCTTTTTGCTTCCGCACCGTCATAATACTAAACATCGGCAGGTGTACATTACTTCAATTTAGGCTTGGGGGTGTTCCCCTTGGTCAGTCATACTCTACTCGTTGATGAGGGCATGATATCTGATAGCTACTGGTCCTCCGCATTAGAGAAAGTAGTTCCAAATCAAGAGGAAGCATTTCTCCTTGTTGCCCGCCCTATAACTAGAGTAGATTTCACTTAAATTGGATGGAGGTGCATCAACCCCTTTTCTGCTAGGCTGGAACGCCGCTTTTCCTCAAGGTTGGATAGTTTTTTGCTTTCTACAAAAATTTCATCATTTAGAGGCCTTCCTAAAACTAAATCCTCTTAGCGGTAGCTAAAAAATTCCTCCTTTACTCAAGCTTTAGTGATAATCTTTACTCCAAGCGAAGATTTAGGAACAAGTGGTAGGTACGAGCATAGAAAGTTTCATCGTAGATAAGCAAAGTCCAATGCCGAAGATGGCAAGTGAGACCGATCAAGAAAGCTCGTAATCGGATGCCAGGAACCGACTAGCTCCCTGGAACAACCACCAAATACCAATGTTGTCACCGGACCCAGCTTGTTATGCTATCGCCAGGGAATAAAGTCCTTGCTTTCTCTACGACATTCTATTCTAAAATGATGATTTAGAAGGCATGACGGGTTCTTGTGCCCTTCTCTTCTGTTTGAGAGTTTCCGCTATGAAAGGACATCTCGCGCTTTACGCTCGCCAACCAGTTCCTCTTCCAACTACATGCTCTCGAGCACGAATAGAGATTTGTGATAGCAGCAGCCCGGTTCGATCGATAAAGGGGGCTCTTTGCCCGGTGGGGTACTCGATGATCAGTCAAGCGTTGTACTGGTCTGCAGATATCACTTGCAGATCAGGGGACAACCGATGGTAATATATATCATATCGGGTCTATACCAGATACTAAAGTCCATTCTATGAACTACTGACATGTATCTGATGGCTTTCCGTATTGATTTCATATAGTGACTGACGTCGACGGGACAGGATCGGCTTCCAAGGATGCTTTACGCTATATGATCCTTTCAATTCATAGTTTGATGGGCTTTTATTTTAACCTGTTTGCTATTCTGTTGCCAGCGGAGAATGCTTCCTTTTGCCCAAATGCGTATGCTTTCCGCTGTATGCTCGAGCTTTTGTTCTTAACTACTTGCCTTCGGACAGCTGCCAGTTAGTTATCTTATTTCGTATAATGAAGTTTTTCCTCTTGAGCAAAGATCTTCGTCCTAACAAGGGGCTTCCGTTTAGTCGATAGCAATTCAGCAAAGAGACAAATGTGAAGTGAAGCCGTTGTTTCTTCCTGTCAATGGTCGAAAGCAATTCAACAAAAAAGGATAGTCAAAGAGGCTAACTCATTTCCAATACCTGTCCGCCCTTGCTTTAGAGCCGACAACACACGAAATAATGATTTATGTTAAGGAATAACTGAAGAACGGATCGAGCTGTATCGACTAACTATACAATTTCGTTCAAGTTCCGCTTGTCCAGCGAAGCCTCTCCCCAACCTGCTTCTACGTCTCTCCTCAGGTATGTTGAACGGGCCTTGTGGCTACATAGAAATGGGCATCTAAGTCCTTTCAATCATGTATGCATGCGTGGCGAGCTGCTTGAGACTATTTACGGAGTAGAAGGAATAGGTGTGGCGATCTTCCAAATCAAGAAAGTAAAGACCGTCCCTCTCGGTACCCACGATAGAAAGGGAGGCGTGAGACACTTTCGCTTGCGCTGTTGCGGTTGCTACACAGAGCAGTTTGTGTTAGGAGGGAACGAGGCGAAGCGCTTAACAGGACCCGTTGCCAGCTTTCAAAGTCAAAGCTAGAATTCACTTAGCTAATACGAGTACCACGTGGACTGAAAGAGGGCAGGCATGGCAGGCAGGGAAACCAAACCACATGGTGGAACAAAGGGAATTCTGGGTGAACAATGGTAGTATCATACAAGCTAAGCGGGGCTTCCTGGCGCCCCCACCCCCGTTCTAAATCAATTCTTTCGAATACAATCCCCGTATTGAGTTTGTTTTGTTCTTGCTAATCGAAGCCGGAAAAGGGGGAATTTCGGTGAAAAGAATCTATCCCGAATCGTTTTTTATGACTTTATCGACAGCATGCCTCTCTTTCAGTGAGATCACCATGATACACAATCTTGTTGATTTGGCAAATAACCCGCCTTAAGCTTCTATCAACGCTATTTATCTAAGCAATTTTCAGTCTACAAATAGCTCCACCAGAGCTTTTGGTTTATCCGAAAGAAAGGAAAGAATAAAAGGAGATGGAAAGAAAGCCCTACCAAACAAAGCCCGACATTCTTCTGGGCGGTCCGGAAGACGAACTTCTGTTTATCACCCCGATTCGGAGAATTCAGTATTTCAGTATCAAGTCTCTAGCTTTCGTCTCGCTAAAGCTTTACGTTCTTTGGGAACCCACCCGGTGGAAGTTTCAAGAATCTAATCTATCCCCTTCACTTTTGACAGAAGTCTATGACGAAAGAAATTAAGAAATAAGTCAGACCAGAGTCGACTTCCCTGTTTGAAGCGGAAATTCGCCCTCTTCTATTCGGGTCGGGACATAGAATTTCTTTCTTTACATGTATCTGATTTCATTCGACCGGCAACTGGCTTTAGCCTCGTTACGAGACTTTTTGGACGTGTTCGGTTAGCATTTCCACTTATCACCTTGAGTGAAGCCTTTCTCCCTTGGCAAAAAGCAAAAGTTTCTTAACAGTCAGGAGTCCAGTATAGATGTAGGTAGAGGGCCATCTTCGTTCCCTGAATCCGCTAGTCAGTCGTCATTCAGTGAAGAGTCCTAAAGCATACCAGCAGTGAAGTGAACCTCTTAATTAAAGTGCAGTTCGATGATCTCGTGCTAGGGGCACTGAAAGCCCATAAAAAATATCTATTGACTTTCTTGGATGGAGATCCAGTTCTTAGCTTAGTAAGATAATCGACTAGTCGCATAGCATGCTGGCAACATGATCATTGCTTACTATTCTTTTGGCACTAACTCAGGAAGGGAAGACATCCCACACCTCATAGACCTTTATCCAGGGTGGAGAGCACTGTCGGACTTAGCACTTAGGAGCTCTTTCCCTGTGTGAAGATCCTTCAAAGAAAAACCAAAATGATCCTAAGTGTTTTGAAGTGGTGCTCAGATCTCTTAAGGCTTCTTACTCTCTCAGTCTTCATGATCAGACATGCATTCAAGCCTTGATAATCATTCTGCCCGCCATTCCCAAAAAGAGGGAAATGGCTCAGATTCCTCATATTACAGGCCTTAAACTTAATGTGGATGGTTCTGCTATTGACTTAAATAGTGCAGTAGGTGGCTGCATTAGAGAGTCAGCAGGTTTAATTGTTTTAGCATTCTCATGCAACTTTGGTCAGGGCAATAATATGGAGGCTGAGGCTAAAGCCTTACTCCAGGGCTTCTCTTAGCTAATCAGTTTGGCATTACACTTCTTAATTACATAGTTCAGCTTGAAAGCCAATCGATCAAATTCCTCTACCTATAGCTCCAGATAGCATGTAGAAACTTTCTATTAGAAAGGCATTTTAACGTTCTCACTTTTTCCTTCGTAGACTGAGAGATCCATTAGAAAGTAGGTATCTCGCTAGTGTAAAAATGAGACTTTCACTCTTTCCTTCTACCCTTCAATGGCAAAAGTTTCTATCTCATAGAGTATAGGGGCAAGCTGAAATCGTATTGATGCTTTTAAGGCTTTCAGCACAAAATAGATCCTCATTCTCTCGTCTATGAAAAGGGACCTAAAGGGTGGGCTTCTCGGGTCACTTAGTTCAGTAACCTCTCTTAAGCTTTACTGGATTTAAGAGTAAGAGATAGGCTCTTTCCGCGTTTCCGATGGTAGTTGATAGAGGAAAGGGCGATACGCTTTTCTTATCTTAAAGGAAAGGTTTGAGGGTTAGATTCCAGACCCCTACTGACGAAGAGGCCAAGAAAGAATGAATTGACTAGGACAGAGGGAGAGGCGGTTTATTTCGACAGCTAGAGCTAGGAGAAAGAGGTCATGGTGGAGATAGGCTTCGAAGCCAAGGAAAGCTTCGATCTAGGAAGAGGATAGGCGAATAGAGATGGGCGAGACCCTTGACCTATAAGTGAAAACCGTCCCCGCTAGATGATTACTGATTCTACTATACTATAACCCGTCTTTGCTTCTCTTATTCAATTTCTGACTGATATTCCAATTCTTGATATTCCTCTAACTCTAAACCTGCCTATTCTCTGGTACATTAAAAAATTTCCTTCTATTGGGGGCATCTTCCCTTGTCTTGTCTATGATAATAATAGATTTCAATTCGACCTTTACTGATTGAACTGATCTTATTGAATCGATGGGCGGAAAGGAACCTACCGATTCTGCTCCCTACTAAAGGGGCCCTAAGCCCAGCGGATCTTGCCCCCTTGTCCGGGTCGATACCATCCTATCTTCTAAGTGACAGACTTGAGCATTAATTTCTAAAGTTGCTGCTCATCTATGTAAAAATGATACTTTTCTCTCGGCCCTCTTTAATGCCTAAAAAAGATCTGTCTTATCTCAAGCATGTGAAAAGCCCTATCCCATCTAGCAGCAGGGTGGAGAGCGAGACTGACCATTAATTCGACTATTCTAGAGCCTATTCTAACTCCACTTATACAAGAAGGTCCTACTACTTGTGTGAAATCAGTCGCTTGAGAGCTTCGGGCTAGGTTATGGACGAGAGGCTAGGTACGATTTCCGAGCGATTCAAGGAGAGAGCGATGACAGTGACTTTCTCCTAGCTAAGAAAGGTAATCGATCCCCTTTCCCGGATGGAAAAGTTCGACCGATAGGGAGAGAAGGCGTTGGTGAGGCGACCGGAAGGCTGTTTAGTTTACTGTTAGAAAGCGAGAGTAGCTGTCTTTAGGGTGCTAGTTCCCTTTCTAACAAGCTGACCGGAATAGCGGCCCTCGCTTCTAGTCCCACTTGTAGCCTGATCGGGACTTCTTTCTCTCTTGCTTGAATGCCAACCAACTTTTCTGACTCTGGTTAGTAGCTCTATACTTTCACCCGCTTGAAATACCTTATCTTGCTGTAAGTGAATTAAGGTACTTTACTTGTCTCGTTAGAGAAAGGCAGCGAAGTAGAAAGCGAAGCTGGAGCCTTAGCTGCCTTGTCAAAGGAAAGCGAAGGTTGAGCCAAGCTACTTGTTAACTCTGGGTCCCATCCGTCCTGCCAAGAACTCGAACCGCCAACTCCGTTCACTGCCTTCTCTCCAGAACTCCAGTTTGGCTTGATTACTGGAACTCAAAAGCCCTAGCTTCTCTTACCTTCTAGAACTGTAAGGGAATTTCGGTAGTGAGGAACTGTCCCTCATGTTCCCTGCCTAATCTGAAAGACTAGCTCAGGTCAGAACTCATAGCTCAAACTCAACAGCCTAGCTTCGCTACAGAACTATGATCTACGACCACCCTCTCTCATCCGAAGCCATCGTAACATAACATATGTATCAACGATTCCAAAAAAGGACAGGAAATTGGATCCATCCCTGGAGGCATAGGCATAGACGAAGAAAGCAGAAGCATAGGGGTAGATGAAAGCAGGAGCAAAGGGGATTGAATGAGGGATGAATCTTCTGAACTGCTTGAGAGCTGGAAGATTGGGATATCCCGACTTCCCATTCTTATACCCGCTTTTAAAGGTAAGATATCGACCTTTGATGGGGGGCTCTCACAGGTCTACTCGCCAGTGTCTTCCTTCCACAAGTTCTACCTACGCTTCCCGTTATAAGATCTCATACGGAAGAAGAGCCTCTAGGATCATTCATCATCCTCAGCAGCTTGAGCAGGCTCCTCAATGGCTTGGATAGCCCCCTGAAGTAATATCCTAACGTGTACTCAAGAACACAAGAAAAGTTTAAATGGCCTTCTTTTTTTTGATCAAAAAGTAGTGTTTTCCCGTGTTTTTAGGCCATAAACTAGAGAGTTAGGTTAAAGGTAAGCCGGCTAAGAGGACTAGGAGCTTAGCTTGCTGGCGAGAAAGGGTGAGTGTTCAGTACGCTCTTTAGCCTTTAACAAGGGCTAAGCCGCTAGGAATGGCTTGCTGGCCTGTTGGGAGAGTGGAACGAAGTGATTCTCGTTAGAGAAGCACGAGTGGAACGGCTTTAGTGTCAGTAGGTGCCTAAATGAAGCGATTAAGCGTCGGGGGCTTTGCTGGCTTGCTGGCTAGCTCGTGCAATCAATAAAAAAGGATTCGCGTTAGTAAGCTAGCTTTGTAAGCTAAGCAAGCCTGGTTCTCCGGGCACTACGGTAGGACGTGGATCGACCATGACGAGAATGGACTTCTCCATAATGTAATAGAAGAGTCACAGTTCCAGTTCCACGGGCTTTCCCCCTTCTCGACCAGACGAAGGAGATATGAATTCCATTCAGGCGGGTAAGGGCTTGGCTTGACCCTGTGTTCTCTCCTGGTCGGGGCGGAGGCGAAAACTGGCAAAGTTCATCATTCAGTGGTGGGGTGTTCGTAGAAAAGAAGGCGTCGCCCAACGAGTGGCAGATTTTGATGGAGTCTCGCTTGGATGCTGGGGAGATCCATAGATCTGGATAGAGTCCCCGGAATAGTACGCGCGCTAGCGCGCTACGGCTTACGCAGTTGATCGGATCAGATAGCCCTTCGGGCAACCAACCAAACCCGGCACATAAAATTCCATTCCGATCAAGAACTTGGAGGTATGGCTGAGTGGCTTAAGGCATTGGTTTGCTAAATCGACATACAAGAAGATTGTATCATGGGTTTCAAATCCCCATTTCCTCCGGAACAGAAGTGAAACGGGCGGGCGAAATGACGTGAGAGAAAGAACCTCTTGGTGGAGTCCAGCCCCCCAGAATAGCACTACTTAGTGACTAGGAGCGGAGAGACCTTTGCGCGTTCTTTTTGTTTGATCGGCCTATCTTCTTTCTATAAGCAAGCTCCCTCCGGCTGTCCAGGGACTGGACGGCTCTCGGTTCTTGAGCATGTTGGGGGATTAGGCGGCAGTTGAAAGAGCTGCTCGAAAGCTTGACGAAGAAGCGAAAAAGGCCTATCTATTCTCTTTAGTACAAGGGCTTTTTACTAGTCAAGTGGTAAGGTAGGGCGCTATTCGATGAATAAAACAGATTTTAGGAAAGTGGTTCAGGTAGCTCAGCTGGTTAGAGCAAAGGACTGAAAATCCTTGTGTCAGTGGTTCGAATCCACTTCTAAGCGGGCCAAGGGTCCAAAGGCCGGGAGCGAGCCGGATTTTGAAATTCAAGTGCAAGAGTCAGCCAAAAAATGTGAGCGCTCCTGCACTATACGGCTTTTTTGCGTCGCCCTATCTTGCTGGAGGCAGATTTAGAAAAAAAAGCTGTTTCTTAGGTTCTCGCGTCCCTGTGCCCAAAAGGATGGGTGAGTTCGGTTTGAGTGTTCATCGATCGGGTGGATCTATATGCTCCGGGGTGGTGAGACGAGGTGTAGCGCAGTCTGGTCAGCGCATCTGTTTTGGGTACAGAGGGCCATAGGTTCGAATCCTGTCACCTTGATGTGAGGCATTCCGTCAGCAAATACTCAAATATGAACATCCATCGACCGTTACCACTTCCTCTTACTCGTGACTCGTATATGTACTTTATATAGCAAGCACACGAGACCTATAGCTAAAGATCATATAGCGCCACAGTATATATATACGAGGCCTATACGGAAACACTTATCTCTTTCTCAGTGCTTTCTTTAGGCTCCTGGCTGCTCGTTTGGTAGAACACAACCCATATGATATTGAGCTTGAGCATTCGGGCTTCTTTCTTTTTTTTAAGAAATGCTTCTTTAGAATTCTAAGGTGGCAGGGCAGCTAGTTTGAGTGGGGCCTGACGGTTTCCCGAACTTCTTCTTTCATTTTATATTAATAAGGGGCTAGTTGGGGGGGAAATCTCGATGGCAATCAAGGATGGATTTCAATTTCGGAAGGGGTGCTTACTGAAATAGTTCAACACTACGCTCATTGCTCTTCTTCTAAAGTCCCTTGGAGCCAATCGGTTGCCTGAAGCTTGACATGATGAAGGCGCTTTTAAGCCCTTCCCGAAGGAAAGAGGGAATGGCCCTTCCTCTTACCTTCTGTTGAGACTGAGATAGAAGACTGGGCTTTCTCCCTCTTCTACCGAGAGGCCGCGGGAGTAAACTCTGTCTCATCCTCATCCCCCTGGTAAAGGCGATCCTAAGCCCTCCTCTCCGCCTAGGAGGCACCTGTTTGGATGAAGGCACGGGTCGTCTAACAAGGCATGGGACCCATAGATTCATTGTCTGCTGTGCAGAAGCTTCCTTCCTGCACCTGCATGCGCGCTTCCCCAGAAGGAGGCACACATTGTAACAATTCATCGCGATAGCTGCCTTTGGCTCTACTCTAATTGGCAACGAGACAGTGGATTGATTCCTACACCTATGGGCTCACTTCCTCCTCTAGTCCGAATCAAGATGGCTCCTCTCGATCTTGTGATGCCTTCGGCCCAAAATTCTCCAGATAGCTGCCTTGACTTTGATATTAGTCAAGGGAAAGCTTATGAACGGTTCCGAAATGACACGCTATTCCGTCTCATCCTTTCGCCCCGGATGGTAGGAATAAGATAAAGGAGGAGGACTTTTTTTACTTCAACCGAGGAAGACTCGCACCCCGCGTCTTTGTTTGAATCACTGACAGTTCGGGCAGGCCCGCAGGACTGGAATTATGAAAAGAAGGAATGTCTGGCTTTTCCTATTCTAGTGCAGCGGTATAAATCGCTTCACTTTGAGTGGGCTTGGCCCGCGCCTTGACAAGGCTGTTGCCCCTCCTTCCACCCGTAGAGAGAGCCGGAGTTAGGCCTTTGGATTGATTGATAGTAGGATCAATGATGTTTAGTTTCATTCAGGATCGACATGCCCCAGGTTTGAAGAATTCGATGACAGGCCTTCGCTGCAAAAGATCCCGGAATTGGTCGATTCGGAATCGGCTGGATTGGAGGAATCCGGAGCCACAAGGATCTTCAACGGGTTCGAAAGTCTTTTGATTCCAGGCGGCCGGCCCAATTCTATGGAATTCGCTATAAGTCAAGCTTGTCGACTATCAAAGGAAAGGCCGGTTCGAATTTGTTCTTTCTTTTTTTCTTTGAAAGGCAAAGCCTTAAATTAATAGGATCTAAAATGAAAGTAACTGGAGGGGGATTTAAGCCAAACCTCCAAAGAAAAGGCCCATAGGCTACATAATCATAAAGAAAAGAGCTAAAAGACCTATGATGGTCGGAAGCTATATAAGCCCAAAGCATCATGAAGCAGATGACTTTTGCAGCAAGTGGGAAACTGATCTTCTGAGTAGAACACCATGCTGTCCCTATGAGCGTGAGCAAAGGATGCCAGCGAATCTGCTACTTTGTTCCCTTCTCGCAAGATGCGGGAAAGATTGCATGAAGGAGATAAGAGAGACTTGCATGATCGCGTCAAAGATACCCAAGTTCCAAGGGGAGCTCCCTGTATGAATGAAATGCAACAAGACTTGAGCGTCAAGTTCCATACATGAGAGGGGTATGCCTAATTGGGAGGCAAGATCCAAGCCAGTGATTAACGCCCGAGCTTCTGCTTGCATGTTCTTAACCCGAAAAAAAATAGCCTGACCTTGGTAATTCCTGATAACACCACCCCCAGTTATGAATCCATTTATAGCGGAACCGTCCACATTGAGTTTGAAAGAGCCAATATCAGGTGGATGCTAACCCTACGTCCCCTCTTAGGTTTAGGGGAAATAATAGGAACCTGAAGAGCATGAAGGCAAGCTTGATCATGTAAACCCAGCCGGGTGGAAAAGAACCACAGTGTCAAGCAGCCACTTCAAAATTAGCTGTCTCGTTTTAACTATATTGAGCTTTACATTGTCATGAATAATGGAATTGCGGTCTTTCCAAACTTCCCATAGGATAAATAAAGCAACAGAATTGCGTAAAAAAGAATACTGGGAGCAAATAGTATCAGTCCACCAAGACTCAAGACGCTGCTCGAGAGACTGAGCTTGGGATATTGAGATGTTAAGATGAGACGCGAAGAAGGACCAAAGGGATGCAGCCAGCTCTCCTTGAACAAAGAGATTCGAGATGGATTTACTATGAGGGCTGGAACAGCAAAGACAACAAGAGGGAAACCGAAAACCCAGAGACTTAATACGCTCATCAGTGGATATTGCCTTATGCATAAGTCGCCAAACAAAACCTGCAATTTTTGGGTGTACCCATTTATTCCAAACATATTTCCACCAGTAGACAGAAGGATGAGAAGCCCGCGTCGATTCCCATGCACTAGAAACAGAGAAGGCATCCATCAGGATGAAGTAGCCAGTGAAGTTTGCCCTCATAAACCTCAGAAAGACAGCCCCGCATAGATTTAATTTATTGAATGGAGATAGCAAAATACTCAGAATTTCATCCGGGGTCATTGAAGGCCTCTTTGACAGAGATATGAGGCCGAGGAGGGTTGTCTACCTGCAGAGGAGAATTCAACCACATATCATGCAAAAAAAAAATGTTACCTTTACCGATAGACCACAAGGCGTGGGATAAAACAAAGTCCAGCTGGGCATGGATGGCTCTCCAACAATGAGAAGCACTCCTAGGAATTGAAGAGAGAACAGCCCTGTGAGGGGCACCATATTT